>CM051690.1:1015366-1422866 GCA_028022725.1 Lycodopsis pacificus
TCCTGGGTAGTCTGTTGTGTGTGTGTTCCTGGTACAGTATCACTGATTTCCAGGCAGTATTAAGCCCACTTTTCAGGCAGTATTAAGCCCACAACTTGGGGATATTATGTGTAGTATTGTGCAGGCTGGTTGAGGCCTTTCCAGGGGGTTCTTCTGCATGTAATGTAGCCAGTAATGAGGCCTCTTTCCTGGGTAGTCTGTTGTGTGTGTGTTCCTGGTACAGTATCACTGATTTCCAGGCAGTATTAAGCCCACTTTTCAGGCAGTATTAAGCCCACAACTTGGGGATATTATGTGTAGTATTGTGCAGGCTGGTTGAGGCCTTTCCAGGGGGTTCTTCTGCATGTAATGTAGCCAGTAATGAGGCCTCTTTCCTGGGTAGTCTGTTGTGTGTGTGTTCCTGGTACAGTATCACTGGTTTCCAGGCAGTATTAAGCCCACTTTTCAGACAGTATTAAGCCCACAACTTGAGGATATTATGTGCAGTATGGGGCAGGCTGGTTGATGCTGTTCCAGTGAGGCCTTCTGCATGTAATGTAGCCAGGAATGAAGCCTCTTTCCTGGGGTAACGTGTGGTGTGTGCTATTGAATCAGTATCACCTGTTTTTCAGCCTGCTTTAAGCCCACATCTTGGGGGGAGATGCAGCTGGTGCAGGCTGGTCCAGGGAGGCGTTGTGGAGGTCCTTTAGCCAGGAATAAAGCCTCTTTCCTGGGGTAACGTGTGATGTGTGCTATTTCATCAGTATCACCTGTTTTTCAGCCTGCTTTAAGCCCACATCTTGGGGGGAGATGCAGCTGGTCCAGGGAGGCGTTGTGGAGGTCCTTTAGCCAGGAATAAAGCCTCTTTCCTGGGGTAACGTGTGTTGTGTGCTATTTAATCAGTATCACCTGATTTTCAGCCTGCTTTCAGCCCACATCTTGGGGGGAGATGCAGCTGGTCCAGGCTGGTCCAGGGAGGCGTTGTGGAGGGCCTTTACCCAGGAATAAAGCCTCTTTCCTGGGGTAACATGCACTTGAAGTGGATGTAATGAGATGCAAATGATATGCAAATGAGATGCGGATTTGTTACTTTAGCCTCTGTGGAGGTATTTCTCTGGGTTTTTCTTACATTTCCTTGCTGCTTTCAGTGCATACACTGCGGGTAGGTGCAGGGAGGTGTTGTGGAGGGCCTTTACCCAGGAATAAAGCCTCTTTCCTGGGGTAACATGCACTTGAAGTGGATGTAATGAGATGCGGATTTGTTACTTTAGCCTCTGTGGAGGTATTTCTCCGGGTTTTTCTTACTTTTCCTTGCTGCTTTCAGTGCATACACTGCGGGTAGGTGCAGGGATGTGTTGTGCAGGTACTTAGCCCAGGAAAGGTGCCCCTTTTCGGGGTAACATGTACTAACCCTATGGCTTACGGCCATACCTCTCTGATGCGCCCGATCTCGTCTGATCTCGGAAGCTAAGCACAGTCGGGCCTGGTTAGTACTTGAATGGGAGACTGCCTGGGAATACCAGGTGCTGTAAGCTTTTGCTTAAAGGCAGCGGTGCTTCATGGAAGTCTCTCATCCGCCTCAAGGAGGCTGTAAATCGGATAGACAGGTGTCATGCTGGCCTGTTTAAGCTGGTGCTTAAAGGCAGCGGTGCTTCATGGAAGTCTCTCATCCGCCTCAAGGAGGCTGTAAATCGGATAGACAGGTGTCATGCTGGCCTGTTTAAGCTGGTGCTTAAAGGCAGCGGTGCTTCATGGAAGTCTCTCATCCGCCTCAAGGAGGCTGTAAATCGGATAGACAGGTGTCATGCTGGCCTGTTTAAGCTGGTGCTTAATGACAGGGGTGCTTCATGGAAGTAATGTGTCCGCCTGAAGGAGGCTGCAAATCGGATTGACAGGTGTCATGTGTGCCTCACTCATTCCAATGTGAATAACAACGAGAATAGTCATAGAACATTCAAATCACTGCTTTATTTATGGCACAAGAATAAACCCCACAGCTGCCCTCTCCCTTGGACAGTGGATTAAGAAGAGGGAGACATTTCTACCGCTGCCTCAAAGTCTTTCCTCAAACTTGCGGCATGTTGGCAGTTCAGTGACAGAGCATAGAACTTGTCTGCCGTGCCTGTGTCGTGACACATGAGGTTGGTGATCATCTTCCGCGTACTGGGTCCGTGGGTCTGCTGTGCCTGGAAACAGTCGAACATATGTCAGTAAATCCAGCAGAGTTGTATTGTTATACAGCTGAAAAAAGGAACTTACATGTGCAGACAGTGCAGTCCTGATGCCGTTGAAGGTGGGCTTGCCGGGTAAACCCATTTGTGCCCAGGCTGCCTGCATGAGGATGCCAAGCTGTCTAACAGGCCCCCTTGACGTGGTTAGCATGCGGTTGTTCTGCGGCTTGAGGCTCTTGCGAAGCTCGATCCATCGCGACAACCAGCTAAACTCCTCCGGATAAAGAAATAGTACAGCAGCACCGAATTTGCGGATCGTCTTGTGGTCATTGATATGGATGACGAAGCCCTCGTCCGTCTCGGTTTTCTTCCCAGCCGCCTCCAGTACCTCCTCTACGGTCATGTTCGTCAGGACTCCAGCTCTATGGCCATAGAGGCAGGACATAAATGCAGAAATGTGGCCATAAAAAGAGTCGCAGAGAGAAGGATTGCAACCCTCTGCCTCCAGTTGGTCTGAAACGACAAGGGGAAAGACAGGGGGGGAAACCCCGGTTAGCGTCTTGGATAGACCGGTGCAGTTCCAATATATGTCTCACCCAGTGTCATATATGCCTTACCCAGTAGCAGCGGTATCGCGACTTTGGCCTGCATCTGGCACTTGCGCAGCGATGCTTTTGAAATGATATGCGCCATTTTTGAAGCCTTCACCTTCATCTGATGGACCACCACGGTTCTATTCAAATGTTCAATGCTGGTTTTTACAGCCCTTACAACTGTTGTACGTTGGCCCACGGTCAGTCTGCTGGTCCTGGGTGGGGCCTCGCTCAAGTACTTCACAAAGTGGTATATGTTTTGCATGTAATAGTTGGCGGTGGTCACCTTCATACCAACTTCTCAGAGGTATTCTGCATAGCTGGTGACAGAAATACTACAGTGTAAGCATGGAGGTCTTTCACCTCCAGGAGGCTGCATCTCCTCATTTTCACCCCAGAACATGCAGCAAAGCCTGGGCATATTGAAAAAGAAACATTGCTTACTTCATTATTGCATCCACGTTGTCCATGAAACACCAGTCCCACAGCCTTTTCTTTCCGAACGCAAGGAACAAGATGAACGTTCTTATTCTGCTCAGTTTGGACTTGGCATTCGATTTCTTCTTGGCGTTGCCACGCGCTGACCCATGCAGTGTCATGTATCCGTCCAAATACTGATCTGTGAATGACAAGACAAAATACCTCCATAAAGCATCGCTTACCCGAAGAACCAGCCCAAAATGTCACTCTGTCAATCCGATTTAAAGCCACTTTAAACTGGACAAATACTTGCATAACGTGTCGCTGTCTTACCTATGTCACGTGGAAGTACAAGTGTAGCCGCCGTAGAGCGTCTGTTCATCTGCTGCTTCAGGAACGCTTTCACGGATTAACGCCTGTCCAGTGCGCCTCGGTTCTCATGACTTGGCCCTGCCTCCTCGTCCGGCCCTGCCACCTCGCCCGGTCCTGTCTCCTCGTCCTCCGGCCCCTCCACCTCCCTACTTGGCCCTGCATCAGCTTTGCCTGCCCCCGCCATACTCACGCGGCGGCGCTCTCTTTTCGTGACCCTTTGGAGGAGCTTTGCAGTCCTCTGCAATTCTTTTTCAACCACCATCAGCTTGTGTTCTGAGCCCGGTGTTCCCGGTGATTGCCTGAGTGTCTGCAGCCTGACAGTGACGTTCAGCGTTCAGCCGAATGGCTGTCTGTCAGTCAGCCTCATTTCCATTGCGGTTCATTTCTGACGAAACGCGTGGACGGTCATTCGTTTTAAATGCCAAATGGGACATCTGTGCGAGTGATAGCTAGCAAACTTTCACTGGTGCAGCTAGCTCTAGCCTCACAAGACTGCTTGGCTATCAGTTCAGCAAGGATAGGGAGATCAGAGCCCAACACAACCTGATATGGCAGTTGTTGAAATACTCCTACTGGAAGCAAGTAGTGTTGACCTTCAACCTGGATAGCTACCTCAGCTATGGGGTAACCTACTTTGTCACCGTGAATACAGAAAACGTCAACGGTCCCTCCACAAAAAATGACATCCCTCGGGAGACTGTCCTGTCTGACTAGGGTGCGATTACTTCCTGAATCTAGGAGAGCTACACAGGGTCTGTCTTCAATTAACACAGCTATTGTAAGTTCTTCATGTTGACACTCAAAGCCACTATTCCTCTCCAACTCACTGACAAGTAACTGGGGAGCAAAACACATGTAATTGTTACTAACCCGTATATTCGGACACTCTGCCTTAAAATGACCCTTCTGGCCACATGAATAACATGCTAAGAGGGCTTGCAATGGAAAATTTCCTTTAACAGTTCAGGTGAAGTTGGTTTTATTGTTAGGGTTCAAAAACCAAAAAAGGATGAGACGCTGCAGGCCGCAGGGACTTTTCTGCTGCCCTCGTAGCGCGCACGCGCATCAGAAAAATGGACTGGAACCGGTTCACACTCAATAACAATATTTAATGTACTACATGAAATTCACTTATAAGCTGCATTAACTATCAATAGTAATGTTCTCGAGAACAGAGATCACACCCACGCATCTGTAACACATAATATCTTCTATAAGCAAGAATATTGTAAACATATTGTGACTAACATTATTATTATTATAATTATTATAACACTTCTACTCATCACTAGGGGGGTTATTTAATCTTACTTATAATGCGTTTAATACTGGAATTCTCAACAATTCCCCCCTAATACACTATTCATAGTGTGTTCAAAAAATGACAGGAAAAACAATCCCTCTAATGGTCCTTTATGGGCCGAGGGTGAATTTCCTCAACTAAACAGTAGCTTACAGTTCAAGTTCGTAAACATCATTCAATTCAATGCATTCTGTACAGCCCAAAATCACAAATCACAAATTTGCCTCAGAGGGCTTTACAATATGTACACAGTTGACATCCTCTTATCAGAACAGGAAAAAACTCCCCAAAAAAAACCCTTTTCGGGGAAGAAAAAGGAAGAAACCTGTGCGATAGCAATAGAGGAGGGATCCCTCTCCCAGAATGGACAGAGGTGCAATAATGTCATGGAACAGGATAGTGAATCACAACACATTCAATGTATGACAGAACCACGACTCTAACTGATTGCCCTATCTCTGTAGAAGTTCACACATGCAAGGGATGCAGCAGCAGACAGAGAGGATCAGGTGGTGGAGGTGGTGGAGGTGCTGCGTCGAGTTCTGGATCCATCCTGCGAAATGAGGGATAGAGAAGAATTCTGAGAAGCTTTGTCTGTATCTTTTCCAGTTGACAAAAATTATATTTCCTACTACAGTGAACAATCACCCAGAGTAAATTTTCCAAATTATCAGTATCTCACCGGATGTTTTCAGAAGTCCATCTGGACTCAATCAGGTCCATCAGCATCCCAGTGATGATCAGGAGCTGCTCTGTCTGGAATGAAAGTTCAACATGCAAATCCTAACATCCTACAACCCTGCTAGAATCATATTTAATACTATATGTTCTACCAGGTTCTTAAACTACTACTAAACTAGTCATATCTACGGCTCGTGAAGTCCTGCTATGGTGTCACAAGTGAAGTTTACAAAATGTTACTGGTTATACTATGTGTAATTGGTCCAATTGACAATTTTATTAATTGACAACCTTCAGGAAAAAAAACAGATTCTAAATCTGCTGCTATGTGATTTCTGGCTTTAAATTCATTAGACACCCCCCTTGGTAAATCTATGTCATGGATGTAACTTGTCTATAAAATGAATCTCCCATGGTCCAGTCCACCTTACTGGTCAGTACCACTGACACTTTGGACCTCATTCACAGCCAGCTACTTGTGATATGATAGGAGACTGCTTTCTCCTGTCTGCAAATGCCTCTGTGTTCTCCACCTGTGAAAACAACTTTTTTCACAATTAAAATTGCAAAACTAAAAATTATGGAATTAAATTCTGAATTAAAATTTAATTAAGATCAAAAATTACAAATGTCGGATTCAAAATCAATATCAACTCTGCAAGTTAAAATATTGAATCAAAACTAACAATTTTAGGATAAAATTGAATTGAAACTGGGAGTTAAACTACTGGATGAAAACTAAATTTACCAACTGTAATTGAAATGTTGAATTGAAACTAAAAAGTTATCAATGGCAATTAGAATACTGAATTAAACTAGAACTAACCATTAAAGTCAAACTGCAAGTTGTAAGATTAGAGTCTCAAACAATGATATTACAAGTTTATCACCAAAACTCATTACATCTACTAATCCACGGGTGACTGCGTATATTGTAGTTCTAAGACAATTTCGCCTCTAGGTTCTCTGGGTAATGGAGTTTCTGTAATTATCAAGCAATTACTCCTCCAACCGACAGGTATCAGAGTTGTCTCTCCTTCTTCTTCGTTGATTTTCCGTCACCGGAAGTATGGTCAAAATCCCCGCGAATTTACGAACAAAGGGCTAATGCTATTAGCGGCTAAGCTAACCGGCGAAAATGAGTCTTCAACAGACCGACAAAGCACCGTAGTTGTAACTGTTAACCATGCCGCATTCACCCACGTTATTTATGCTAGACCGTGCTCGGCTTTTCCATATGCACTGGTTATTTTATGATCGTTTTTTTTATCTAGTAATCTAGGCTAAGCACAAAGCAGCCGACAGCTTTTGCTACATTCACCCCACACAGCAAAGCGATTTCTCACAGCGCTATGTCGCATTCATACCAAAATACACCGTGATTACAATGTATGATTACCCACTCATTACCTAGTTTACCCACCCCAGATTATATTCCCCTGAACTCAGTTAATTATAGCGCTGTAGGAGTCAGTCTGTCATTGCAGAGCTCGACTCCAGAACGCAACCAGTTCTGTTAGCTTCTAAGCTCGTATCAATTTATACCCTCCCGTTAAGAGTCGGTTCACCAGACCCAAACCTGCCATACAGACCCAGGGGGACCGTCGCCTTTACCCTACGTACCCTGGCACCAGATTCAGTCCGCCTAGTTCACCGACCCTCGGAGCCCGTAGCTCTTGAGCGCTTAGCTCTCTAAACTTTCTTAGCACGTAGCTCTGTAGCTTCTGCTGCTAGTACAGCTTGATCAATGCTGACGTCTAACACGTAACGCTTATCGCGGACCTTACCGGTAGGATTTAGCAACAAAGAACAGCGCGTAGCCAAAATACACGTGTCCCTAATCCAGCTTGCAAGTGTGTTTCACATAGTAATCCAGCCACTTTAAATTTCAAGTCAATATACTTTACCGGCTTGCTGCGGCCTGCTCCTTTTTTTTCTAGCTCTCAGAGGCACTGACCAAGACACCGTCTCTAAATTGTCCTATCTACCTATATGCGGAGTTTTATTAAAAAGGTTCCGTCTCACCCGTTTGTCTTTGGCCAGAAGGTATCTTCGTCAGCGCCCTCGTCGAGTCAGTTTCCAGCAATTGTCCCTTCTTGGTACGCCAATTGTTAGGGTTCAAAAACCAAAAAAGGATGAGACGCTGCAGGCCGCAGGGACTTTTCTGCTGCCCTCGTAGCGCGCACGCGCATCAGAAAAATGGACTGGAACCGGTTCACACTCAATAACAATATTTAATGTACTACATGAAATTCACTTATAAGCTGCATTAACTATCAATAGTAATGTTCTCGAGAACAGAGATCACACCCACGCATCTCACTCACAGGTCTCTGAATACAATTCAGGTTGCTGAAAAACGAGCTTGCGAATGTGGTCTGAGGAATTCTCTCAGAACAGTGTCTTTTATACGTCGGAAATGTCCAAACAGTCATAGATCATCGGACTGACCCTCCGTGGCCATCCGTGACTGGCTCCATTTGAATTCTGTCTCCTCCCTGGATCGATTCCTTAGCGAAACAGCTTTGCTCCTTGCAAAACATCTGTCTTGACTCCACCTCTGGTCAACTGTCCTCCTCACTGATCCCATCCTCCACTCTGCTGCATGTCTGACCCTTTAACGTATTCTTAGTGTTTTAATACCTTTAGTGACTATACTTTTATGATTTAATACCTTCAATTAGTTAATATACTGTAACACATAATATCTTCTATAAGCAAGAATATTGTAAACATATTGTGACTAACATTATTATTATTATAATTATTATAACACTTCTACTCATCACTAGGGGGGTTATTTAATCTTACTTATAATGCGTTTAATACTGGAATTCTCAACATTATCCAAAGTGTTCAAAATAGACAGAGTCTTGATGAATGATCAAAGTTTCAGAAAGTCAATTTAATGTTTGCAAACAGAGAACACAACCACAGCCAGGAATCACAGTGAAATGTGCTCATGCTCTGGAGACGCAGAATCAAAACAAGGTATTTATACAGGCAACACTGAGAAGACAAGATAAGACAGAGGAGACGGGGAAGACAGGTGGGGGCCAGTGTTCTGCTGCGAACTCTCACAGACAGTAGGTCTTCAGCAAATGTTTAGGCTAATAGAAACAGCAGTTGATTACAGAAAGAACACTTCGGTCGCTTGTGCAGAATAAGATAGAAGGTGACCTCTGTATCAGAACGAACACGTCAATGTGTTCAGACATCCAGACGCCTGTGAGAATGAACTTTCTAGCAGCACATATCATCAGAGAATATGAGGAGGACATGTTAAAACATTTTTTACCATCACACTCCACTCTTTTGGTTACAACATAACCACAATTAAACATGGTAAAAAATGTTCAAATACTAACTAGAGAACAAAGGGTAGACTGCCTTTGCCTCTCAGACCCCAGAGGATTATTCTGCCTCTGTTTTGAGGGGTCTGTTCCTAGCTAGATCATGAAAGAAAACATAAAACAAATCAATGATGTTGGTGAGAAGAGGGTTGTTCTGCTCTTCGTTTCCCTCAGTTTCCTCTCCATCCTGCTGGAGATCTGTAGTACACTAGAGTTTGTTTAGTCATATCAACATCAATTAATCGCTGCAGTAATCTCCTCAAACATGGTATGAAAGTACATTCAAGATGAACCAAACACTTTTGTAGACCCCCTCCTCTCTCCGCCGCAGCACGTCTTTACCCCTCTACGTATTGTTGCCCACCAAAATAGTACTGTTTCAAACCCCGCATCAATTTGATTTCCCCTCGGGACTCCAATGCCATCTATGTACACAGACTGACTGAAACTGCCAGATGGGCTGACCTTTGGTCGTGGTCTGTCTCTAGGGGGTTACGCAGGGAGGCAATATCCATAGTCAATGCATCGAATGACCTCACCAACTGTGCCAACGCACGAGTTCCACTCCACTGCTTCGCTTACCCCCACAGAACCATCAGGTGCCAGCCCTGGGCATCGTCCATATTCATCAGCTGTCTGTGTGATGTTGTACATAGCTTGCTGCATCGGGTGAGAAACAGGATGTCATTTTGTTTAATCAGGTGGCAACAGATAGTGCAGAGTGATACAATTGTCGCTACTAGACAGTTTGAGGAGGAGAAAACAACCTGTAAGGCACATTTGAAACCTGTTTGGTCAATTTCTGGTGTCATGCGGAACAGAATTGTTCCCAGCGTGTAATGTTCATTTGGTTGTATTTTTCTATTTATTGATTGTCAATTTTATCTTCTCAATTTCCCGCTGTAATATTGGATTAATTATTATTGATTCCGATTCTGATTCTGATTAAAGCAAAGCATAGCAAAGCAGAACATAGTTCCCCTTATCCCACATAGCCCTGGCTGTCTAAAGTTATCAATTTCTGCGATGTTAGTTGTATCACTGTTATTTCAATTAACCCTGCTAACTGTGGGTGATAAGAGCAATGATTTTTCGTGTTTATTCCAAATACCTCAGCCAAATGTTTTATTACTTTGTTTACAAAATGTATATCATTATCACAATAATTTATTACTGGTATTTCAAAATGTTCCTTATCCTTAGTCAAAGCTTTTGCTTCCGTACTAACATCTTGATCAGTTAATTTCTTCTCTGCATGTTAGTTTAGTTCAATGAAAAACTAATTTTTAAAACCATATGCTTCAAAGACCCTCTTTATCATAGATACCTTCCCCCATGTTGAGACATGGTCCAACCCATGGCTCAACCGTATATCTATATAAGGTCTTAGGTAATATTAGTTTGCCCTCAGGTCATTCCCAGAAAGTTTGTTTATTTTGCAGTTTTGTTTTATCCCATAGTTTTTTATTCTTGCTGTACAGCATTTGTTGCATGTCTTTTAAGATCTCGTGATCTAAATGTTAAAAGAAAATTCTAAAAGAAAATTTGGTATCAATTCTCTATGTATAATAGGTCTGTTAGTTAATGTCACCTTCTCTCTATTTTTTTATATATATGCAAGGCAAGTTTATTTGTATAGCACATTTTCAACAACAATGTAATTCCAAGTGCTTCATCAAAACATAAGGCAAAAGAAAAGGAGATTTAAAAACAATTTAGAACATTCATTAAAACACAGTGTAAACAGTTTCATAGTGAAATGCAGGAAATTGATTAATATATTAATTGATCTGTACCTTTGTAGAGAAAATAAATTATTTAACCTTATATCAGTTTGAGTTGCCCACCCCTTCAGCATAGAGTGGCATATTTAGTTAAATGTATAATAAAAAAACAAACAAGAACATAATTCTGTCCTATTTTCTCCTTTTTAATTTCATCGTGTTCCGTTTTCTGCTGAGGAAATCTCTTTTCTTCTTACACGAGTCCTCAACAAGCATAGTCAGATCTGCGTCTTCAAATGGAATGTAAACCCCCTCTGTAGTCTACTGTTTGTGTGTATGACCTGTCATAATTTGGAACTCTGCAACTAAACTGCATTTCAGTTTTCAGCATTCCAATGCATTTTCAGCAGGAAATGCTTCTTCTAGTTTGTCTTTTTGTTTGCTTTGAGAATGGCTTCTTTTCTTTTGTATCGGCCATTCTTAGATAAATCATAACCCAAACATTTTACTTTTTCTTTCCAAAGCTGGAGTTTGTTCTTGCTTACTTTATGATCATGTTCATCCATATAAAGTAACATTCTTCCCCTCGTGGGTCGAATTTAGCTATTTTAGTAGCATTAATTGTTGTCAAAGCCTCTTTCTCTGCAGAGGAGAGAGAAATGTCTCCCTTAGTTTGTTTAACTTTAGATAAGAGCACGGCCTTTGCTGTGACCGTGTCCTAGTTTATCAACACTGCAGTTATAATTCAGTGAGTTAGAAACCTCTTGCATACAACAGTCAATCATTTATTCAAACCACTTTCATTCTCTTAATGGTACCTGTAGATATTCTGTTTGTACCTGCTCCAAAATCAAACAAAAGAAAATAAAAAAAAGAATATTTCACACCCTTCAATCTCTCTAACCCCACAATTTTATTTGATATAGTTCCAATATTTCTATCTATTATTCTTTACCATCAGTTTGTGTCTGGGCATCAGTGTGTGGGTGCGTGTTTTTACATGACCTGCATCTGTTGAATGTGGTGTCCAGACGTCCCCCTCCTCCGATGTCCTCCCCATGTCCACTCTCTCTCTGGTCCTGCATCACGTGCCCAGTGTCCCATCCTTCCACAGACGAAGCAAGCCCAACTCCGTCCTCCTTTGCTTCCCCCTTGGGCCCTCCTCCCCCTCTGCTCGTCCCTCGTCCTCCGCTCCGTCCACGGAAAGCTCCACGTCTTTAATTGTCTCGGAAATACACATTAGAACAAACATGTTTAGACACCTCATTATTACCATCATCATAGTCAATAACATATGTGTCAGCATTCTGTTTGCTTTTTTTTTCCTCTTTTTTTTTTCTCCTTTTTTTTTTTTCTCTTTGGTTATTCAGCACTGTTGCTTAAGTAAAATCTGATTAGTCTGACATTTGTAAAGGTGGTTTACCGTGTGTTATGCCAATTCTGTTGGATTCTGGCTCGTAGAGCGGTCTGCCTAAAGTCTCGCTCATGACTTTTCCCAGCACCGTCGCGAGCTCAGTTGTTGTGTCTGTGTTCTGTTTGAGAACCTGGGACAGCGGGAGGCGGGAGAGAGAGGAGAAGTTTTCGGATTGGGGGGCCCGTGAAGTCTGAGCAAGCTCCTGCCTGTGGAAGACCTGGGGGTGAAGCAGAGGGTGGGGGAAACATTCGGAGGAGGCCGCCTCCCTCACACCACCTCACAAAGGTGTAAGCTTGGATACAAATCAGGAGAATTAGTCACGTTATGTTGACATTCTTTGTCATTTTCTTGTTATCTGTCATTGTCTTATCTCATCTATATTGTCCTGTGGTCGTATCAGTCTTTGTCTTTCCTGTTCCCTTTTTTTTTTCAAAGTAAATGATTCCCACCAGTCTGGTTCACTAAAAAAAAGGATCTCGTCACTCCACCCTCTCCAGCACAAACCTGGCCTCTCAATTTACCAAAGGATTCTCGTGTGAGAATCTGGCAGAGGTCTTTGGCAAGAGTCCTGGACTCCCCGTGCACGGTTTCAGGTTCAAAGCTGAAGAGAAGTGGAGGTATTGCGATCCGGCCGACCATTATGTATAACATTCTTTAATCATTTAAACGCATACTAATTAGTCATTTAGATTTTTCCCAACATTCCCAGAAAGTTCATACTGTCAGTATAAAGTCTAATAACAACACTGAATAAATGAATAAATCAATGAATCAATAAGTCAAGAAATGAATAAAAGTAGAAATGAAGAAATGTCCATTTTAACTACTTAATAAGTGAAAGCATAAAAACAAAAGAAACTCAATAAGATAATAAGAATTGAATACAATCAAAACACTCCAATCGTTCTTCCGGAGCCAAAAAAAATAGAGAGAAGCAGATCTGAGTGTATGTGGAATGTGTGGAGCGCTCAACGCTTTTCTTTTCTGTGTGTGTGTTTTCTGTGTGTCTTCCAGGCAGTTGAGGGAAAACACAGAGCCAAAAGGAGGAATGTGTGTGTGTCAGGGGACAGGAGGAAAAATTGTTTCTGTGCGTGCAAAGCAGGTCTTCATTGCGAGCAAATGTATGTGTGTGTGTGTGTCTTGCATGTGTGCATGTCACTTCCCTGCATCAGAGGCCTGCGGCAGGAAGTCGCTCCCCGTCCGTGGCCCGTCTCCCCCCCCCCGCTTCCGTCAGTTTGAGGTGCCGAATGAGTCCCGTCCCCCCTCCTCTTGTGTTTCCGAGGACCTCTCCGGTTGGAATGGTGAGGACAGTCATTGTACCAATGACCAGTTTCTCCACAGTTGAAACATTCGTTGGGTGGAATCCGGCGAGTAACTCCACTTTGGCGGCCATTTTCGAAACGCCCTCTACCACGGTTCATCCCCCTTCCTCTGCTTCTCTGTCTGCCCCACCGATAGTTATTTCGTGGCTGGAAAGGAGGAGTTGCTTTCCCTCCCTCCGCTCCTAGCGTCATCTGCTGGACAGCTTGAAGCATGGCAAGTTGAGCCTCTTCACCAGTCTGTTTGCTGTGCTTGTCCTGGCGTGTCTGATTGTCATTAAACATTTTGTAACTGTGGCGTGCATGTTTTACCACCTCCTTGAGTCGGGCGTCCTCCAGGCCGCTCACAGAGCGTTCAGTGGCGGCTTTGACGTCGGGCAGCAGTCCGTTGACAAAGGCGTTTTTGAGATGTGTCTCCCACACAGTCATGGCGCTCCTGTCAACTGGCTCCTCTAGTCCGCTGTGCGTTTGGAATGCAGACATTAAACGTCGATGATAGGACGTAACATTTTCGGTTTTACCTTGTCTGGTAGAATTGATGAGAGCCATGTTGACTTTGGATGGAAATCTGAGGGCGATCTCAGCGCAGACAGCTTTGATGAAGGTTCTGTAAGGTCCGTTCGCGTTGTCTGCCCAGTTGAGTGCCATCAATCTGGAATCGCAGCCATCTCTGGTGACAACAGCTCTGATTTTGCTGAAGTCCCTCGGGCCGACATGTCTAACCAGCAGTCTATGGACATCTTGATCTGTGGGCATAAATTCTTTACAGAATATCAGGAAGTCCTTTGCAAACGCTGTACCGTTGTGGATGCTTGGCAGATGTGATGAGGCAAACAGAATGTCAGCTTGTGTCCAGGCTCTGAACACGAGCCCTGGAGCATCATCCACTCCTGGTACTTGGATCATCGGGGCACTGAAAGTGAATTTATCATCAAGTTTCAAGTTCAGGGGGGTGTTTGTGCTGAGGATGTCAGCGGAGCGTCCTGCAGAGTCGCTCCATGTGGTGCTGTGTTGTGGGGGGTCTGAGAATGGGTCAGAGGCTGTAGGCGGAGAGGATGGGTCCTGTTGGTACACCACGTTACTGTGTTCAGCCACCTGTTGTTGTTCGCGGTGCTGGCGTGTGTTGGGCTGGGCGGCTTTGAGTCCGTGTTCTGGAGGAGGAGGAGGCGGCTGCTGAGGTCTGGGGTCGGGTTGGACGACGGGTTGCGGGGAAGGTCGAGGACACACGTCGAGAAGCGGACTGCCCGCTCCCGTGAGGCTCGGATACATGGAAGAAGAAGAAAAGCGAAATGGGTTATTTGAGTGTGTGTGTGTGTGTGGAGTGGCTCCCCGTCGGGGAATCGAACCCCGGTCTTGCCTCCGCGTGACAGGCGGAGATACTGTCCACTATACTAAGTGTCAAAGCTTTTCTTTTCTTCTTTTTTTTCTTTCCCTATTTTCATAGATAGATAGATAGATAGATGTAAAAGCAGCAATTTACAGAGTAAGATATAACATGTGGAATGCACAATATCTACAGTACAATAAAATATCCGAGCAGATATTGAATTGAAGGAAGATTCATAAAAAAAAGCAAGTCCGATTTTTCACAATCATCTCTAAGTCCTTAACTCGAACCTTTTTTTTTTTTTTTTTTTTTCCACTCTTTTCATTCCTTTCAGTTTATCTTCTAAATCCCAGAAGCCCAAACTCCTTTGACCAGTATGGAAGACATTTAAGACATGACTCTCCGTGTTTCTGCCGCATTAATTCAATTTTTTGCCACCCATGTCATATGGTGTGGGCGTCGACGCTATCTTAGTACAATGCAATCGTCACTGCAAAGTTGAGGTTCTTCATTCATAAGAATTTCAAAAAACCTTTTATTCTTTCGTTCATAGGACAAGAATTTCAAAAAACCTTTGATTCTTTCGTTCCTAGGATAAGAATTTCAAAAAACCTTTTATTCTTTCGTTCCTAGGATAAGAATTTCAAAAAACCTTTTATTCTTTCGTTCCTAGGACAAGAATTTCAAAAAACCTTTTATTCTTTCGTTCATAGGACAAGAATTTCAAAAAACCTTTTATTCTTTCGTTCCTAGGACAAGAATTTCAAAAAACCTTTGATTCTTTCGTTCCTCGGACAAGAATTTCAAAAAACCTTTTATTCTTTCGTTCCTAGGATAAGAATTTCAAAAAACCTTTTATTCTTTCGTTCCTAGGATAAGAATTTCAAAAAACCTTTTATTCTTTTTTTTTTTAATTAATTAATTAATTTATTCTTTTTTTTTTTATTTTTTTATCATAAAATCACATGAAATAATACGTCAGAAGCCTAGGTGGAGTCACATGAAAATACCCATAAAACAACCATACAGATGTCAGAAAAACAGTTATTATTTAACCCCAAATAATAATGACTCCTTGATCACTCATCTGTGTCTGTTACGTTTTACGTCTTTACAGATTTATATTTACAGTTTACAATTGGAATTTCAACTTCTTACCCGAATGTGAGAAATTAATTATTTTCGTTGGATACGCGTGACGTCAATCAGGTCTCCTCGGTACCGCCGGTTCTGTCCCTCTTGTCCAAATAAAAAAAAAAAAAAAAAAAAAAAAAAAAAAAAAAAAAAAAAAAAAAAAAAAAAAAAAACCCTTCTCCTCCGGACGGTTCCCGTGGAGCCTGACGAACGGTCAGCGTATCCTGTTCGTGACGCCAATTGCAATGGAAAATTTCCTTTAACAGTTCAGGTGAAGTTGGTTTTATCCAAAGTGTTCAAAATAGACAGTCTTGATGAATGATCAAAGTTTCAGAAAGTCAATTTAATGTTTGCAAACAGAACACAACCACAGCCACGAATCACAGTGAAATGTGCTCATGCTCTGGAGACGCAGAATCAAAACAAGGTATTTATACAGGCAACACTGAGAAGACAAGATAAGACAGAGGAGACGGGGAAGACAGGTGGGGGCCAGTGTTCTGCTGCGAACTCTCACAGACAGTAGGTCTTCAGCAAATGTTTAGGCTAATAGAAACAGCAGTTGATTACAGAAAGAACACTTCGGTCGCTTGTGCAGAATAAGATAGAAGGTGACCTCTGTATCAGAACGAACATGTCAATGTGTTCAGACATCCAGACGCCTGTGAGAATGAACTTTCTAGCAGCACATATCATCAGAGAATATGAGGAGGACATGTTAAAACATTTTTTACCATCACAGGCTTTGTTTCTCGGTTCATATGTAGCTGCGGCTGAGGCTGAGGGGAAGAAACTATGTCTTGTGTTAGCTCTAAATTCATTACCAAACGCCCTACTCGATGGGTTGGGTGGGCGGGACTTGGCTGGGAGGTACTCTTTTGATGGGCGGCGGGCAGCTAAAAAAGCTTCAGCCAGTTCTGCGGCTTCTTTGGAAGTCTTTGGGTTTCGCTCTTTAATCCAGGTACAAAGGTCTGGATTCAGGATTTTGAGAAACTGCTCCATATTGATGGCGTCTCCAATTTGTTCCTTTGTCTTTGCTTCAGGAGCCATCCACTTGCCATACAAGTCCTTGAGGCGAACCTGCAGCTCTTTAGGTGTCTCTTCTCCTGGCACAGTGGAACGGAACCTTACTCGGTAAGTCTCCGCGCTGATTTCAAATTTCTGCAACACAGCACACTTCACTTTTGCATAGTCCATGGTGTCATCAATGTCCATAGCTACATAAGCATACCGTGCTTTCCCGGTTAGCAATGGAGCTAGGTGAAGAACCCACTCATCCTGAGGCCAATGACAGGCATGAGAAATTCTTTCAAATGTGATTAAATAATGTTCTATGTCCTCACCTTCTTGGTAGGGCTGCATTTTGGGGCTTTTCCAGCCAGGATATCTCAACAGGCTGGAATTTTGTCCTCCATTAGCCAACTGCAATAGATCATCTGCAGGCCTGTCTCTGATTACCGGGATTTGAGGTGGATCGGCTGTCAGTTCTATGGAGTGGGCAGATGTGGCGGCTGCACCTTCATTCAGCTGCTGACGATCCTGACGGTCCCATGTTACCTCTTGTTGGAGCTGTATAAACTGGTGTTGGATTCGCTGCCATCTATCCTCCTGCCGCTGATGCTCCTGCTCTGTCCTGCTATCGCAGTCAGCCTGCTGTTGCATCAGGGATTGCATAAGTCTCATCAGTTCCGTCATACTTTCTTGCTCCTGGGGTTGGCCACCTGCTGCCCCCGGTTGGTCCTCGACATGTTGGGACTCTTCCTGTTTCTTGTGTCTGGTTGGCATTTTTCTTCACTGCCTCCTACTGGCCTGGATCCCACCACTGCCACCAAATGTGGTGCGACCTGACCTGAGTGGCTTCTGAAGTGGTAGGAGGCAGACACGAGAGACTTTGTTCCAAAAGCAAAAGGTGTTTTATTCATAAAACATCCCTGCGACACGTGTTACCAAACATATAGACAACCAAAACAAACATTGAACTTAGCTTAATTGACCAACCCTTAACTCATCTTCCAGTAACATAATCACAGGCACACAGCTACGCACTGGGCTACCCACCCCTCCTGTTCAGTCAAAGTCCTCTCCTTATATAGAGCCTCCTATCAGCAGGATATAGTTCCTACCATGAGTGCAGGTGACACCAATTACTGACTCACTAGTTAACAGACCAAACTTATAATTTACAGCACCCCTTTAGATAGCCCACACTTGTTTATGGTTTACATTTTGCTGTACACTAATATCAATGTAAAACAACTCATAACCCACCTACACTCTACCGGTACATACTTTCCCCCCCCCATACTTGGTCTGACCCAATGACGTCACAGATGACATCATCCAGTGTATAAAAAGAGGAAATGGATGGGTGCCTCCCCCTTTAGCCTCTGGAACACATGGTGGGTATGGTAAGCAAACAATTGACAAGCATGGTCAGATTTATAGATGCATACACTATGGGACAAATGGTGTGTTCTCACCCACTTCGTCACAGGGGGCCAAATCGTTTTGGCCCAAAAGAGGCGGGTCTATGAAGCAGTTTAGCCAATTGCTGATTAAAGATATAAATGAGTGACATACAATTTAGCCAATCAGCGCCCTCAAATAGATTCAGCGTGGGGCCAGAACGATTTGGCCCCCCTAGCTGCGCGTTCTCGTCAGGAGAAGTCTCTACGCGCCAGCGCGAGCATTACTCCTCCAAGACCCGTTTGAGAGGAGAACTTTGGCGGAGATTCTGCAGCCAAAGAGCTGATGTCAGATCAGACTGACCTCACAATCAGACAGCAGACTAGCGGGAAAGGGAAGCAGTACATGCGAAGCTTCTGTACTAGCTAAAGTACTTTGTACTTTGCAAAATGGCGCCGTGCCAGCGGCAGCCTGTTGCAGCAGCTCCCTGCGTGTGTTTTAATTTTAGTATTTTTTCACTCTTTCCTGTCTTCCTTTAGTTTTTTCTTTATCCTTAACGTTTGGTTATTACAGTCAGACAATGGAGAGAGTTCTGGGAGAGGATGTGGACATGGTGGAGGAGTACAAGTACCTGGGTGTCGCCATCAACAGCAGACTGAACTGGAAGAACAACATCAACGCTGTGTACAAGAAGGGGATGAATCGACTCTTTTTCTTGAGGAAACTTCGATCCTTCAACGTGTGCAGCAGGATGTTGGAGATGTTCTACCAGTCTGTTGTGGCCAGTGCACTGTACTTCGCCATTGTCTGGGGGAGCAGCATTGGAGCCGGAGACACCAACAGACTTAACAAACTGGTTAAGAAGGCTGGCTCCATCATTGGCTGCAAACAAGACAATCTGGAAGAGGTGGTGGAGAGGAGAACACTGAAGAAACTGATTCAGCTCTGCTGTCACAAGGACAGATACAGGAGAACATTCCTGCCCACTGCCATATCACTGTATAATAAATCACCTCTGGCCAAGTCAAACACAAGACTGTAACACTGATACACTGTTGTTGCTGCTGTTGGTGATCTTGTTCACTACTGTTTTGTTTTAATTTTATTTTTAATTTTTCTTACTTAGTTAACTTAATACAATTATATTCAGTGTATATACTGTGCATTTGTATTACTTTGTTTTCTTAAATTGAATAGGTCCTGCTCTGTTATTTTATTATATTGTATATAGTGTGCATTTTCCATACCCAATATTTTATTTTATTGTGTAACCCTGTTTGCTGCTGCCACAGACAAATTTCCCCTTAGGGATGAATGAAGTACTTTTCTATTCTATTCTAGCTGTACACCAGACAGGTTTGGCTAGCTGGATGACGTCATGCTAATAATTTATTTAGCTTTTGCAAACAACGGGGACAGATCCAGCACGGACAGCTACGGGAGTGAGGGATGAGGACACACATGGAGGACTCTGTCAAGCTACATATTTGGCAAAGTGAACATCTTTTCTTCTGTCCTCAGTCTCATCTGCTTAACTTGGTCATGGAGACATCAACATGTAATAGAGATGGTAAATTAACAGTGACAACTCATCATTGCTTAATTTAACATCAGTATTCATAATTACACTTCATGTTTACTTCTCCTGATCTTTACCTCCTATAACAAGGTCCATAGGGGCATCTCAATAAATAAACATGTTATATTATACAAGTGTTATTTACAGATTTATTTCGTGTTGGAATAAATATTAAATATTTAACTGCCAAGTAATAATGCGTGTTCGATACTTTAATTTGTTTGCATTAAATCATACTGGGATGTTTGCTGAAATTGATAGGGTGGCCCTACCTAGAGCATTTTCCACCAGCCGCGACTGGTTCTGGTTACTGCTTCTCCTCCTTTAGCTCTGCATGCTGAAAGCTCCAAGGGACAAACAGCTA
This sequence comes from Lycodopsis pacificus, assembly GCA_028022725.1. Classification (NCBI taxonomy): domain Eukaryota; kingdom Metazoa; phylum Chordata; class Actinopteri; order Perciformes; family Zoarcidae; genus Lycodopsis; species Lycodopsis pacificus. Next base: position 1,035,506 of record CM051690.1, read on the forward strand.
CATCAAATTGAGTCTCTCTCCACTTTTCAGGCTGTTACCTTCTGATGATATTTTCTGCTTGTTAGTGACATGTTTTAGCCCTGCTCATTAGCCAGAGAGATGCCCTGCATTTTGGCGGACAGCACAGTTTCAATCCAGGCCAATTTATGTTCTGTGTTAATATTGCACCCAGAACATTATTCATGTCATCATTAGTGGTAGATCGACTTTCCTCAGAAGACTTCTCCTGTGTTTCATGATGTACAGGTAACTGATGTGTTGTATACTCCTGAAGCGCCAATTTATAGTTGAAGTTAGCAATTGCTGTTGACTGAGGCTCATCCAGCATAGCTATACCTACAAAAAATAACACATTTGTAGATATCCAACAAAATTATTTTGTATGTTATGGAAGTAGTCATGAGCAATAAAGACTGCAAAAGCCCACATAGGGCGGGAGAGAATTGAGGTGGATGGGTCCATTAAACAGCAATCTTTTAACTGTTGTTTCCTGTAAAAACTGAAGTTTATTTTGAAATGTGTTGCTGGACTTTCGTAGGAAAACCCACAAAAATTTGTACATTTTGTAAGATATCATACGAACAATTGTATGAGGATACGTTGTTTGACTTTCACCCACTATTGATGATGTGTTGGAGTTTTCTTGGGGTTTAAAAACCAAAAGGATGAGAGCCTGCAGGCCGCAGGGACTTTTCTACTGCAAGCTTCTTAGTGCGCACGCGCATCAGAAAAGCAGACTGGATCCGGTTCAAAATTAAAATCAATATTTAATGTACTACACAAAGTTCACTTACAAACTGAATTAACTATCAATAGTAATATTTCATGAAATAGAGGCCCCATCCGTACCACACAACAGACTGGTGTGTCCGCCTCATGGTCCAGATGAGTTCTGAATCTCTCCTGGATTCACAGTTTCTTTGTCCCTCCAAAGTCTCTGAAATGTCTCATATTACACATTCCTCAGTCCATCGATCAGCTCAGTGATTGGCTGAAGTCCAACAAGCCCCTCCTGGGCCTTGATCCATTGTCCTAAACTTCACACCTCTAGCAGCCACTTTCACACAACCCCCGCTCCAGCACATTCCTCAAACCCCCTCTTACTAACTTTATGGCAGTGTCATAAATTCTTTGGTTTCTCTCACAATGCACAACAAATTCAGTAACTCTCCCTTTAGTTTAAACCTTCTACAAGTAAACACATGCCTCCTATGTGTAACCTTTCCCTGGGTGGGGAATTTATGCAGCTGATCCTGGGCTTGGTATCTAAGGCAGGGGTGTCCTTTCTTTGTTTTTGTTTGACAAAATGAAAGTGGTAAGAGCTACTCATAGAACCAAGTTGTACATCGCCAAAAGCAGACATCTGTCTTACTTTTATGGTCTTTTAATAATATTTCTGCCTTTGCAGTCTATTACCCATTTCTTTTAAAAATAGTATATTTTTTGCCTGTTATTGAACTGGCTATTTTCTGTTGTGATTTCAAACATTTACATGCACTTCAATGCACACATGTTAGCGTGCGGACACAGCACCAGACATTTTATAGCATCTGACAGTTGCATGCTTGTTGAATAATGAGACGATCAGGATGTTAGAGTCTAAAAGCTGTTGAGGAGAAAACTCGGATGAACAGACTGAGTTCGAGGCATTTAGCTCAATTCAAGCAATAAGGTTTATTTGTAACAGAAGTATTATGCCCAGCAGTTAAACGTGCACGGGCCTAAGAATGTCCGCTCTGTTGGAGCAGAAAAAGATAAGAAGCTAAGAAAAGGCCCTTACCTCTTAATGCCTAGCCCTATTTTTAGGCCTCTGCTCGAAAATTGCATACCCAAACTCAAAAGAGTGCATCTTTGCAAGCACAAGGTCTATTTGAATAATTTGGTGTGTTGTAATAAAGGAACACTTGTGAGATTTGTTCAGATGTGTAAATATCAGTGTATAAGTTACTGGTTAAGAGTAAATGAACATGGCACACAGCTCAAATTGAAAAGTTTCAGGTTCGCCTGAAAAAAAAGCCACTTCATTGTTATTATTTCATTGAAATGATGCAGCCCCCAGCCTAAAACATCTCCCAAATCATAGCACATATATGTGAACAGTCTCTCTGCAAAGTTTTACTTTGATAAAGTGAAGCAGAACAAAATGAGAGAAGTGTTAGTACAGAAAGTTTAGGCGAGATTTCCAAAATGTGCATTTGGGCACCATGTGTGCCATGTGTGCCATTTGAATTTCCTCATGTACTAAACTACATATTTCACTTATAAATTACTAATGGTGTTAAATACATCCAAATGCAGCAATTTCTGGCTTTTTTTGGAAAAAAAAAATATATATTTTTTTATATTATATTATATTTTATATTATATTATTTTATATTATATTTGTAAGTCTTCTGTTTCGACATCTTACTAATTACCGGTAATCCTAAAAATGAACGAACGGTGAAAAGTAACTCAAACGATACTAAAAAAGGCAGCCGAAAGCAAGCTCCAGCTGAGCATAATCAGCTGTGCGTAAAAGCAGCTGGCAGCTTGCTCCTAGTTTTTATACTTACGCAGAACAATAACTCTGGCTCCCATTTGCCGACCTGGTACATACCTCTCTGTATTCATTAGCTCCAATAGAATTGAGCTAATCACTTGAAAATGAGTGACAGCACTGTTAGCCAGTCAAAATCATCAAGTCTCCGAAAATAGTGACTTGCACGCTCTGGGGGACACAGCATGTTACGCCTTCCCCTGTGGGGTGAAATGACCCCCTACGAAGGAAAGGTGTGTCTTTGTTGCTAGACAGGAAGTCCATTGAACCTTTTCCGGAGAAAAATGCGGGGATATTCTATTTTGTGGCTTGAAAACGTCAAAAGTGAGTCATATTTATGATCATAAAGCGATAATGTGATTTGTGTTGCTGGTGTCTGTTGGGCTCATATCTCAGCGATAGTATGACGGAGAGAAATGTTACGGTTATGACCGTAACCGATGTGTTCGTGGCGTTCTTTCTGCTATCTCGGTTTGTTTGTTAGCATCAAGCTATGATTGCTAAGTCCGGAAATGTCCCGAGTGTGTACACTCCTGGCGAAATATGAATATGGTGTTGTAGTTATGCTAAGTTTGAGTACTGAGTTGTGTTTGGAGTATGTTCAAATGTCTTTTATACAATTTTATCCCAGGTTTCTGACGTTTCACGGGGTATGCGACATCATTATTAATTAATATGTGTTCACTGGTGTTCAATATGACACAAATGACCATGTGACTATATCCCCTTATAAGGGACAGAGTGCGCATCATATTTAATAGGTTATCCTTATGGAAGCCTATTGGTGGAATACAAAGTAGGAGGCGGCTCTGTTTCTAGCTTTTAGAGAGCCTTGTTGGAGCACTGGGCATCTCCGCCCACACCGGCTCACGTCCAGGACCCTCCTTCTCTGCATCATCAGTGTGCGTGCATGTTGTGGAACACTTATTGTGCCGATAGGGTGTGATTCTAAGCTACTGCAGAAGTCTCTGCTGGACTAGATAAGCGAGGAATTCTCTTGTTATGGCGGTTTAAGCAGGCGTCTCTTTCCAGGGTCACAGTATCTGTTTCTATCGTGCGAGCAGGCGCCGGAATGCCCTGCTCGGAGTATTTGACCTACTTACATGTGACCTCACAATTCCGCGATATAAGCATACAAGTATAGCGCATATTATTTACATAACAAATCCCCCTTTTCACACCTGCTAGGTGTGAACTTCTTAGACCTGTGTGTCATCGTCCAACTGGGAGTTTGTCAACGAAAGCAACTCTGGTTTCTCTTCCTCTTCCTCAGACTCCTCTCCATCCTGCTTGAGATCTGTAAGTACACTCGAGTTTGTTTATCAACATCAATTCATTGCTGCAGTAATCTCCTCAAACATGGTATGAAAGTACAATCAAGATGAACCAAACACTTTTGTAGACCCCCCCTCTCTCCGCCAGCAGCACGTCTTGACCCCTCTACGTATTGTTGCCCACCAAAATAGTACTGTTTCAAACCCCGCAGCAATTTGATATCCCCTCGGGACCCCAATGTCATCTATGTACACAGACTGACTGAAACTGCCAGTTGGGCAGTTGCCTCCCTGGGTTACGCAGGGAGGCATCATCCATAGGCAATGCATCGAATGACCTCACCAACTGTGCCAACGCACGAGTTCTGCTCCACTGCTTCGCTTACCCCCACAGAACCACCAGGTGCCAGCCCTGGGCATCGTCCATATCCATCAGCTGTCTGTGTGATGTTCTACATAGTTTGCTGCATCGGGTGAGAAACAGGGTGTCATTTTGTTCTAACAGGTGGCAACAGATAGTGCAGACTGATACAATTGTCGCTACTAGACAGTTTGAGGAGGAGAAAACTATTTGTACGGCACATTTGAAACCTGTTTGGTCAATTTCTGGTGTCATGCAGAACAGAATTGTTCCCAGCGTGTAATGTTCATTTGGTTGTATTTTTGTATTTATTGATTGTCAATTTTATCTTCTCAATTTCCCGCTTTAATATTGGACTAATTATTATCGATTCTGATTCTGATTAAAGCAAAGCAAAGCAAAGCATAGTTCCCCTTATCCCACATAGCCCTGGCTGTCTAAAGTTATCAATTTCCGCGATGTTAGGTCAACCACTGAGCTCTTTTGTTTCTTACAGACACCACTAACCCCTCTGAGCATGTTAGTATCTTCACTGGTCAGACAAATGGCCCCAGAGGCTTTCAAATCCCTGTTCTTCCAGACTCACCCAGAGGGAACAGGTGCCCCAAGATTAAGAGTTATCAGTGCCACTATTTTGTTGCGGACAATTGGTTCACCTTTGAACAATGTGTATTTATATTATGTACTTATATATTATTCTGCTGTATTTTCTTAATTTTTAGTTAATTGTACCATTAGTTATTTCAATTAACCCTGCTGACTGTGGGTGATAAGAGCAATGATATTTCATGTTTATTCCAAATACCTCAGCCAAATGTTTTATTACTTTGTTTACAAAATGTATATCATTATCACAATAATTTATTACTGGTATTTCAAAATGTTCTTTATCTTTAGTCAAAGCTTTTGCTTCCGTAATAACATCTCGATCAATTTGGAGACAAACAATATTTCTTCTCTGCATATTAGTTTAGTTCAATGAAATCCATGCAAATATGTTGAAATGGATTATATTTTTTCCACATACAGTGCATGCTAGACCCAAAACAAATTTTTTAGTAGTTTTTTGAAAACATATGCTGCAAAGACCCTCTTTATCATAGATACCTTCCCACCTGTTGAGACATGGTCCAACCCATGGCTCAAAAGAGCCGTATATCTATATAAGGTCTTAGGTAATATTAGTTTGCCCTCAGGTCATTCCCAGAAATTTTGTTTATTTTGCAGTTTTGTTTTATCCAATAGGTTTTTTTTATTCTTGCTCTGCAGCATTTGTTTGCATGTCTTTTAAGATCTCGTGATCTAAATGTTGCACTTCAAAAGAAAATTTGTTATCAATTCTCTATGTATAATAGGTTTGTTAGTTGATGTCACCATCTCTCTATTTTTCCACTGCTGAGCAAACACATGTAAGCATGAGTATGCATAGTTACTATCTGTATAGATAGTGATGACCTTGTCTTTTCTCAGTTTGCCTCTGTGAGAGTAATTCGTTCTGCAGCTTTGTGCTGAAAAAAAATGTTTGAGACTCAAATTTTAACACTTTATTATTTGTCACTACTGCATATCCCGTTGCATTTTTACCATCTAATTTCTTCTTACACGAGTCATCAACAAACATAGTCACATCTGCATCTTCAAATGGAATGTAAAACCCCCTCTGTAGTCTACTGTTTGTGTAAATGACTTGTCATAATTTGTCAATCCCAACACTGATGGACTTGTTAACATCTTATTTAATACCATGAAAGCTTCGTCTGCTTCAAGAGTCCAGCACAATTTGTTGTGTGCTGCCCTAGGTTTATCATGAATGAATTTTGATAAAGGTTTAGCTAATTCAGCGTAATTAGGAACCCAACTTTTACAGAAATTAGTCATTGCTAAGAATGACATCATTTGTCTTTTTGTTTGCTTTGAGAATGGCTTCTTTTCTTTTGTATCGGCCATTCTTAGATAAATCATAACCCAAATATTTTACTTTTTCTTTCCAAAGCTGGAGTTTGTTTTTGCTTACTTTATGATCATGTTCATCCATATACAGTAAGATATTCTGTTTGTACCTGCTCCAAAATCACACAAAAAATACTCCTTCACACCCTTCAATAGCTCCCACAATTCTATTTGATATAGTTCTAATATTTCTATCCATTATTCTTTACCGTCAGTTTGTGTCTGTGCATCAGTGTGTGTGCGTTTTTTACATGACCTGCATCCGGTGAATATGGTGTCCAGACGTCCCCCTCCTCCGATGTCCTCCCCATGTCCACTCTTTCTCTGCTCCTGCATTCGCATGCCAAATGCTCCCCCTTCCACAGACGAAGCAAGCCCCACTCCGTCCACCTCTGCTCCCTCCTCCCCCTCTGCTCGTCCCTCGTCCTCCGCTCCATCCGCGGAAAGCTCCACGTCTTTGATAGTCTCGGAAATACACATTAGAACAAACATGTTCAGACACCTCATTATTACCATCATCATAGTCAATAACATATGTGTCAGCATTCTGTTTGCGTTTTTTTTTTCTTTTTGGTTATTCAGCACTGTTGCTGAAGTAAAATCTGATTCGTCTGACATTTGTAAAGGTGGCTTACCGTATGTTATGCCCCTTCTGGTGGATTCTGGCTCGTAGAGCGGTCTGCCAAAAGTCTCGCGCATGACTTTTCTCAGCACCGTCGCGAGCTCAGTTGTTGTTTCCTTGTTTTCCTTGTTTTGTCTGAGAGCCTCCGAGACAGTGGGAGGCGGGAGATAGAGGAGAGGAGTTTTCGGATGGTTGGGAGCTCGTGAAGTCTGAGCAAGCTCCGCTGCCTGTGGAAGATCTGGGGGTGAAGCAGAGGGTGGGGGAACATCCGGAGGGGGCCGTCTCCCTCACACCACCTCACAAAGGTGTACGCTTGGATACAAATCAGGAGAATTAGTCACGTTATGTTCACATTCTTTGTCATTTTCTTGTTTTCTGTCATTGTTCTGTCTCTTGTCATTGTCTTGTCTCTTGTCATTGTCTTGTAGTCGTTTCAGTCTTTGCTTTTCTGTTCCCTTTTTTGCGCTCTTGCGCCTCTGATAACCACATTTTTGCTTTGGTTAAAACCTCTTTTCTTTCCTCTTTGCTAGTATTAGCCCATTCTTCTCAAAAGTCTTAATTATCATTATCTTTACTTTATAGGGAAGAAATTGAGTAGGCCTAACTCTTTTAGCTTCCTATAAATTTTTTATTTTGTAAAAAGAAGACGAATCTCAAATCCTATCCTCCCCCCCTTTTATTTTTATTTATTTTTTATTTGATTTTTGTAGTAAAAAGAAGATGAAGTAGAAGCTCTTTTTGGTAAAAAAGAATACCCCTCCCTTAGTTCTTATGGCTTAAAAGGGAGGTACGTCGCTCCTTCGCTTCTGCAGCTTAAAGGAGGATCAAACCCTCTCCCTTAGTTCTTATGGCTTAAGGGAGGTACGTCGCTCCCTTAGTTCTGATGGCTTAAGGGAGGACCAATTCCAGATTTCCCAAAGTAAATGATTCTCACCAGTCTGGTTCACTAAAAAGGATCTCGTCACTCCGTTCTCTTCAGCAAAATCCTGGCCTCTCAATTTACCAAAGGATTCTCGTGTGAGAATCTGGCGGAGGTCTTTGTCAAGAGTCCTGGACTCTCCCGTGCACGGTTTCAGGTTCAAAGCTGAAGAGAAGTGGAGGTATTGAGATCCGGCTACGAAGGACTATTATGTTAGAAAAATTCACTCGAGACTGGTGTCAAAAATCATTAATCATTGGACATTTATTCTTTGCAAAGAAGGAGACAGGGTTGATTCACATACAGAATGTACATCAAGACCGCTCGAAGATCTGTCTCCGAGTCTCTGGTATTTATACTAAGTAAACAACATGCAGTGGGCTGGCACAGGGTAACACACACACATCTCGCATTTCACACAGGCGCCCAGGCATCTGGACACCCCAACTATTCGCTCTAGTACAAAGGTCACTTTCCATCGCAAATCAGGCCTGCGTACGTATTGACGCTTTCTACACGTTTGTTATCATTCTTATTCAGGACAAACAGTGTTCTTTCTGCAATCAACTGCTTCTTAATAGACTAAACATTTGCTGAAGACCTAGTGTCAGTGATAGTTCGCACAAGGACACAGGCCCTAAACACTACAGAAGAGATGAGCTTCTGTTAAATGTGTAACATTCTTTAATCATTTAAACGCATACTAATTAGTCATTTAGATTTTTCCCAACATTCCCACCTGTTTATACTATCGGTATAAATTCTAATAAAAATCAATGAATAAATCAATAAGTCAAGAAATATAGAAATGAAGAAGTGAATAAATGTAGAAATGAAGACGTGAATAAATGTCCAATCTAACTACTTAATAAGTGAAAGCATAAAAACAAAAAGAAACATCAAAATCAATAAGAATTGAATATTGTTACGTACTATGGGGGGTGACCCCGCACGATTTTAAATTATTTTATCTAATAAAAAAAAAAAATTTAAAATTAATTAATTAATCATTTTTTATTTTTTTATTATTTCTATTTGAGTTATTAAAACTATATTCCTATTTTAATTATTTTATCTAATAAAAAACATAAAATAAATAATTAATTAATAATTTTTTCCTTTTTTTATTATTTCTATTTGAGTTATTAAAACCATATTCCTTATCAAAATGTTTTAATTTATCAGGAAATAATTAGTAATAAGCAAATGGGAGCAAAACTAATTTGAATAAGTATCAATGTGGATGAGCATACAATAAATGCAATCAGTGGTGTACCGTGCTGGATCAAACTTACCTCAGGGGCTGCGGGAATGTCCGACGAGGCGTGACATGAAGAAACAGACTCGGTCGAAAAAACTAATGCGTTACTTATTTATTTGTAATCATATCAATGGTATAATCTCTTGGTCCAAAATACAGAGAAAAAATTGTTAACTGAAAAATATAAGAAAAAATCACCAGAGTGTTTAAAACCCCTTCAGAGCAGTTTACAGACAAAGGATCTTTAAAAGATGTCTCCCGATGTACGGAGAATAAGTTTAAGTATTAACTAACGCCGTAAGTTTAGACAGAGTGGGCTTCTCTCCTGAGTCAACTAAAAAATCTTCTAAGTATTCTTAAAAACTCTGTCCCTCAAAGTCCGGAGATCTGCGAGAAGTTTAAAGTTTCACCCCCGTGCAGGCAGGAACCTGCACGGGGTTCTAAGCTCGCTAAGCTCTCCTGAACTCAGCTCCAGCTCAGTTCGAGTCTCCTGTTCGACTCTCCTTTCCACTCTTTGTCTCCTCGAAAACCGAGGGTATTTATACTCTCAACAACCCCTGGGGCAAGGACCCCGATCACTTCAAACATATCTTCAAACAGAATTTCAAACAGAACTTGACTGATGACACCATTAAAAAAACCCTTACTTCAGCGTAATCTTTGAAGCCCGGGTATGCTTTTGTCCTTATTTGTACCCATCAGCATAATCAGTGACCTTACTGTCAAGGGTATGTTTTATTCATATGTACCCAGGGCCTAACTAGTGACCTTACCGCCCTATAGACTTCCTACGACTGCTGACTCGTCTAGTGGCTTTGTCTTGAAGCCTCTACTATTCTCATCTCCCGGCCGGCCTGGCGAGCCGGAGGCTGAACGCCATCAGAGTGCAAACATCAGCACTTTTTGGCCGATGTCCCGTGAGTGAACCCATGAGTCCCGCCCTGCTAGCGTGTGTGTGTATGAGTCTGTGAGACCATCCTGCTCTCGTGTGTGTGTGTGTATGACAACAGAAACATGTCTGTGTGACAGGTGCAATCTTATAAGAGACTTGTTTTAACTCCTGATAACCAGGGCTTTGCCGTATAGAGACATCACGATTTCGCAAATCACTCACCCTGTTCAACAATATAATCAAAAACACATGTATTTTAATGTTATATGGATTAACATATTAAATAAAAATAATTTTTAACAAACATTCTGTGTAGGCTACTGTCTTTATTAGCTACAGGTAATACTGCAATCATCATTTCGTCTCTTCTCTCAATTTTCGACATATGAATCAGTATTACTTCACAGTTCAGTGTAATCGTCACTTCCCAGCTCCTCACCATCCTCAGTCTAGACTCTAGTGTTCGTGGTTCTGTGATGTGTGCAAGGCCTGTGTCTGATGCATGGGCTTCGCTCCACTGACCGTCAAAAACTGGCAACACACGAACCTGGTGGAAAGATTCTAACTCCAATCGTTCTTCGCTCTCACTATCAACTGCACTTAAATAATAATTTGAATCGATGTCTCCCTGAGACATTACACTGTACCCAATCAACCATACACTGCCGCAATTCTGCAATTACTCGCACACAAACCACGTCTGGAAAAGATCTCTGGCGATCTGCGTTTTATAGTGTACGCCTTGCACAAACTCGGTCCCGGAGGAAATGGTGATATATTGTGACTAATTTGAATCGATGTCTCCCTGAGACATTACGCTGTACTCAAGCAACCATACACTGCCGCAATTCTGCAATTACTCGCACACAAACCACGTCTGGAAAAGATCTCTGCCGATCTGCGTTTTATAGTGTACGCCTTGCACGAACTCGGTCCCGGAGGAAATGGCGCTATATTGTGCTAAATTTGAATCGATGTCTCCCTGAGACATTACGCTGTACTCAATCAACCATCCTCTGCTACCAACTTTGTTGAGGAGAAAACTCGGATGAACAGACAGATGAGGCGTTTAGCTCAACTCAAGCAATAAGGTTTATTTGTAACAGAAGTATTATGCCCAGCAGTTAAACGTGCACGGGCCTAAGAACGTCCGCTCTTTAGGAGCAGAAAAAGATAAGAAGCTAAGAAAAGGCCCTTAAACAGAGTGCGCATCATATTTAATAGGTTCTCCTTATGGAAGCCTATTGGTGGAATACAAAGTAGGAGGCGGCTCTGTTTCTAGCTTTCAGAGAGCCTCGTTGGAGCACTGGGCATCTCCGCCCACACCGGCTCACGTCCAGGACCCTCCTTCTCTGCATCATCAGTGTGCGTGCATGTTGTGGAACACTTATTGTGCCGATAGGGTGTGATTCTGAGCTACTGCAGAAGTCTCTGCTGGACTAGATAAGCGAGGAATTCTCTTGTTATGGCGGTTTAAGCAGGCGTCTCCTTCCAGGGTCACAGTATCTGTTTCTATCGTGCGAGCAGGCGTCGGAATGCCCTGCTTGGAGTATTTGACCTACTTACATGTGACCTCACAATTCCGCGATATATGCATACAAGTATAGCGCATATTATTTATATAACAAAGCCCATCAAACATACAGGTGGAAATTCTTCCTGAGGGCTCAGGAAGAGATGGGGCTTTTTGTTGTTGTTTTTATGTAGCAGTGCTGAAAATATGTGGAGGTGTTGTTTAGCAGAAAACTTGAATAAATATACTTTTGTTCTGGACATCAGGAACATTTCAGCTTGTTACATGCAGAGTGTATTTTCAAAACTAAACTTCCAACGTAACTTTACTTAGTTTTGTGATCATAAGACTAGATTAAAGAATTACGCACACAGTTTTGCAAAAATTAAAAAAAAACTTTAAGAAATAATCTGTCTTATTCAGGGCATGTGAAAACAACTTACAAATATGTCTGGTGTCAGCTGCCAGGCAATTGCATCAGGGTAGCTGTTCCCCTCTACCTCAAATTTTTCAAATCATCTTTCAATGCCGCATTAAATATGCCGGGGCTGTCTTTGAACCCTTGAGGCATTCGGTTGTAGGTATATCTTTGACCCTGAAATGTGAATGCAAACATCTCTTGACTGGCAGGATCAAGTGGCAGGCAAAATAATGCGTTTGCCAGATCCAGTACTGTGAAATACTGGTGTTGTGGGCTTATGTTCTGTAGTGCCACATATGGGTTGGGCACTGCAATTCCTTTTGTCTTTGTGGCTTGATTTACTTCTCTTAAATCATGTACCATCCTCAAACCTTTTCCTTCAGCTTTGGGAACGGGCAATATGGGCGTGTTCCACTGAGATTCTGCTAATCTCAACACTCCTGCTTCAAGCAGGCCATGAATGGTGGCTGTTATCCCTTCCACAGCATCTTTGCTAAGACAATATTGTGGTTTCCACACCGATGGCTGTCCAGATTTCTTTTCTATACTTACCAAATGGTGTGGAGTGCAGCCGACATCATAGTCACCTTTTGCCCATAGATGTTCTGGCATTTCATTCAACAAGTCTTCTGCTGCTGGGTGGTCAGTCAACTCATGACCGTGATGTCTTTCCAATTCCTGCTTCTCCGATACTCCATTCTCCCTGCTGCAATGTGCTATTCTCCAGATTGTCTTGTCTGGACTGTGATGAAGTAGCGGTGAGGCAGTGGAACACCAGTTTATTATTTCCTGGGCTCTCTTCATCATTGGTCCTAGTGAGCGGGCCTCTTGCCCTACTGCTATGGCTAACGTGACATGGGGTTCACTCTCATGGTGTAGCTCATACCATTGTGCTTGAGTTTCAGTGAGTTCACAGTGTGCTGCTACTCCTTCTGCACCCACAAAGATGTCTGTGATCCTGATCATCTCTTGAACTCCTTCTCGTTCTTGTTCCCATGCGTCAGCATATTCTTCATCAGGTGCCCTCAGGTAATTATAGGTGCAATGGAATTGGTCAATTGGGGAACCATATGCTCCCTGGCTGTTGATCCATGGCTTCCAGTCTTGGTATGTTTTGTTGACGCAAGGCTGGTCCCTCTCTCCTGGTAACAGCCTGGTCCAAAACACTTCAGTCTTTTCTTCTGGTTCTTCAGAATTCGTCATAAAGAGAATTCTTCATCCATGTGTCTGCCATGGAGTCAGGGGTTGACCTTTGGATGTAATTCTAAGTCCGTCTGCTGAACATTGAATTTCAGCTCCAACTTTGGTCATCAAATCTCTTCCCATTAAGTTGACAGGGCATTTGGGAGAGTACAGGAATTGATGAAGCAAACGTTGTCCATTGGTTTCCAATGGTGTTGTGAATCTCTGCACCTCTGTTTTACCCGAATATCCAACCGTTCTCATCGTTTTTTCTGAGAGTGGGGGTGTTTTCCCATTTAGGTTTCGTAAGCATGAGGCTGCGGCACCAGAGTCAACCATCATCTCAGTGTCAACTCCGGCAACGCTACAGGTCACCATTGGTTCTATCTGAGCCCTGTAAACCACCCATGCTTCTGGATCTTCTGGGCCTCCTCAGTACTCACCTTGTTGGTAAGTCCCTTCCCATTGTCCTTGTGGCATCATGGGCATCTGTTGATGTTGGGGTCTCATGAGAGGAGGTCCAGATGGACCTGGTCTTGGGTACTGCTGATGTGGTGGTGCACTGAACGATCTTCCTGATTTCTGTGGACAATCTCTCGCCCAATGACTCTCACTCCCGCATACATAGCACCCTCCTCTTCCTACAGGTCTTTCATAGACCCCTCTGTAGTTACCTCTCCCTCTGTTGGATGCACGTGCACGTCCTCTGCCTCTGTAAGGTGGAGTCTGGTAGTACGCCAATGTGGGGGCTGGTACTGCTGGAGTTTGTGGCTGCTGGGCTTCTGCTACTATCATCTGTTTCTTGGCCTGAAGTTTTCTATTTAGTTCTCTGTCGGCCTCTGCTATTTGAAGTTTCAACAGTCGCTGCGTCATTCTCTTCATGTCATCTTCTCCACTTGTCTCCTCAGCTAGATGCCTTTGGCTGTAGTGAGTAAGGTGTTCTCTCCACATGGCATCGTCCATGTTACTCAATCCCACTACTCCTCGCAGCGCTGTTTGTACTGTTGGGGGCAGGCCCTTCTGTACAGTGTGTCGCCATACTACAATGGTGGCTTCATTGCTGTCATGTCTCCCCCCTGTGGCCATAAACCACTCTACTTCAGCTCTTTTCAGATACTGATGGGTTTCTTCCTCTGATTTTATCTTCGGTCCAGAAAGAGAGTTCATATTTGTTTTTGTGGCCCAGATGCTCCTCATTGCTGTCCAGAAAACTCCTCGAAAGTTGTCAAATGAGGTTTCATCCCCCCTGTTGATCGTTCCTGTACTTACCTCCAAAATATTCAATTGGGCTGTTCCTTCTGTGCGGATTATCATGGCTCGTATGTCTCCCAATGCCAATTTATCTGCTGCTGTGAGTTTTTCAAAGAGACGGATCCACGGATTGGCTCCACCTGCCAGCGGTGGCAGCGCCTTTTCCAGTGCGTCCATGTCTCAATGTCCCTATGGCCCAAACTCAGCTTGTCCGTTGGATTTTACCAGCAGGGGGTACTGTTGGGTCCGGGCTAATGGTGGCATCTCACCTCTTACAGGATACAAATTATCTCCATAGCGCTCTAGTCTCCTCCTGTCCCTGCTGGATCGTCTGGGAGGTGAACGACCTCCAACTTCTCCTCTTACCCTTTCTCTTCTGTCCTCCTCATCAATGTCATCAGTGGTGTCATCGCCCCTGGTGGTTACTATCTGTCTGTTCTTGGGGGTGAGGAACAAGTAACCTTTTGCTTTATACTCACCCTTCCTCGGGTTCCCTTCCTTTTCCTCTTCACTTTTTTCCTGTCTTTCTTGCTTACCTGATGTATATTCTTGATGGTTTCTTGACCACTCTTGGTCCCAGATAAGCCGTTTGTCCACTCTTTCATAACGTTGTTCCAGGGGCAACATCTCTATTTCCATCTCTGCCACTCCTCTCTGGTTCTTGGGCATCACTGAGGGGCCTTGAGGTCTCTCCTTCAACTCCGCCCCCCATTGCCCCTTGTTGGTCATGGCAACTCTCTGGAGTACTCACCTTCAGTTCTGTCCTGTCCCCATCTGGGCTGACGCTTTCAAGCTCATCCCGACCTGCTTCCCTCTTCACTCTCCACGTCCATATCCAATGTTCCCCCCTTGACTCTGTACACAGGTGCTTGGATTGAGGGATAGATTGTTCTCCTCTTCACTTTCGCATATGGCGGGGGAGGTGAGGAAAGCTCAGTCTGTCCGTGTGCTTCTGTCAGCACTGACAGGTATACTGGTGTGTAGACAGGGGTGTCAGGTCTGGGAGTGGTGGTGGGTTTGAAGTCCGTCTCCTTCAGGACCTCAGGTATGAATGAATGAATGAATGAATTTTATTTATATCGCGCTTTTCACAGATAGTAAATATCACAAAGTGCTTAAACAGAGAAGACATTTAAAAGCATAAAAAACATAATGTGACCCTAGGGTCAATAAATTATATACACAGAGAAAAATTTAAAAAATAAAAAATAATAAAATAAAATAATAAAAATAAATAAAATGTAAAACATTTTATGAGCAGGTCTTAAAATATGGCTAGGACATGGGTTTACTTTTACACAAATGCCAGCCCAAACAGGTGGGTTTTAAGCTGGCTTTTAAAAGTATCCACAGTATCTGCGAGGCGCAGAGTTGCAGGCAGAGCATTCCAGAGCCTCGGAGCCACTGCCTCAAAGGCTCGGTCACCACGGGTCTTAAATCGTGTGCGTGGGACCGACAGAAGACCTAGAGCATTTGACCTGAGAGTGCGGGCGGGTGAATAGGGGCGAAGCAGGTCAGCTACATAAGCCGGAGCCTGACCGTGAAGTGCTCTGTAAGTGATGGTGAGAATTTTAAAGTGTATCCTAGATGCTACAGGAAGCCAGTGGAGAGATCGGAGTACGGGGGTGATATGAGACCGTCGATTTGTCCTGGTGAGTAATCTGGCGGCAGCATTTTGGATGACCTGCAGACGGTTAAGAGCAGATGCACTGAGTGATGTGAAAAGTGAGTTGCAGTAGTCAATGCGAGAGGAGATAAATGTGTGTATGATCATCTCTAATTCAGGTGTTGAAACCACAGATCTCAGTTTACTGATATTTCTTAGATGGAAGAAACATGACCTGGACAGCTGCTTAACATGAGGGTCAAACGACATGGATCGATCAAAGAAAATCCCTAGATTGCGCAGGTTGCAATGGGCAGCAGAGGAGAGTGGACTGATAATCTGCCTGATCATGGGGACAAACTCCTCTGGAGCAATAACTAGGACCTCCGTCGTTGAGTTGTAAGCAGTTTTCTGCCGTCCAGTCTCTGATGGCATTTACACAGTCCAGGAGCCGAGTTAATGTGAATGCCTCGCTGGGTTTGAATGACAGATGAAGTTGGATATCGTCTGCATATAAGTGATAGGACACATTATAGCTTTTTATGATCGGTCCCAAAGGTAGCAGATAAAGGGAAAATAGCAGAGGCCCCAGAACCGAGCCCTGCGGTACACCACAAGACAGTGGAGAGGTAACAGACACAAAATCACCCACAGAGACATTGAAACTTCTGTCATTGAGGTAAGATGTAAACCAGTCTAACGCTATGCCAGTTATGCCCACCCAATCACTTAGCCTCTTAATCAGGATGTCATGGTTTACAGTGTCAAATGCAGAACTGAGGTCCAGAAGAACTAACACAGAGCAGTCACCTGCATCAGCACACATGAGAATGTCATTTGAAACCCTCAGGAGAGCGGTTTCAGTAGAGTGTTGCTTACGGAACCCAGACTGGAACTTGTCGTACATGTTGTGCCTCTCCAGTGCAGCAGTAAGTTGTTTGGCCACCACTTTCTCTAAAACTTTGGACAAGAAAGGTAGTTTTGATATGGGCCTGTAGTTCATGGGCAAAGCTGGATCTAAGTTTGGTTTCTTTAATATGGGCTGGATAGTGGCATGTTTGAAATAGGAAGGGACAATTCCTGTAGACAATGAGGTATTGACAATAGATGTTACTGCAGGGCCAATAGTTAGCAGAACTTTCTTAAATAGAGATGATGGAATTATATCCAGAGGGCAAGATGATGGCTTTGTTTTGTTAATTAAGTCCATCATGTCTTGAAGGCTGATAGGCTGGAAAGAGTCCAGAACAGCAGGAGATTGCGAGGAGCTACAAGTAGATGGACAGATCCCAGGCTGAATGCCAGATCTAATACCTGTTACCTTATCAATAAAATAGATAAGGAATTTGTTGCAATCGTTAACAGAATAGCATGGTAAAGTGGAGACAGACGGTGAAACAATTCTCTTAATTGTGTCAAACAGAATCTTGGGATTTCTCTTTGAAGAAGAGATTAGGTTGGCAAAATAAGCAGTTCTAGCTTCCTTTACTCCAGTATTAAAAGAAACTCTGAGGTCTTTGAGATATAAACGATGCACTTCTAGCGCAGTAGCTTTCCAGAGCCGCTCTGTCCTGCGACACTTCTGTTTCAGGCTGGTCACTGCGTCCGTCATCCATGGAGTAGTGTTACAGGCAGCCCTGGTCCTTTCCTTAAGAGGTGCCACTTTATCCAGCAAAGTGGTGCAATGTTCATTAAATGACTGTATCAAGTGTTCAACATCATTGAGATTTGTGTTAATGTCACAGCAGAAGTGCATAGAGAAATGATCAGCTGTACTCTGGGTAATAATGCGGGAGTGGAATGTTTGTTTCAGACACAAGGGGTCAGTATTTACAGAAAGATCAAAGAAAATACATTTATGGTCACTGATCAATAGGTCCTCACAACGGGTATTATCAATATCAAGACCCAGAGAAAACACAAGGTCCAAGGTGTGACCACCCCTGTGAGTGGCACCAGAAACATGTTGCGTGAAATTAAAAGATTCAGTAATATTGAGAAACTCAGTAGCAGTACAGTCTGTGGTATCATTGATATGCAGATTAAAATCACCAACCAGAAGCACTTTGTCTAGCTTGATAATAGAGGTCAGAAAGTCTGTGAACTCTGATAAAAACTGACCTGCAGGACCTGGAGGTCGGTAAATTAAAAAACAGTAAAACGGCTTTAGCCGGCCCACTTTAGTCAGCTGTAGTTCAAAAGTAATATAGGATTCTGTGCTCCCCAAGTGGCAGGAAAACTGATTCTTCCAGACCACGGCGAGGCCTCCACCGCGGCCTGTCAGACGCGGTGTCCCAACATAAGAACAGTCCACAGGGCAGAGTTCATTAAAATGGATGCATTCCATATTCCGTTGCCAGGTCTCGGTCAGAAATAAAAAAGCCAAATTATGACTTGTGAACAAATCATTTAAAATGTGAGCCTTGTTTGTTACAGAGCGTGCATTAATCAGACACATTTTGATGGGGGAAGACACTTTGTCGTCATCAGCACAGGAAGCTTTGGGGGTATGTGCAATAGGACGGATCACTCGTGCAGCACCTCGAACCCGACCATAACTAGGGCGTGAGCGCGAGTCTGTGATTCTCACGGGAATGTTCATGGGTTGTGGAGTGGAAGTTACGGTAGAGGCTGGGGAGAGAGTAGTGGGAGATCCTCCATGCCGCCAGGGGGAGCTAGTGTTGCTTGTACGGGATGAAAGCGGCTGATGAATGATCGTAGAGGAAGAGTGACAGCGGACAGGGGATCCAGGTGTAAACAGTCAATCATGTGAATGGGAGTGAACAGCATGCTGTAAATTAGCCGCTAGCAGGCGGCTACCCAGCTTGTTAAAATGAATACCATCCCTTTTAAAAGCGGAGGAGCGGCCCCAAAACAGATTAAAATTGTCAATGAAATAAAATCAAAAAAAGTTTTTGTAACGTTATTACGCGACCGGGAAATGTCTTTTCAGATGATTATAAAACTTTTTTTAACATAAAAAAATGAAATCTTCACAGTGATAATCTGATGCCAATTAGAAGCAGGGCTGCTGGAACCTAGGGCTGCAGGTAGTCCTACTGCATCTGGAAGGGTGTTCGGGTCGACAGCCTCCCAGTAAGTGAGCAGACGCTTGGTATCTGAACACCTCTTTTCTTCCATGTTGCGGGCCCTTGTCCTGCCTAATTTGTTCAAACGACTGGCTCCCACATGATCTGCAACGGCGTTGTTCTTAGCCTTTGCAGCTTCTCTCCACACTCTGCATCTGTGTTCAGCAGTGGGGGCCGTCACCGTTGGAAACCACCCGTTCCTCTGCCACCTCTTCAGATATTTTTTCATCTTCTCCCATTCCTTTCCCCTCTCTTTGGGCACCATTTGGTCCTCCATCCTTTCTCTGGCTCTTCCCAACATTTCCTGAGTAGTTAGCGCGACCATTCTATAGCCTAGGAGAGTTCAACGATCTCTCAACTATTGTAGCGCCGTCTGCGTCAAAATTGATTCTTCGGAACTATGTAAAATACTCAATGTACCAAAATCAGTCAATACAGGATATGTGAAGGAATCTTAAACCAAAATTGAAGTTAGAACTCTTAAATCAAACTCAACATCTAAATCAGAATCAAATTCAAGATTAAAATCAAATTCCAAAACAGAATTCAAAAGGTTTGAAATCGAAATTAAAATTGTATTAAAAAAAATTTTAAAAAATAAAAATGAATAAATTAAATTTAAAAAAAAATTTAATTAAAAACATTAATAATTAATCAATCAAAAAAATGTAATTAAAAATTCAAATCAGAATCTAAATCTAAATCTAAATTCTAATTAAAAAAATCAATAACTGTATTAAAAAATATTCAATCAGAAATACCAATGCAAGTCAAACTGTTGAACCACAATTACAATCCACACTGCAATCTTTTACACTTCATCAACACCGCACTGCACAATAATGAATCTCATTTAATAATGAATCACATTTAAGTTCAAGAATTGAAGAAGCACAACTGAAACCATTAATGTTTGTTCGAATGCTAAATTAAAACCAAAGTCAACAACTAAAGTTAAAATGCTTAATTAAAACTAAAGTCAGAATGTAGGCTTAAAGATCATAGACACTGAATATCTCTAAAAAAAACTGTATTGTTGTAATTTATCTATTAATCCACTGGGTGGCGTGCCTCTTGTAATATTATTAAAACTATGCTGTGATTGCCTCTCTAAACCACAAGATGTCAGACTGTTTTAGTACAAATGTAATTACAGATTATAAACACTAAGTTTATTATTATCTAGCAGTTATGCCTCCTGGCCGCTAGGTGGTGGAGTTGCTTTCTGGCGTTTTGTTCTTCTTCTACGTTTTTCTAGCTTCCTGTTGACCGGAAGTTAAGCTAACGGATATGCTAACGGCTATGCTAACGACAAAACATAACTTCTAACAAAGGGTACACACACACACGTTTCACCAAAATCCCACACTTTAATTCCACTCATACGCCCTCTGTCCCCTCTCACAATCCACCGGTTATTTTCTTTATAAGCACCTTTATTTTACATTCACAGTACAACAAAGTCCGGAGCTAACTCGTAGCTAACGTTAGCTTCAATGGCGACATTTACAGCGGCAACAATGTTATTCAGCATTTTAACGTATTTTTTATTACAGCGCTGTATTCTCTTTATTCTCGGCACCGGTACCCTTTAGCTCACCATGCAAGTATAATTCACACTGTAAATTGTAGTTTACTCAGTTCAATAAGGCTCGCTCTTTGTTCGCTCCTCACCGGAACACAGCCACGCTCAGCAGTTAGCAACGCCGGTCAACCACATCTCCGCTAAATTGTCCTAATCTACCTAGACAGACTTCATTAAAAGGTGCTGTTCTTACCTTTGTTTGTGGTGCCCGGAGATATCGATGACCGATGCCGTTCCTGCACGTGTCTCGTCCCGCGAGGAGTCCTGCCGCGTGTCTGCCAAATTTGGGGGGTGCAATCTGCCCACCGTGAGAGCGAGCCGAACGCAAGCGGAGCTGAATGTTCAGCAGCGCCGCGCCGCTAAAAACGTTACCGAAACTGGTTTACAATTAAAAGGAATTTAATCCTACTGATGCAAATACAATTATACAGTGAAGTACACTACTTCTATGGAATATGAAAACAATAAAAGCCCCGTGCAAAAAACTCTCCTCAGCTCCTCAGCTCGTAAAAAAACACGTCTGACCGCTGAGAGCCATCACGAGAGAGAAAAAGTCTTCAAAATAAACCACCCACATCCGGTTTGAAACTCCTCCCCTTCTGTCTATCCCAATTCCTATTGGCTAACTCCCAGGTGCACTCTGTATCTCAGTCTTTCTGACCCTACGTTCTTAACACATTCACTGACTGTCTGTTATTGCTTAACCCTTCTATGATAAACATTCTATATAACAGATAAGACTTTGCACCTTTTGGTGAACGCTTCATCCAAAACACTTATGATTATGACTAATTATGAATTCTTAATTATGAATTATGAAACACTTTTATTGTAGCTTCTAAACACACAGTTAGTTAGATGTTTTCAGGGGAGACCCAGATCGCTGGACTTTCGCTGCTGCAAACCTTCGGCAGCGGAGTCGCACCAAAAATTAACTGGATCCGGTTAACAATCAAAAAGTATTTAATAAACAAGAGAAGCTATAACATTTGCAAACTGAATTACTCTATCGATATCAATATGTCCCACGGGCAGCGTTCTCACAAGGCCCACTAAATAGCCCAGCCCAGCTGGTAAACTACCCAGAGTGGTAACGGCGCGAACTCTGGCAAAACCCCTCTGGAACTAAGCCTATATTTAAAAGTCTCTGTCCGAAAGTTTAAATGACCAGTATCAGCCTCTATGATTGGCCGAAATTCAATAGCCCCTCCTGGCTTGGGGCAGTTATCATCTCAGTGTTTGGTTGAAGTCGTCCGTCCTCTGTGACCCGCATGGTCAGTTGCTGCATCTCTGTAAAGGCTCACTCAAAATGTTCCCTTTCTGACCCTCAAAACTAATCGTAGTGTTTTAATACCTTTAGTGACTATACTTCTATGGTTTAATACATTCAATGAGTACAATACTGTAACATATAATATCCTCTATAAGTAAGAATATTGTAAACATATAATACATTCCATAAGTAAACATATTTTGACATTCTTATTATTGTGACACTTCTACTCACCACTAGGGGTGTTATTTAATCCTACTAATAATACTTCTAATACTGAAATCCTTCACACAACCCTATGCACAAGTGCTGGATGGCAGGTCAGACCGGCTTCTCCTTTTAAAGTTAAAAACAGGGCGCCATTCCTGATGATTTGCCAACATGCTCATGTCCAGCCCATGTTGATGTTTTCTGTTGGTGAGTGCAAGTGTTTGTTGTCATGTCAAGTCAAGTGTCATGTTTTCATTTGCTACACCCTCTCTGGATTGTTGATTACGCCAACCCACATGACTCGTCTTGAAACACAACCCGTCTCGTTTACTTGTGGGTGTGACTTCATCACAATTCATATCTATGCAATTAATGTGTTTATGATACAATTGTTAACTAGAGTACACAAACAAAATATGTATCTAGCCTCTTCATTTTACTCTCAAAATACACTAGATTTATATATTAAATATGAATTGAATACATTTAGGGTGAATATTTCTGCTGTTTTTTATTTCACAGAAAAAAAGTATTGCAATGTAATTTTCTTCCAAAGGAGTGCGGCCTCAATTCGTACATGAGCAGGAATGTAGAAAAAATCTTAAACTTTATGTTTAAAAGTGGTTCAAAAGTGAGTTTTTTTCACAACTATTTGAAGACGTTTATGAAACATTCAAGTTTAGACCATATTTTACCGGGATTTGCAATATTGCTTGTAAACAGAGAAATGGACATCTGGCTTTTTAGTAAGCTTCTAAAATGACAATATACGATTATTAGCACAATTTTTAGGATGAGAAATGTTAGCATTGCAAATCCTGTTGAAATATGGTCGAAACGTGAACTTTCAATCATCTTCAAATGGTAAGTGAAAAAACTTTCACGTTTGAAGCAATTTTAAATGTCTTCAACGGAAAAATGCTCTCTGGGTAGCATCTCAAGCAGGCTAGGGCTCCCATGGGTGCTGTCACCCATATCTCCCATTATAAGTGGGTCAGTGGGTTCAGTACACTCACCAGTTAAGTGGCGTTGCTGCAGCAAATGTAAGAAAATAATGAGCTGCAATTAGCAGGGCTGCCTCATCAGCTCCCAGCTAATAGATCTGCACTCTAACCCACCCTGACAGAGCAGGCCCTGGAGTGCCACAGTGTTTACCTTTACAACTTTCCTTCAGTAGAACAGTAGAATATGAATGCTTGTGTATGTCGTCAGTGCTGCTCGGCACATTGCAGCAGCATGCGTCGCACAGACAGAGTAGGAGGGTTAAACTGAGGCCACAGTGAGGACAGCTGAGCACACTGTCTACATGGTTTGAATGTAAGATTAAAGAATAGTTTTAAACACATCTTTGTCAATATTTCCTATAAAGATTTATATTCTGCATGTCTGAACCACACCTGTCTGGCATTGCTCCTCTGATCTGGGATGTGTTTCATTCTTGCACTGTAGAGCTGCTGCCATAGAAATAGAATAGGAGTAGAAAGGACATTCCCATTCAAATCAATTGCCATTGCGATCGTTGTAGCAGGCTAACTTCTGTATAAACTAAAGTGTCACAGACTCACTGAGGTGAGGTTTTGCAGTAACGATTGAAAACCTTAAAATATTGTTACGAAGCATAAAGAGACAGAGTAAATTAGTATTACTTAACAACTTAATGCTTCATCCACACACTCTTGTCACAGCATAGAAAAGCACATTGCTATCAACAGATGAGTGAAATCTTTGTTCATGCTTTGGTGCTACACTGGTTAGAGAAAATTAGCCAAACAACAAACTGGTGCCAGATGCAGCGCTGGGTCTAACGGTCCCTCGGCCACACTGTTTGGGAGACAAGCTACCTAGCTAACTAGCCAGGCATCCATTTCTGGAGCTGTGTGCTCCCCAGGGGGCAACCTCCAGGTCTGAAAAGAGAAGCCAATGCAAAACTGTCCCAAAACTGCATTATTTCTAATGGCCATCAGGGGCCGACTCCTCTGGTTGTATAGAAGTCTATGAGAAAATGACTACTTCTCTCTTGATTTATTACCTCAGTAAACATTGTAAACATGGGTTTATGGTCTCAATCTCTAGTTTCAAGTCTTCAATACAGCATGATGTTCATTTAGAAAATGATGGTCCATTTAGAGTCAAATAGACATAAAACAGGGGATGCTTTAGGGCGGAGCTTACTTGTGTACTTTCTTATTCAGGGTCTGGTTGTACTTAGCTCCACCCTCTAGTGTCACTTCTGGTTGCAAAAAACGATGGCTAAAATATTGAGCAATGCTCCTTCTACTCCAGTTCTATTTCTATGATTTCTGCTGTGTGGGTGTGTGTCTGTTTCATTCACGATGAGCATCAGCATCAGATGTCGGTTTAATCTAGCTGCCAGAGAGTCATCAGAGGAGCCAAACATGACATGAATAATAACACGGTTTAGAGGTAGACTCAAAAGGTATTTTGAATAGTTTGCACACCTGCATACTTAATGTTTTAAAGCTATTGATTGCATGTTATTGACCTATGTTTGTGTTCATATTTCATTCATGATTGACATTTGTAAACATTTGGAATAAGCAATCCTGACATTAAATTAAGAGAAATGAGGAAGAAAACAGACAGAAAGAGATACCCCGCCCTAGAAAAGTCGAGAGCACAGGACTGCTGCAGTAAGACAAAACACACACACACACATGCTCTCTCACATATCCATGCACACCCGCACACACACACACATGGAGGAAACACGGAGCAGTGAGGAGAAGGTCCCCACCCGTGTCTATCTCCATTGCAGCAGTGCTGCAGTCAGACAAAGGGGAACAAAGGTTTCATAACAGGGTGGCAGCCGATGTTACAGCAGCCCCTAGTGGTCCAACACTGAACACCAGAATAGTGCTTCAGACCACCACTAACAACAACTGGGAGGCAGCATTATGTCATTATTTGGATATTTGATCAGAGTGTTATGATGAAAAGCAAAGATGGGCATGATATATATATATTATTAAATGCAGGGACTTTGACACGTTTAGTCAAATGAATCAAGCAGATATGTCCAAAAGAATTGTAAAGATGAAAAACAAAGAGCACCATCGGTAATCATAGTGGTAGGAAGGCCACAGGGGCTTTCAAGCTCATTTAAAATGGTGACCAAACTGTAGAATTATAACTTCCGGGTCCATGCGTGATGCCATTGGGCCAAGAAATATAATCGCTATACTCAAGTCTGACACACACACACAGTGACTGAGTATGTGTGTTGTAGAGGCTAGAGCAAAGTGTTCACTTACAGTAGATTATACACTGAAACACTGTGTAATATTATTCGTATTATTTAAAAAAAATATTGCATGCCTAATAATAATAGCAATTTTTTACCCTCAGTAACGTTTGTCTATATTCATTTTCAGAAGCAAAATTCAGTTATTTATTTTTTTAGAAACGTTTTCCTTGTGTGTGTTTTCATATTGCATTGGGCTGTTTAAAGAGATACCTTACAACTAATCAATACTGATACTGCATGCTAATAGATACAGGAGTGATGATAATACAGTAGCCTACATGCTCTGAATTCTTCACATGGAGCTATGCAGTGTTTTAAACAGAGCAGATGGCGATATAACGTTCATTACAGCCAAGAAGAGACTGAGACTTGACTGGGGCTTGCAAAAAATGACGAGTAAGTATCTCTGGATCTGGGCAGTGGTGGGCCGTCAGGGCCTGCAAGGACTTCTCTGCTGGCCTAAACAGAATCACAAAGCTATATCTATTTTTTAATTTTTCTTAAATACAGTACATGTATTATAATTTATAAAAATATTTTTCCCATCATCTTATTTTCTTATTGCAAAGCTACTGTCTTCCTCAGTTGCTCTGCTTCCAGTGCAGCTTGTTTTAATAGAGCATTTATCCAATCAGATTTCACCCCTGTGTCTCTAAGTAAGAAGAGAGGCCCGCTAGGAAGCCTTTGCAGTTTTAGTAAATGGGGACAATATTGTTGATTGTCAGTCTTCAACCAATCCGATTTTTAGTTTGACATGTTGGGCGTATTCTTTGATATGTCAGAGTTGTCTAGGTGGCCTACAAGTATGTCAGCATTAACGTGCAGCATGATTGGTCAGTGTGCACTGTTGTGAAGTTGAAAGCTAGCTAGCAGAAGTTAGTATTATTAATAAGAGTTCAAGTTGAAAGATATGTAAGAAGTTATGACATTGACATGACATTTTTAGCGTTTTGCTTGGTGTAGCTTTGTTTTTTTAACACTCAATGGCCGAAGGAGGAGGAGAAACGGATTTGGGAGTTACTGGCAATGCCTTTCTGGAGAAGGACATTTCCAGAAAAGTAAGAAAGGGTCGGCCAACCCCACAGCTAGCAGTCCTGACCCAGCCAGGAAAAGGATTTGTACGAACGGTATTGGTGGGGGGATTGTGTGGCGATTGCTTTAGCCCTGTTTGAATCAGTAGGGAACAGCTAAACACTGCAGGAAGAGTTTGTAGCGTGTGTGCTTGTAGCGTGAGTTTGTGCGTGTTGTTTTCCTGCTAAGCTAGTTTAGCATAGCCTCCGAGAACACACGTGCCATCAGTGGCGGCTGGTCAATAGAGGGGCATGGCCCCACCTTGAGCCACACAAAAAAAAATTTAAAATAATAATAAATTATACAAATTGTCAATATTTGTATTTCTGAACTGTGGAATGTACCCAGTAATGTGTAAAATGTGATATCTGTGCAAAATATATGCTTTTCCTGCTCGTCCACTCCGCCTGTGTGCACGACACGTCTCAGAACGCGCATCTAGGGGGGCAAAATTGTTTTTGCCCAAAAGAGGCGTGTCTATGAAGCAGTTTAGCCAATTGCTGATGAAAGATATAAATGAGTGCCACAGAATTTAGCCAATCAGCGCCCTCAAATAGATTCAGTGCCAAACATATTTTGCCCCCCTAGCTGCGCGTTCCCGTCAGGAGAAGTCTCTACAGGCGAGCGCCAGCGCGAGCAGTACTCCTCCAAGACCCGTTTAAGAGGAGAACTTTGGCGGAGATTCTGCAGCCAAAGAGCTGATCCCAGACAGCAGACTAGCGGGAAAGGGAAGCAGTACATGCGACGCTTCTGTACTAGCTGTACACCAGACAGGTTTGGCTAGCTGGACGACGTCATGCTAATAACTTATTTAGCTTTTTAAAACAACGGGGATGGATCCGGCACCGACAGTTACGGGAGTGAGGGATGAGGAGGTAAGGAAATATGTTGATGTCATGGAGACATCAACGTGTAATTGAGATGGTAAATTAACAGTGAAAACTCATGTTGGGGTCTGGCAGCCACCTGCTGGACGACTGAGCTCCTCACATGCTCCCGCTTCCTTTCCAAAAGCCCAATGGACTCTGATCCTTAATCCCACCTCTCAACCTGGGGCTAGACCCATTGGCCGAAACAGGGCCCCCCACTGTTCGTGCATAAGCCCCAGCACAGCGGAAATTGCCCTCTTCCCTCTGGGCTTCGTCCTGGGATAGAAGACGCACTGGGCTCTTCTGTCCCCCCCAGCATCACGCTGACGACAGAAGGTTCACGAGGGCCGCGCGGCCTCATCAAATCCTCCGGCAGGAAGACGAGGACTAACCCCCTTCCGCAACCGATGATTACCGGGAGGTACAACCGACGACGTACCTCAGCCGACGTTAAACCACAGGTCTTCCCTCTGCAGCGAGGAGACCCCCATCCGCGCCAGCTCAAACGCCACGCCGATGTCAGCCGAGTCTGCGTCCACTCCAGAGCGAGTCACGCGACCGGGAGCGCCCGACTCCCGAGGGCCGAGCTACTCACAGTCTGCGCCAGCTCAAACGCCGCGCTGCCGAGTAAACACTCGAGGACTGATCGATTCCCATCACGGGAACGAGCCCCAGAGAACGAAACTTCACCAAGTAAGATTCATGGCGTCTTGGGCATAGCTTAGCACTAGCTTAGCATTAGCTTAATATAGCTTATTCATTTATGTGTTATTATTCCCGCACCCTGTTGTGTTTAATCACTGTCTTGTTACACTGCGTCATTGCGCAATTATCGTGGACCATGGAGCCCCGCTATATATTGTGTATTGCCTGCTGTAACTGTCTGCATTAGATCCGTCGCTGCTCGTGAATGGAGTTTGTGTATTGTCATTGAAAGACTGAACCTACGGCGGCCGGACATTCGTCTCGCCGACCGAGTTTCGGGATGATAGGAAAGCAATACTCCCATCTCACCGCAGTGTTAAATCCCCCCCGCAGGGGATTATTTTTCATTTATTTTGTTCGTGTGGTATTCTCCCTACTTAAACCGGCTCTGTGAGCGGAGTGTAGGGCCGTGGCTATCATGCACAAGCCGCCGCCAGTTCCAAACGACAGCGGCAGGCCTGTGCAGGATGAGGCCAGCTGTTCTCACACTCGCTTCGACAACACACGCAGAAGCTTTGATGTCTGTCTCTCTCTCTCACTCTCCTTCTTGCTCTCGTTCCTCCTCTCACGTAACACGCACACACACAGCCAGGACCTCTGCCCCTAGGAACGTGCTGCACAGACACGTGATTACACCCAGCTATCTGTTCCGCCATTTTGTCCACGTCATGCGACGCCGCCATCTTGATAGCTTTAGCTGTAGCTTCAAAACACACACACAGAGATCCTCACTCACACACACACGCACGCACGCACGCACACACACACACACACACACATATACTTGCATACATACATCCTCACCCATTTTATTCATTTGTTTAGATATTAGGCACAAACAATTGTATAATAGCATTATTGATTGCAATATTAATTGATCTAATCATTTATTATTCTGATTTAATAAACCCTGTTATATTTTAAAGAGCAGTCGTCTGTGATTACTTGTGCATATGTATGTAATGAAATTGTATGTAGTAGTCTTGAGTTCGAACTTAAACCTTCAAGGTCACTCTGAATGTGTAGTCGTACCAGACTATTGACATTATGAGTGAACACTAATTATGAGACTTAGTTTTATCGTTTGGTTATCGGTCCCTGTTCGCAGGGTGGTGCCCCGTTGTTATTAATAATCATTAATAATTGTTACTTACATTAATAATTCTATTGATGTCAAGAATTCAGTTTCTTAAAGCTGATAACCCAAACACGCCCCTCTATTGATCCCAACACTCATCATAGTTTAATTTAACATCAGTATTCATAATTACATTTCATGTTTACTTCTCCTGATCTTTACCTCGTATAACAAGGTCCATAGGGGCATCTCAATAAATAAACATGTTATGTTATATTATATTTTATACGTGTTATTTACTGCTTTTTTTCGTGTTGGAATAAATGTTAAATATTTAACTGCAAAGTAGTAATGCGTGTTTGATACTTACATTTTTTGCATTAAATCATACTGGGATGTTTGCTGAAATTGCTCGGATGGCCCTACCTAGAAATTTTTCCACCAGCCGCCACTGCGTGCCATGTATTATGTTTTTATTTTGTGGTGGGCGTCTCAGGCAGCACGTTGTCCGTGACTTTGGTTGGGTTGCCAGGTTGAGCGCAGTGGCTCCACCGAAAGAACATTATATTTCCCACAATTTAAGCTTCTGAAAACAGCTG
Organism: Lycodopsis pacificus; assembly: GCA_028022725.1. Lineage (NCBI taxonomy): Eukaryota > Metazoa > Chordata > Actinopteri > Perciformes > Zoarcidae > Lycodopsis > Lycodopsis pacificus. Next base: position 1,065,041 of record CM051690.1, read on the forward strand.
TGCCTCATCTCCTGTGATCATCTCCAGCTGACATAAATACTCCTGTCACTCTCATCCCAGTTGTCAGTCCGTCCGTTTACCTACCTGGTATTCCAACCCGTGAGTTGTCCGTTTGTTCATCCTGTGTCGAGCCCCGGGTATCACACAGACGATCCAGCCTGCCTGCCAGCCGCGGGCGCGGACTAGCCACTTCCCGGCTAGGATCCGAGCGGAGTGCGAGGACGCGCCTCCGTATTGACGTGTGACAATTTCCCTGTCGGATTCGTCTGCCTCTCAGTAGGATTAGCCACTTTCTGGCTTGGACCCATGCTGAGCGCGTGGAGACGCCTCCTATTGACTTTATCCATTTCCTGTATTTTCCCCTGACTGAGAGAAATAAATAACCTTGGTTTTGAAAAAGAACTCTGCTGTCCTGACTCTGCATTTGGGTCCATGAACACACCACATCATAATAATTAGGAGGTGGTTCAACTGTAGTAGGACAGCACTGAAGGCCCAGGTATAAAATACACAGCCCGCTACTGCTATAAGCAAATACAAATTCCATTCACAGAGCGTAAACAAGAAAAAAACAAAGACAACATACAGCAAACAGTTACTGCACAGATCAACCCTTGCGCTTTAAAATGTATTGAATTTACAAAGACTTTTGAAATTGTAGCAGTTTTTTGAAACAGTCAACAGACTCAGCAGATCTAACATGAGGAGGGAGATTGTTCCAAAGTATGGGTGCTAGGACAGCAAAAGAGCAGTTACATTTGGTTTTGCGTTTGGCACGGGGTATGGTCAACAGGTTTCTATTTCATCCTTACTGACCGACAGAGGAAGTGCTTAACACTGGATATCTTCCGTCTCGCGCATGCGCAGGTCGAATATTTATATCAACAAAGGCACCTGTGACCTCGGATGACCCCCATCGTCTATAAGTTCCGTCCTTTTTCATCTTCTCGCTACGCAGGTTAGTTACCATGGTAGCATGGAATCACCTACCCCTCCAAAGATACTTTTGAGTCCAGGTCAGATGTGGCATTTGATCAGGTGCACTATGCAGGCCATCAGAAAAAAGAATCACCTCTCAGCAGTGCAGGAGTCCTGTGTGTTAAGCAATTTGCCCTGGACTGCATGCGCCTCATTGGTCTTGGTGTGGTGAAAAGACTACTTATCTATCTATTGCGTAGACCTGAGAATTGCAGGCTGGCACCAATACTCAGGGAGGAAATCTCACAACGCATGATGAGGCTGCAGGGAGCCATGCCAACGGAGTTTGCAAGGCAACCTCGTTCTCTGCGTGAAGTTGATCGCTGGAAGGCAACAGAGTTCCACCAGTTCCTGTTGTACACAGGGCCTGTAGTTCTCCGGGACATCTTGTTGGACAACTTCTACAAACATTTTCTGTCCTTGACTGTGGGCATGTCAATCCTCCTTGAGTCTGATTCTCAGAAGAGAGAGGCATACCTTGATTATGCTGCCACCCTGCTGAAGCACTTCGTGGACAACAGTGAAGTCTTGTATGGACCAACGTTCACTGTTTACAATGTCCACAGTGTGCAGCATTTGCATGAAGATGTAACACACTTCAAGTGTTCACTGAACGAGGTGTCGGCCTTTCCATTTGAGAATCACCTACAGGTACTCAAAAAAAATGGTGAGGAACAGTAAGTATCCAGTTCGTCAGGTGACAAAAAGATTGGCTGAGATGGAACACCACAAAAGGCCCACACGGCGGCAAAAACTGATTTGTCGCTATGTGTCGACCAAAACACGTGACTGTTGCTTTCTCCTGAAGGATGACAGTTATGTAGGATGTAACCTTAACACCCAGTATGAATAGTTATGGACATCGTCTATACCAGGGGTGCCCACACTCTTTCGGCTTGCGAGCTACTTTTAAAATGACCAAGTCAAAATGATCTACCTACATTAAAAATGCTGAATATATATATATATACACACACATACTGAGTATACTTTATATTTACAATAAATGTTGGTGTACCTTGCATAACTGCATAACTTTAGGCACGGACGTAGGTACGTGACTTGCGGTGCCACAAGTGACTTCCACATTCTATCTCTACATACACCCCCTGAATCTGCATATCATTATTTTCATAATTTCATTGGCTATACGAAGCGTGAGTCATAACGATCGGTTGCAATTGGCTTGAGCTTTACCCAAAACAAGAGGGGCAGGCATTGTCTTTCAAAGCGGACTCTCGTAGGCTATTCCAGGCTGTAGACAGGAAATATAAGCTCCTAATAGGTCAAATTATGTGTCAATCGAAACGTCAGCATGCAGCCGCAATAAGGTAAGTCAAACCAGGCAGGGACTATTTGGAGTGTGACTTTAAATCAAAGAGTGGATACATGTGAGCCGTTTCTGGCAAGATTACTTGAATATGCGTTTCAAGCACCGAGAAGGCTTTTAAGTATGTGGAATCTGATGGTTAGTCGTAGTGATGTGAAATGTAATATTTTGCTTTATCTAACTTAATCTAGCATGATTTACCTAGAGGCATATATGAAATGTCAGAATGAGGATTGTAATCGTGCATGTAAACAGGGACAGTACGTTCAGGCACCTATTCTAAAGCACATTTAAATATTCCAATATCTTCTTCTTCCAGTATATTCAAAATAATTTGGTCTCATTTTCTCTTTCAAATTATGTGTATCATGTCATTATCACCATATGTCTTTCGTACCTGTAATGGTAAAAAATGTTTTAACATGTCCTCCTCATATTTTCTGATGATATGGTGCTGTTAGAAAGTTCATTTTCACAGGCGTCTGGATGTCTGAACACATTGACATATTCGTTCTGATACAGAGGTCACTTTCTATCTTATTCTATCAAGTACTGGCGTGTTCTTTCTCTGAGACTAAACATGTTCTGAAGACCTACTGTCTGTGAGAGTTCGCACCAGAACACTGGCCCCCACTTTTGTTCCCCGTCTCCTCTGTCTTATCTTGTCTTCTCTGTCTTGCCTGTATAAATACCTTGTTTTGATTTGCTGTCCCCAGAGCATGTTCACATTTCACTGCAATACGTGGCTGTGTTTGTGTTCTCTGTTTGCAAACATTAAATTGACTCTTTTGAAACTTTGATCATTCAACACTTTGGATAAAACCAACTTCACCTGAACTGTTAAAGGAAATATTCCACAACATACCTCCTTCTTTTCTTTCCTCCCTTTTAACTGCATGTGTGTAATAAAGGATAAAGACTGTTGTGGCAAAAGGGCAGACAGAGCATTCTCTTTAGAATAAGTAATATATGATATGCTTGGTATGAAATGAATAATTAAATAAGTAAATGTAAACTAATATGCAAAGCTCCTGTTAGCTATAGTCATATATTTACAAATGTGTTATATCCAGCTATGTTCTCCTGAAGGAGAATGTCTTTGTTTATTTCTTACATGAGTGAATGGCTGAGAGATTTGTATTAACAGTATATTGTTTTCATCTTTCAATAAATATGAATATGTCCTTGATCACTTTGTGTTGGGTCTATTTGCCTGTTCTGTTAAAAAACTATGGGCTTTGAGGCACTGCTGGCTTTTCAATGTCATTAATAAATGCTTTGTAAGGCCGTGTTCGCACCAAATTCATCGCGCCGCATATTCGCGTCAATCGTGGGGGGACCATTTGTGTACATTTGCGCGAATCGCGCCGGAGAGGGGGCAGGGCTTATCGCCCTGAAAGCCGTTCAACTGTCCGCCATTAACCATGGAAAAAATAACCTATCTCTGCTTACTATGTGTTGTGGAAGTCACAGATATCCCGGAAAACTAAACGCAGTCATGTCTGGGTTCATAATATTGTTCAGAGAGGCAATAAACCGACAAAAAGGGACTCCGAAATAACTACGTAATGATGCCGATTTGTACTTGTCTTCTCCAACAAAAAGGGACTCCGAAATAACTACGTAATAATGCCGATCGGACAGATCGGTGCTAGGCTATGCTAACATTGTAGCAGCTCCACCAACAGTCAGAATAACGTCATCTAGATGTAAATACGGCAGCGTCTATTCATTGTTTGTACCATATGGTTTACACACACACATTTATACACATAGTTTGGTCCGGTCTCTTATTGATATGAGGTATCGTAGAGCTCTGGGTGAACACAGACGGCTTCAGTATTTATTTCCTGATTCAATAATGGCAGGAAGTCAGTGATGACAGGGGGAGCAACTCAACGCTGATAGGCTATCGCGTCCATAGCGCCGCAAATTCGAGTCCATCGCAAATTCGCGCCGCGCCAGTCTCATCGCGTCTGTGCATAGACTTTGTATGTAATCTACTCGCACGAATAATTCGTGCCGCGTTTGGTGTGAACGCAGCATAAGGCATATATAGTCCCCACTTTAGATGAGGTAAAAATTCCTAAGTTTAAACTTCACCTCGTTTCCAGTGTCTGTGTCTGCGCTTGAGTCTCCGATCTGCCCCTCGGGCGTGACAGTCCGTGGGAAGAATTAACCTATAAGAGTCTGTCCATTCTTGTTTTAAGACTCTGACCACTTTTCTCTTTTTGGAGAACGTCATGTGAAATAACTTCTCTGACTCACGTAATTATCCTACTCTTCGGTCTCTTTCCTAGTCTCTCCCGTGTGTAAATCACTCACTCGCGTCAGGAAACTTGTCAGAATGCCCATATTTGATTAGCTGAGCTGCATGACGTGATGTGATTTACAACGCATTGGTCGGTGTGTTTCCTGCACCGCTGAACAAGTGCCGTAAAGGCTGGAAAAGCTGCGCTGGTTAAAATAGAAGCGCTCCGTCAAAATTTTATAATTATCAATTATCAATTAATTGGTTTTAGGTCCTGGGTCCGGATCCGGACCGCCTATTAGTGACCCCTGCCCTACCTACAAGACCTCATCACTCCCAAAATCTCCACCCGCACCCTCAGATCATCAAACAGCTCGCTCCTCCGGGTCCCCAGCACCAAGCTCCGCACCATGGGCGACCGGGCCTTTGGCTCGGCAGCTCCACGCCTATGGAACAGTCTCCCTGACCACCAAAGGGCAACACAGACACTGGTCTCTTTTAAGACTGGCCTAAAAACCTTTTTATTCAGGAAAGCCTTTCTGACCTAAATCACTGTCAGTTATTTCTTTTGTGTTTCTGTTCATTCACTGGTTTTTATTTTATTATAGTTTTTTTATTTTTTTTTAACTATGTTTTAACTATGCTTTTTACTATGTTTTTACTATGTACTGGCTCTGTGGCACTCTGAGATTTTTTTTAAAATGAAAAGTGCGTTACAAATAAAATGCATTATTATTATTATTATTACTAATAGAAAAGGGGACGTAACACATCAATGTTGTCGTATTTTGAATTTTCTGTTAGGTATGAACACAATTCGCCAGTGGTCCAGACCCGTCGTAGGAGTCATGTGCAATTAGTCTGCTTTTGTCCAAGATTTTCACTAATGGATTGTATTGTGGGACCCACAGTAATGTTGAGCGTATTGATAGGCACTGGAATAGTAATATTCCAGTAGGTTGATGTTTGATTGATGTGCTTATTTCTAGGGGAACAAAAGTGATGAAAAGAAAGTAGTGACACAAATGTATAATGAATGTGTAAGAGTAACGGACAAATATGAGATTTGGAGTGTTGCAAGTTAAAGGGAAGAACATGTGGTGTCAAATGTTCCTTTATATAGGATTTCGCTAAATAGGAAGTCAAAATCACCTGTAGCCTGCTTGAACACAAGTTGTGTGGGTATACAGAATATTGTCAGTGAGGGTATGAGGGTATGTTTTCATGCAAATTCAAGAGTGCAGGTGAATATTATATATTTTATAGAGTGCATGTTATTTAGTAGACCTACCTGACAGTATGCAGCATACATTTGAGTTTTGTGCTTTTGTTTCTTAATTTCCAGCGCAAACAGCACATCACATGTATGCATGGTATGTTAAATACGTTACCGGCACCGCTCTGAAGAAGTAAATAGGTATACATAATATTAAAATATGTACATATTTAAGGTACATACATGTACATTGCAAATCTGTAAATTTTCATTGTCCAATGAGTAAAATAAAATCAGTTTTCATGTATTGGTCCTTTAAGATCAAAAAGGAGAGAGAGTGGCAGCAGCTACAATCTCATTACTACTGTCAATATGACGCTGCCATACTATTTTAGAAATTCAGAGTGCACTCACGGATCTCAAATCTCTCATATCACTTTCACAAGCAAAATGCACTTTAAAATGATTGTTCTTCTCTCAGGGGGATTGAAGGCAGGTTGTGTTGACATACAACTGTAGGATTTACTGCAAACGTGGTTAATAATCTATTTTTAACTGTAATGACTGATGATCACCACACTGATGGATACACAAATATCTGCAGAGTGGAAAAAACATATCAGTTTCATATGAATCAAAATGTGGCTCTTTTACAATAATACCCAAAGTTAAAAAAAAAAATCAGCTGACGGGACGGCTGAGTGTGATTGGTTGAACAACCTCTACTTCTCAGCAAGGTCAAAGATGTTGGTCTCCTCTTGTTGGTCCCCAGAGCTCTACAGAGACAGATGTGGTCATCTGCAGCTAGAGGCTTAGCTTACATGTGTGGTTTAGAACTGTAACTCTGAGACACAATCAAGCAAAGCCAAACTGAATCATAAAGCTGAGAAAAATGAAGCAGCAGCACCTGACTGGAAATTCAGCACAGTTTAGTATTGTTGAGACTTTGAGGATATGACACAAGGAAAGTTGCTTTTTAAATAAATATTGTTTTAAAGTAAGATTATAGATTACAGTAAGATTCATAGATATGTTCCTCACATCTGTTATTCGTCAAAACTGTGTGGTTGTCTTTCCTGGAAGGGTTCTTTGACTGGAACTAGATGATTATGATCTCCAAAAACATCCTATAATCTTCACCTAATTAACAAATTATGCAATTAGATTTATGTATATTTTAAACCACTGATCCTTCAGTACAGTACTACTTTAAGTCTAGCTGACTGAGTAACCCCAGTGTAAACCATGGTCAAATGATGTGAAGTACATATTTTCAAGAAAAAGTGAGAACATGCAATGTCTGAAACAGCTTCACAGGCTGATCAAAAGTACATTACTATAGAAAAGAAAATGTAGAATGCTGTGGATGCATTTAAACATCCACGTAACAGTGAATAATTTCAAGGATTCAACAATCCATGTGGTCTTCATATAGTGGCCAATGAAAGCAGCATGACAAGGGTATTAAATGAATGTGTGGTTGAGCGATTTATTTTGCCTTTTTGTTTTGTTTTTCTGTTCAACTATTACTACTACATACCTCGCCTGCAAGCCACTCATGAGGTCTTGGTGTTCATAGCTCACTGTGGTGGATTATGAGGCTGTTTCCTCTTATTTGTGAGGGTATCACAGACACAACTACTTCTGTGTCACTCCTTTGCCACAGTTCCTTGAGCTGAGGGTCATACAAGTATTATGTTATTTTTGCAAGTAAATAAATACTACTTGACATATGACTTAAACCAGGGCAATTAGATATTCCAATGTTTGTAGTTATAATTTAATCACTCCTTCCTACCTTAATATGTTTTCTTAATATTTTACTATTTTCTTAATATTTTACTCTTGTTTCTCTTAAAAATCTCTTTATCATTACCTTACTTAAATATTTTTCCCCATTATAAACACTTAGCTTTCCTTCCAATTCCTTTCTATCAATCTTCCATCCATCTTTGATTCATATTTTTTATTTATTAATGTATTTTTTAAATTCCTATTCTACCTTTGAGTCTTCACTCATTTATTTCACATTAACCTTTAACAAAATGTTACATTTTTTTATCTGTTGGAGAAACACATATCCTTTATCAATACTTGCACTGAAAAAATAATTTACATTACATATACATTTATTGCACTCAATGTCTTGCTAAAACATTAATAACGTCACCTGTGAATGAGCATGTGCTTTGAATGATGCTTCTCTGTGCATCCTTATCCTTTGTTGGGTTCTACATATACAAAATTGCAATATTAACGTAAAGCTTTTACAGTTTTTCTCAATTGCTAAAACACTAAAACCCATTGGCTGAACAAAGTTCTCAGTTGCCTGAACTCATTTAGCTAATTGTGCAGTCTGTTGTCAATACCTTAAACTATTTCACATGGTAAAACACAATTTGCAGATCTCACTTAGACTTTTCAGCAAAACTCTAAATACATTCTCAGTCTCAAAACACATTCTGCACTCTAATGCACATGTCATCCATACTGGTAAACACAAGTGGCAACAATCAAATACAAATAGAGAACACATGTCATTGATTAAACACAATCACTCAAAATTGATTTCACTTGTATCAAATGATGTGACACAACCAATATAAGCCAGTTTAGAGAGCAAACAGGTGGTTGAAGGTGGGAAGGAGAAAGTCTGAGAATGGATAGAAGAAACAATGTGAGAGGACAGCGTGCTTTCTATTTGTTACAGTAACAGTACTGACTGCTCAATAGATTTTGACTGGTTGCAGGTTCATATCAACAAAGAACAAGAATTACAGTATCACAGAGACAAAGGACACGTTTGTGAGATGCAGGGTACAGTACTGTAAAAATAGGGGTACAAGGAGGAGGAAGAACAAAATAAATTGCAAAGAGCAAAGCACAGTAGTCATTTCTGATCAATTTTGAGCTACTGTAATAGAACACGTTTTCGTTCATATGAAATTAGTTTTGAGATTAAAAATCTACTTCTCCCTGAGAACTATATGTTTTGAACAATGTGCTTTCTATTTATTGGTGTATTGTTTACTGACTGCTTGATAGTGTATATTATTTTGATCACTTTGTTTATGATTTGAGAGCAGTGTTTGATTTTGAGCACAGGTAAAACTGTTTTGAGGCAAAAGTTCCATTTTGCAAGAGGATTCAGAGGTTTTGTAAATAGTGCTTGAAGATGAGGTTTTGTGTTTACAGTTTTGAGAGAATGGGTGACCGTTTCAAGAAATGTGTCTTAGCAATCGAGAAAAACTGTAATCATTTTGTTTGATACTAACATGGTCAAATATGCATTGGTAATTTTGCATTTCATGGCAATTCCATACATCATGCAAGTGTATTATGTACAAAATGCAACAATAAGCTGCTGATTAACAGGTGTTTTACATGACTGTTTTGGTTAAGCCTCCTGTCATTGTGTAACCCATGCCACAATGGATTACCTGAGAAGGCGCATGATCTTGAGAGCTCGTTGACACCCCTTTTATAGCCTCATCATTAACATCAGGATTGTTTTGTGTTGTTGGAGCTTGTGGTGACACTTTTCTGTGCTCTGAGAAAAACACAATTATATTTGAACCAAATATATCTATTACATTTTATACTGTTTACACATATGGAATATTAATGGAAAGCTCTAAAAAATTGTTTACCTTTTTGTTGTGCTTTTTGAAATCAAAAGGCTTGGTTATGGGTGACACAAACTCCCCGCTTCTTGTGCTTTTGTTTCATTATTTTTTTTTAATTCTACGATATTGATCCCGGAAGGGGAAATTTGTCTCTGCATTTGACCCATCCCTGTATATAGGGAGCAGTGGGCTGCCAATGACAGGAGCCTGGGGAGCCGGGGGTTCAGTGTCTTGCTCAGGGACACTTCGACACGTCCCAGTCAAGGATCGAACTGTTGACCCTGCGGTTACCAGACAACCCTCTTAACCTAGTGAGCCACGATCGCCCCGTATTGTTGCTTCCACTGCTCAACATCCACCAGATGTGTCTACAGCTAATCAAAAGAGTGATAATTAATTGTGTGGGGATATCCATGGTAGTTACATAATCACAACTGTATCACTTAACGTAAAATTTCTGATTTAATGGATGGAAAAAGGAGCTCCATGTATACTGTCAAAACATTTCAACTTTTTACCCTCTTCTTCCTCTTCAAAGAGTCACTGTATTCCCTTAGAAGGGTGTTCACTGTGGTCTTGTACGTATGTACAAAATCGTCCAGTCTAGTTAGCTGTCTACGTTGAAAACGGATCTTCTTCAGGTCCCACTGGCTTTTCTCCATTATTCCTTGTGTTTTGTTGTCCTGAAGGTGCGTTCACACCGGTCGCGTTTTTTTTTTGACGTCGAGATTACATACAAAGTCTATGCACAGACGCGATGAGACTGGCGCGCCGCGATTTTGCGATTCGGCGGCGCGTTGGACGCGTTATTGCAGTGCGGTGGACGCGGTGGATGCGTTGGATGCCGCAAAATCGCCAACGCGCGAGTTGAAATTTTTCAACTTCTGCGACATAATCGTGTGACGCTGTGGCGCGATAGCCTATCAGCGTTGAGTTGCTCCCCCCCGTCATCAGTGCCGTACCTCCTGCCCGTGCTGAATCGCAAACAACAATGGAGGACAAATAAATCCTGTAGCCGTCTGTGTTCACCCAGAGCTCTACGATATCTCATATCAACAGAGACCGGACCAAACTATGTGTATACATGTGTGTGTGTGTAAACCATACGGTACAAACAATGAATAGACGCTGCCGTATTTACGTCTACGTGACGTTATTGAGTGCTGGTGGAGCTGCTACGATGTTAGCATAGCCTAGCACCGCTCCCGGCATCATTACGTAGTTATTTCGGAGTCCCTTTTTGTCGGAGAAGACAAGTACAAATCGGCATCATTATGTAGTTATTTCGGAGTCCCTTTTTGTCGGTTTATTTTCCGTTAAATCACAGCCAAATCAGTTTATTTTGTGTTCCTACAGCTGTAGTAAACAGCGACCGGTGGCTTGCTAGACACAGTGAATACAGTTCGATACAATCCACGGAGCAATATTATGAACCAGACATGACGGCGTTTAGTTTCCCGGGATATCTGTGACTTCCAGAACACTTACTAAGCAGATATAGAGGTTATTTTTTCCATGGTTAATGGCGGACAGTTGAACGGATCCAGGTCTATAAACCACGCCCCCTCTCCAGCGCTACGAGATTTTGCGGCGTCTGGTCTGAACACGACCGGCGGCGCTTTGGCCGTGATTTTGCAGTGCGTTGGACGCGATTTTGCAGTGCGTCAAAAAATCAACGCGACCGGTGTGAACGCAGCATTAGTGTAATTCTGGAATTGAACATATACAGTACGTTATATAACGAACATTTCATCATTCACCATTCATTTTGATTTACATCCGTAATATCGAGGATGGAATAATGCAATTTTATTTTAGTACCACATTTTTGGCTTATAGTACCTGTGTGGGTTTACATGCAGCTCTTTTGAACACCTGTGAGAGTCGGTCATACACAGGGCCTGTTCAAGGTCACCTGCCAAAAGATACGTTTTTAATTTACTGAAATGGCTATACAAATAAACACATCAAAGCATATGTCATGAAAGAGGACTAACCCAGAAGTAAGCCAGACCACAGAGCAGCCTGAGGTAGAAAGTACTTCAGCAATCTTGGGATGAATGTTGGGCTGAAGTACGGATTGGAATCACCAACTTTCAATAATTTCTTGAGTCTTACATCTTTGAAACAAATGTCAACCCTGTCACTACTTCAGAATGGTTGTCCGTTGGACTTTTGCTAGAAATATGCATGTAAATACAGTCTTGACAAAGGCTTCCTTTATGCTATATGTAAATCCAGAGTGAGAATAGAACAGTTTAATTTCACAGAATGATTAGGCTACATACCACAAAGTCTTGCTCGACAATAGTTGTGTCATCAATGGCACAATGTCCTGCTTTGGTCAACAACCTCTGCAGATTTAGGAATTGTTTTTCAACATTGCTCCCACTGTGGGAACTGGAAAAAACCACCGCAGCACTGATGACAGCTTCATCTAACTCGTTCAGTGTTGTTGCCTGTGTCATCAGACAAAACACATGCATGGCCAAGTGGTAATGTCTGGGTGAACTGCAAGAAAAAGCTTGTCAAATTAGTATTACAAAGATTCAACATGTTAGGAGATCAGAAAAGTTTAGCATGAACAGCAATCACTCACTGTTTCCGACATAAATCCTTCGCATTCTTCATTATATGGCTCAAGCAGCAATGCAAAATTGGTAGCCCCATGCAGTCTTCCTGTCCTTGTCCGTTCACTATGTTGACGTATTTGCAGAGCAGCTGCTGAAGGCTTAATCCACAGAAGTTGTATGCCAGTGATTGTAGAAGGACTACAGAGCCATCACAGATCAACATAGCTGGCCTTTTCTTGGCTCGTCGTCCATGGAGTCTTGATAAGTCGGTCACAAATGCACCCAGGAAATAGCAACAGAGCCTAAAATCGGACCAATGAGAGAACAGTTTGCTCGCGCATGGTGTTTGTTTACAAGATAAAAAAACACAAAAAACTTCCTGGACCGTGTCTTCCAAAAGGTAACGGACGTACACCAGAAGATTGGCCAGATTAGCCACATCTGTAGGCTCGTCTACTTGCAGAGAGTAAAACTCACTCTTCTTCACGCGACCGACTAATGTAGCTAGGATGTCTTCGGACAAAGCATCGATGCAGCGCGACAGTGTTGTTGGACACCGGGATCACGTCCAACTTTTTTTGCTTCTCTCTCTCCAATCATACATTCCACCATCTCTTTGGCAGCTGGCAAGCACACGTCTTCGGCGATTGTGTGCGGTAGCCCCTTTCTTGCTATTCTGTGACCAGATATGAAGCCCGTAGTGCGTGTTTTGACCCAACACATGAATGAGACTGCAGTTGTTTTGGTCTTTTTTGTAACTCCTCCAATTGCGATATAAAAAATGTAAGGGGCTTTTGACTTGCACTGGCATGCTTGGTGTTGAAGTGGCGACGTAAATAAGAGGGCTTCAGACAGCTGTTCGCCAGAACCTCACTGCACTGTCTCCTAAAAATTACGTTCCCCCAAAACTAAAATGCATTCTCAATTACGTTTGACCAAAAAGTATTTTCTCCCTGATTACGTTTGTGTTTGACACACAACACTTGGCATTTTAGTTCCGGTAAGAAGTCCTTCTCGATTCATGGACGCCAGTGAAGACAGTCGAGCCTCCCCAGTTGTATTTCTTGAATACGTTTTAATGCATTTGAGGGCTGAAAATGTCCGCTCACAGAGGCAGCAGATATTGGCATTGTCACCGCCCAACATGTCAGGCTAGCCCACTGACCAATCACGTACTTGTACGCCAGCTAGCAGCTCTGACACGTCAAAGAATACGCCCAACATGTCAAACTAAAGATCTGATTGGTTGAAGAATATGACAATCAACAATATCGTCCCCATTCTCTTAAACTGCAAAGGGATGCACTTGAGAATCTGCAGGCCTCCAGCCTCTCTTCTTACCTAGAGACACAGAGGTGAAATCTGATTGAATAAAAGCTCTACTTAAAACAAGCTGCACTGGAAGCAGAGCAACTGAGGATGACAGTAGCTGTGCCCACCACTGGTGTGTAGCTGTGTGCACGTGATTATGTTACTTTACGATGAGTTGAGTTTTATTCATTAAGCTAAGTTAAATGTTTGTTTTGTTTGTATATATCAGGGGTCCCCAAACTTTTTCCTGTGAGGGCCACATAACTTTTCCCTTCTCTGATGGGGGGCCGGGGTCAGTTTGTAACAGAAAAAGTCTCTCTCTGGGTTCTTCACAGAAAAAAAGTCCATGGAACATTAACTTTCTGTTGTGCCGTGCACAATCTTAACAGGTAAAAGTTCAGCTTAGTTATCAGAGCAGAATCTCTGTTAAAAATGCGAGGTGCCATTTCCATTCGGGGTCGATCAGCCCTGGGAACGTTTTGTCTTTTGAATGAAGAAATGCGTTAATTTCGGGTAGCAGCTCGTAAAAACGCCTCAAAACTCTGCCCCGGCTCAACCATCGGACCTCTGTGTAGTACAGCACATCTCCGTGCGCAGACTCCAGTTCAGACAGGACTTCTTGGAACTGCCTGTGTTTAAGTCCCTTTGCTCTGCTGAAGTTTATGCATGACACCACAACCTTCATGACAGAATCCCACGTCAACACTTTGCAGCACAGCGCTTGCTGGTGAATTAGGCAGTGGACTTGTAGCGGGGCGGTGAGACCCCGTTCTTCCATCTCCCGGTTCATGCGTCCTATTAGACCCGAGACACGCCCACCATACTAGGAGCCCCGTCAGTCGTGATGCTGGCCAGCTTTGACCAGTCCAGCCAGGTCCAACTCTTCCATGGTTTGGCACACTTTGCCGAAAATATCCTCGCCCGTCGTAGTCCCTTTGAGACTTTGGAGGGCTGCCAGCTCCTCGCACATCTCAAAGTTTGCGCTAACTCCACGAATAAAAATGAGCAGCTGCGCTGTGTCCTGCACGTCCGTGCTCTCATCCAGTGCTAATGAAAAAAAGTCAAATTCTTTCGTCTTCTGCTGCAGCTGGGCATATACATTACCCCCGATTTCTTCAATGCGTCTGGTGATTGTACTCGCCGACAGACTCACGGCATTAAAGACATCTTTCTTCTCGGGACACACCTCCTCCGCGACAGCATTCATACATTTCTTGACAAACTCTCCATCAGTGAAAGGTTTACCGCTGCTTACTATCAGTTGAGCAACCCGAATGCTGGCCCGAACGGATGACTGGTTCAGCTGAGCTTGGCGTACAAATGTATTCTGCTGAGCTAACAGTCCACTTTTTAGCTTTGAGAGTTTGTCTGCTCGCATTTGGCCTTGCAAGCTATCATACTTGTCTTTGTGACGGGATTCATAGTGTCGGCGCAGATTGTATTCTTTGAATACCGCCACCGCCTCTTGACAGATGAGACAAACAGCCTTTTCTTTGCATTGAACAAAAAAATAATCGTTTGTCCACTGCAGGTTAAATACCCTGCATTCTGAATCAACTTTTCTCTGACCTAACCTTTTCGGCATTATTCCATTCTCTCTTTGACAGGGGCGGGTCTAGGAATTTTTTTATTTATTTATTTTTTTTATGAAGTTTTTTCAGGGGGCCGGGCCAAATGTGGAGGCGGGCCGTATCCGGCCCGCGGGCCGTAGTTTGGGGACCACTGGTATATATGTTTGGTTACATGTGTAGCAGGGCACTTTTATAAATAAAACACCTTTTTGATATCGGAACAAAGTCTCTCGTGTCTGCCTCCTACCACTTCAGAAGCCACTCCGGTCAGGATCACCACAGAGTATTTTGCTCCCTTTGTTTTGAGGTGTGAAATAAAACTAACTCTACATTTTGTTTTGTTTTAGGGAGCCAGGAGCAAACGGCTCAGTTCATCAAGCTGAGGGGGAAGAACGACGGCCTCTTCACCAGGGACAAACATTCAGCAACTGTAGTTTGGAATTAAACTATGAGTCCATTTGTAATATCTCCATTTGACCATCCTATACTTAAGGTTACAGTTACATTAGCTCTACTCCAGGGGTGTCAAACATACGGCCCGCGGGCCGGATTACAAAAATTAAAAGTTAGATGTGAAAATAAAAATATCCCCATGGTTGAAATTATGAGATGCGCCGCCGGTCTCGCCGGGGGCTATTTTGTGTTCATTCGCACTGGACGCGCCGGAGAGGGGGCGGGGCTTATCGCCCTGAAAGCCGTTCAACTGTCCGCCATTAACCATGGAAAAAAGAACCTCTATTTCTGCTAAGTAGGTGTTGAGGAAGTCACAGATATCCCGGGAAACTAAACTAAATATGTTCGGAGTAGTTACATTTACACCGTCTTACATTTATAACCGGCCCTTTGAGGGCGACCGTGATGCTGATGTGGCCCCAGAGTGAAAATGAGTTTGACACCCCTGCTCTACTCCTATATAAAGCCTTTACTAATAGGACAATGAATTATTGAATATATGATTGAAACACTGATTAAAACTAAAACCTTTACAGCAGGGGTCTCAAACTCCCAAATCCGGCCTGCCACATAATTTTATCCGCCAGCAAAAAAAAACATTTTGCACACTAAAGCCACTGAAACAAAGGAGCTTCCAGGCAGAGGTCGCAACTAGCCTTATTCTCATCCATTCACGAAGGGGCCGCCCATCAGTCAACGCCACATCTCCACCACCACCTCCCAAGAGAGTTCGTGTTGGAATTCCAAATGATGTTCGCGTGGACCAGGTTGCACACTGGGCTGTGAAATGTGACAAGCGTGGGCGTTGCAAATTCTGCAAAATCAATGCAACCACCACCCTCTGTGAGAAATGCAATGTGCGTCTTTGTTTCACTGAGGAAAGAAATTGTTTCAAAGATTTCCATTTGGCCTCGGCTAAAATGCCACAACTGCTGATGACAACGGTTCAAACTGTTCAAACGGTTCAAACACAAAAGTGTATTTGTTTCTAAACTCTTTTTGAAACATGTTTTTCAAGTTTACTACATAAGTCTGTTGCTCAGTTTTCTACAGTTACAGTAGCTTTTTGATAAGACCTCAAATATGAGGTAGTCTTATTTATTTTTAATCAGTTTGCAACTTTTTGTGTTGTAAAACAAATCTGAAAAACTGTAAAACCTTTTGTAAACAAACCTTTTGTAAATTTTTTTGTACAAATGTACATTTGTACAATTTTTTGTAAAACCTAAGAAGGAAAGTTATAGTTTGTGGAAATGCAAATAAAAAGACAAGTTTTGTTACCAAACAGAAAGAGATGGTCAGGTTGATTTATTTTCCAATGAGGAATACGTTTACCATTAATGCCCAATGTGACATGTAACATTTCAGATCTTTGACAGTAGGGGGTGGTATTTTGAAAACAATGTCAGAAATGGGTTCTATGTGGTCTATTTAATCTGTCTTATGTCCCCCATAATTTTCCATGAAGGATAAATGGGTCCGGGTTCTTATGTATGGAAGCCCGTTTCCGCCACTGTGAGGAAAAAATAAAGCTCCTGTTATAGTAAGTCGAAATTTTCGAAATTTCGAGATAGTATCTCATAATTCTTCATCCTTCATTCACCAACAGCTACAGACGTCTGGCAAACTGCACGGCTAGAGATGGATGCACCAGAAATGTTGGATGGCCGGGAGAATTACGGACAGAGAAACTGTACGTCAATTGATGCGACTGATGGACGGGAATGGGGTTGATCTGCGGGCCCGCAACCGTTTAAGACGGCGTATGTATGTCAGCCGTGGGCCAAACTATGTATGGCATATAGATGGATACGACAAATTAAAGCCTTATGGAATATGCAGTGGTTGCATAGATGGCTTCTCGAGAAAAATTATATGGCTAGAGGCATACAAAACCAACAATGACCCTCGTATTATCGCAGGTTACTGTTACAGATGCTGTGACAGAAAACAATGGATGTCCGCAAAAAATCCGATTAGATCACGGTACAGAGAATACCCACCTTGCAGCAATGCAAACGTTTTTGCACACCAGTGAGGATGGGAATGGTCCTGAGTGTGTCACTTTAGGTCCAAGTACTGGAAATCAAAGGATTGAACGTTGGTGGTGCACCTTGAGAAGTGAATGCGCCCAGTTTTGGATGGACCATTTCGACCAGCTGAAAGCAGATGGCTATTTCGTTGACAGCTTCATTGACAAATCACTGATCCAGTTTTGCTTCCAAAATACCATACAGGTACAGTATCCTAAAAACCATGCTTTTGGCTTTCTTTTCTTTTGAGCTAAGCAATTGGTATGTAAAGTTAATACTACAAAAGTAACATTTCGGCTGGCATTAGCTAATGTCACTTAATACATGCCTAAAGTAAGTGGTGTAAACATCTAATATCAAAAGTATCTGTGGGGGCACTGGAAGCGCCGTCTGAGTGTCCGAGTGAGGAGGCACTGTGGTCACCTGTGGGGGCACTGGAAGCGTCGTCTGGGCATCCGGCTGAGGGGGCACTGTGTCCATCTGTGGATGCACTGGAATCGCCGTCTGGGTGTCCAGCTGAGGGGGCACTGTGTCCATCTGTGGAAGCACTGGAATCGTCGTCTGGGCATCCGGCTGAGGAGGCACTGTGTCCATCTGTGGATGCACTGGAATCGCCGTCTGGGCGTCCGAGTGAGGAGGCACTGTGTCCATCTGTGGGGGCACTGGAAGCGCTGTCTGGGTGTCCGGCTGAGGAGGCACTCAGAATCCATTCCATCAGAATCCAATTTGTAACTGATTGATGAAAATGCCCTCTTGACCAAAGCCCAGTTGCTTTAAATTCAAGACTCCACTTGTATTACTAGAAGGGTTCCTGTATACTTAGCACTGAATGTTATACATTATTCCATTTTTTACCTTAGTTTTAACTATAATACATTTCTCATGATGCAACAACTTATTACATGTTGTAATAATTTATTAAATTATGCAGAAAACTGTTAAGCTGTAGTCTACACAGTCTGAGTACGCAATACACAATATTACACTGACGCAAGCCAAAGCTATTCAAGTTTTGTACACATCACTGAATATGTAGAAAAAAAGGTATTCAGTGGCAATATACAATAAGAGCAAACACCGCAGCAGTATGTTATATATTTTTTATAAGCTCCCTCTTTGCGCCGTACTGAGCACACTGGCCTGATATACGCTATAATGTTGAATGATTACAAAAGCAACAATTAACGTCAAACGTGGCGATAATGTGCGGTTGGTGTGAAAGATTTCAGTATTAAAAGCATGATTAGTATGATTAAATAGCACCCCAAATGGTGAGTAGAAGTGTCACAATAATAAGAATGTCAAAATATGTTAAGTCACAATATATTTACTTATGGAATGTATAATATGTTTACAGTATGTTTATCATAGAAGTCTTTTAATGTCTAGGGTCCCCTATTTAGGGGACCCTCTGTGGGACAGGCATGTGTACTCTGTGTATAATTCACTTTTGCGAAACGAATAAAAAACAAATAAATAAAAAATACCTCTGTAACAAAGAGATTCTGGGCAAAACAACCATGGGAGCCATTTTACACACTGCAAAACACAATTATACATGAACTAAGATCATATCTAGAAGAATACTACAGGTTTTACCACAAAACCACGTTTTTCTGGGCAAAAAACTGCAGTACTATACTCTTTATTTTGGTCTCTGATGAGAAAGCACGGAGCGATTTTGGTGGATGAGCACATCCAGAGGGCCGTGGTTCGACCCTGCTTCGTGTAGAGTTTTCGAAATTACTCTCTTTCAAACCGTTCAAAAGTTATGGGTATATATGACAACATCAGCCACAGGTCACGACAAAAAATATTGGATAAAAAAACGTATGTTTTGATGATTTTATAGATGAAAAACGGATCTATTCCAGCGGATTTTGGCGCAACTGTGTGCCCCATGTTGTGATGTGTGTCTGTGAGTGGTATCAATGCATTGGCTCACAGAATGAGGAAATGGCAGGTGAAACTGTGAGCTGGACCAATCCATGTGGGGAGGGGGGTTCGCTCAGCATTTTCTGATTTTTAGTCAGTAAACAGACAACGAGATTGTCAAACACCCCCGCATGGCTCCTGTTGGAATATCCCCCATCGAAAAACGTGTTTCTTGTCTGAATTGAGCAACCACAGCCCATTCTACAGTCACACAGACACAAATTATGATTCATATATTTTTATGATTGACAGATATGACATTCATAACTGCTCAAAATTATTCCAAATGGTGTCAAACTGCTTTATTAGGATTATTGAACACTCTTAGTGATAAGAAAAGTGAATATATAGTTAATATTTAGTTATATAGTATATCAAATTATAATACAGCAATGCAACTGCTGGTTCCGAAAATCAAAATTTTGCTTGAATCAGACCATTTATGCTGGCCTGCTTCACTCAATCGAAGTAAAATATGTTGTGGGGACATGTAAAACGTGTTGTTTTATGTCTGTGGCATAATTTTAGGCCAAGGCAGGCATTATTTTAAAAAAAATGTTCAATACAAGTGCCTTTTTTCAGGCGAACCTGGAACTTTTTCAATTTGAGCTGTGCCATAAGTGTATCAGTTATTAATCAGTAACATATATACAATATTTACACAATTGAACACATCTCACAAGTGTTACCTGTATTACACCATCAACATTATTAAAATAGACCTTGTAGTTAGAGTTCTGGACTCTCTTGAGTATGGGTATGCAATTTTCGAGCAGAGGCCTAAAAATAGGGCTAGGGCTTAAGAGGAGAAGATCGATCAGTTGCATCTGGAGAGGCCCAGCATTTGCCCACTTAAAGTGCTGTGTGACTTCCTTTGAGAACCCCCTGACATCTGTGATGAGGAATGGGTTCTGAATGAACAGGGTGAGGCTGAAGTTTTCAAAACGTGTGCAGAAGTTTACAATCAGCTTGTCAACAAAGTTCACAAAATAAGATCCATCTCGCTCATCCTGAACCTGATCCTGCACTGTTGGGAAGTGTGCACAGTCTGCCTGCAGGTCTTCCTTAAACATCTCAAGTTTCCTCTGGAACGAGCATGCAGCTCAGGTCACAAACTGAATTGTTTTTGCCCTGCAGCTTTACGTTTAGTTCACTCAGGTGTGAAGTGATGTCTACCAGAAAAGCAATGATATCCATATTGTTCTCGTCTTCTAAAAAGAGAGAGAATTGTGTTGCCTTCTGGTTCTTCAGCTGTTTAAGGAAAGCAGCAATTTCCCTTAGAATGGACCAAAAGCGCCCAACACCCGGCCTTTGCTGAGCCGTCTTACGTTGTTGTGCAGCAGAAGGTCATCAGCATTCACATCAATTTCTCTTAGAAATTCCCTTAACATGCGATGCTGAAGGGAAGAGGATGCTCTGAGAAAGTTAATCATTCTCATCACCTCAGCATATTCATCTGACAAAGTGGAGCACAGGACAGATTGCTTAATTATGCAATGGTATGAGATGAGCTCAGGATTGACCTTTTTCATTCTTGCCACTGTGCCTTTCTCTCTCCCTACCATGGCAGGGGCTCCATCTGTGGTTATTGAAACCACTTGTTCCAGCTCTATTCCCTTTCAGTTAACATCTCCTTTATGGCCAGATATATGTCCTCTTCTCTTGTACTGGTCTTAAATGGTGTAACACCCAACAGGTCTTCACATAACTCTTCTCCTTGTTAAAGAACCTCACATAAACTAACAGCTGAGCATCGTCGGACACATCGGTGGACTCATCTACAGCTAAGCTAACACAGGGTGCTTTATGAATATTTTCATCCAGCTGTGCTAGTAGATCCTGGGCTAATATTTCAGTTCTCCTTGTGGCTGAGGCTGCTGACATAGGTATTTGCTTGATTTTTTCACATAACTCTTCTTTTTGTTTCCCTCAAGTAAAGTTCCAGCTACTGCACTCATGCACTCCTTGACAACCTGTCCATCAGTGAATGGCTTTTTATGTTGACTCAAAATCCAAGCAACTTTCAGGGAACATTCGTAAGCACGTTGTTGGTCAGTGAATGAATTTGTTAATATTCTGGTGGAACGTTCATATTGGGCTCTTAAATCGTTTATTTTCTGTGCCCTCAGTTCGGATTGGAGTGGGTATGTTTGGTCGAAAGATTTGTGTTTGGTCTCGTAGTAGCGTTTCACATTGGCGCTTTTAATAATGGCCACGGTATCTGAGCATATGAGACAGTGGTTTTGTAGCACCAGCAGGAAAACTGAACAAATATGAGTCCGTCCATTCGTTGTTAAAAGCTCTGTTTTCGAGGTCCACTTTTCTTTTTTTAGAGCACGCTATGTTAACTTGCTTCTCCGACTTACTTACTTCTCTCACTGCTTCTCTCTCACTGCTCTCGCTCGCTCTGTCTCCCACCTGTCTGCGTAATCTCACTCGATGCACCGTCCATTTTGGAATAAACAGTCGATTGGCTGAGTAGCGTCACGTGAGATTATTTACAACGTATGCAATTGGTCAGTGTGTTTCCTGAACTGCTGAATGAGTGTCGTAGAGGCCAAAAAAGCTGTGCAGGTTAAAACAGAAGCGCTCCGCCAAAATGTATAATTCTCAATTATCCATCAATTATACGTCCGGGTCCGGATAGGACAGCGTCTGTGTCCGGATCCGGACTGCAGTCCGCCTATTGGCAGCCCCTGCTATACAATTTTCACCCTAACTAAAAACACTCAAATTTGGACATGAGCTAATTGGGCTTATTGGCTAGATGTGACGCTGTAGCAACGCTATTGAGCTGTTTCTCTAGTAAAACTTAAAATACATACCCTTGCCGTGCTGGCACTTTGAGTACTGATGACCCAAGTTGCGAACATTGAAGTCTCAATGTGACGAAGTGAAGCACCCGAAAATGAATGACACAACAAAGACGGTGCAGAGAATTTTTTTCTTTTCTAAATGACGATGAAGAAAATAGCTGATGTGCTCATTTCAAAGTTCAAAGTTGAGGCAATTCAATTTTGAAGTTTTTTATTTATTTATTTTTTTATATATGTTATTAGCAGTGGCGGGCCGTGCATTTTATACCTGGGCCTTCACTGCTGTCCTTGCAGCTGAAATACCACCTTATAACCACATTGTGGTGCCACAGCTATTATTCATTTTTAATGCTCTAACTATGTACATCTTCGTATCAAACCGTTCGGTACGAGTCATTTGAATAATGTTCGAGCATTTAGAAAATGCAAAAGCCTACATTCAGGAAAATATAACGTCCTCAGCTGGTCTGGCTGTGGGATCCACCGTCATTCCTTAATGACAAGCCCAAATGTTAACCCAAAGAGATTAACATAGGATTTTACCTTCACAACTTGAACGTTGAACGTACTGCTCTGTAAGGATAAGGATAAGGATGTTTATTGTCATCGTATGAACATACAACGAAATTTAGTTGGCGACTCATCAGTACAGCAGTAAGAGTTAAAAAGTGTATAAAAACATTAAGACAAGACGATTTAAAAACAAGACTGTGGTGGCGGGCGTGGGTGACTCAGCTGTGGAGGGGGCGGAGTGTGGGAGTGGTTCGGGGAACGGTGCCGGGAAGGGACTTAATTAGGCGCAGCTGAAACTGATCCTGATGGTCTCACTCGCAGCTGTATTTAATCCCACAGTAGTGACGGAGGCGAGGAAGGCAGCTCGGGACGAGCACAGAGTGATTCCGAGATGGACAGCATGGAGAACTCCCGCGGTGTGTGCTCGGAGGCAAGGCAGGAGAGCACACGGCCAAGCCCAGTTAGGGTTAGGACAATAAAAACCATTTGAACCGTCATTCCACCGTGTGCTGGCATCATTGTGCTCCCCAGACCCACCGGGTAGCAGAGAACCTGCTACAAAGACATTAAATAAATATATACAAGATAAAGCAAGATAAAGCACAGGCGTCAATGGCTCCAAAGTGAAAAATGTGCTTGGTTACAGTGACGTGTTATTGACTATGTTTGTTTCAGCACTGTCCGGTGGGAGCTGTGTGGGGTGGTGGGTGGGGGGGCGATGGAGGAAACCGCTCTAGGGAAGAAGCTGTTCCTCAGCCTGTTTGTCTGGGTTTTGATGGTCCTGTATCTCCTTCCTGATGGCAGTGGAACAAACAGAGAGTGACCCGGGTGAGTGGTGTCTGTGCAGATGTTTCTGGCCTTCTTCTGGAGACGGCCAGCATACACAGCGTCCAGGTCAGGCAGGGTAACTCCCACAATCCTCTGTGCTGTTTTAACCACCCGGGCCAGGTCCCTCCAGTCCTCTGCTGTGCAGCTGGCGTACCACACAGTAAAGCACATACACAGGATGCTTTCGATCACACTTCTGTCTAAGCTAACCAGAAGTGCAGGGGGCAGGCCAGCTTGTTTGAGCATCCTCAGAAAGAAGAGCCTCTGCTGGGCTTTCTTCACCAGGTGTGATGTGTTCAGGGACCAAGTGAGGTCTTTAGTGATGTGGAGCCCCAGGGATTTGATGCTGTCCACCCTCTCCACCTCCTCCCCACTTATGTAGAGAGGAGAGGGTGTGGTCTTCCTGGATCTCCTGAAGTCCACGATGACTTCTTTGGTCTTGATGGTGTTCAGGACCAGGTTCTTGTCCGAGCACCACTCAGCCAGATGTTGGACCTCCTGTCTGTAGTGCGTCTCGTCGTTGTTGGAGATGAGTCCCACCACAGTGGTGTCGTCAGCAAACTTCACCACTGTGTTGGAGGAATATGTGGCGGAGCAGTCCTGAGTGAAGCGGGTGAAGAGGGCCGGGCTGAGCACACAGCCCTGCGGTGCACCAGTGTTCAGGATGGTGGTTGTTGTCAGGTTCCCTATCCTGACATTCTGTGGTCTGTTTGAGAGAAAGTCCAGAATCCATGTACAGAGTGATGTAGAAAGTCCAAGGTTTTTGAGTTTATTCACCAGTTTATGGGGGATGATGGTGTTGAAGGCAGAGCTGAAGTCAATGAAGAGCATCCTGATGTATGTGTTAGGGTGCTCCAGGTGAGACAGGGCCGTATGAGGAGTGATGGAGACCGCGTCCTCCGTAGACCTGTTTGCTCAGTACGCAAACTGGTGGCTATCCAGGTCTGCTGGGAGGACGTCCTTGATGTGCGATAGTCATCCTCTCGAAGCACTTCATGATGACTGAGGTTAGGGCAACTGGGCGGTAGACGTTGACCGCAGGTGACTGCGGTCTTTTTTGGAACAGGGACAATGGTGGTGGCTTTGAGGCAGGTGGGGACTGCAGCTTGTTGCAGGGAAGATGTTAGTGAAAACCTCTGCTAGCTGGTCGGCACAGGTCTTCAGTGTGCGGCCCGACACTTTGTCTGGTCCCGCTGCCTTGGTGATGTCGATCCTCAGAGCGGACCTCACCTGATGGGTGGTGCTGGAGGAAGAGTGTCTGCTCCTCCTTGGGCTGGGTCTTCTCAGCTGTTGCTCCGCTGTGCTGTCTGTCAAAGCGGGCAAAGAAGCGGTTCAGGGTGTCGGGGAGTTCACTGTCCTGACTGATCTATGTGGTGCTGCTGTTGGGATCAATAGGGGCTTGTTTGAGTTATTAGCATTTAAGAAACTGAATTATGGACATCAATAGAATTATTAATGTGAGTAACAATTATTAATGATTATTAATAATAACGGGGCACCACCCTGCGAACAGGGACCAATAACCAAACGATAAAACTAAGCCTCATAATTAGTGTTCACTCGTAATGTCAATAGTCGGGTATGACTACACATTCGAAGTGACCGTGAAGGATTGAGTCCGTACACAGGCTACAAGATGCAGATTATTACATACATATGCACAAGTAATCACAGACGACTGCTCTTTAAAATATAACAGGGTTTATTACATCAGAATAATAAATGATCAGATCAATTAATATTGCAATCAACAACGCTATTATACAATTTTATGTGCCTAATATCTAAACAAATGAATAAAGTGGGTGAGGGTGTATATATGTAAGAGTGTGTGTGTGTGTGTGTGTGTGTGTGTGTGTGTGTGTGTGTGTGTGTGTATGGATCTCTATGTGTGCAACGAGGGCTTAACGCTACCTCTCAACCACCACCAGATGGCGTAGTCGAGTGACTTGGGCAAAAAGGTGGATGGGCTGCTGTATGTAACCACGTGTGTCTGTGCACCACGTGTGTGTGTGCGTGTTACGTGAGAGTGTTGTGGCAAAATGGAGAGACGAGACAGCAAAACTGGAGTTGCAACCAGCGGGGAAGTGTTTTAATAAGATCAAGCCAACATCAACCAGTCCAGTATATTGAAACGACTCCCATCTACTGCTTTACAGAGATCACTCTTATAGTCAAACTTCACGCCCCCTTTGCTGTGTTCCATCAATCAAACTAGTCTGTTGGATCCAAAACAGCACACATCTGGAGTCCTAATTAGGACATGTTCTTTTTGGTTGTCCTGAAACAACCTTTCCCTCTGATAGGACACAGCCCCAACTTCGGAACTGTTTTGGTATGGTTCAGAGATTAGGTTCAGTCTGTCTGGCGCCTTGCATTCCTTCCCAGAAATGATGTTGTGAACAGAATAACACGTTATGTAACTGTTTGCTAACGTTCTGAATACTTTAACATACGATGAACACTCGTATTTACTGCAATCATGGAAATTAAGATTGTAACAACAGTTGGATTCAAAAGCTATATGATGAATTTCTCCTACAAGAGGAGGAACGAGAGCAAGAGAGAGACAGATATCAAAGCTTCTGCGTGTGTTGTCGAAGCGAGTGTGTGAACAGCTGGTCTCATCCTGCCCAGGCCTGCCGCTGTCGTAGGAACTGGCGGCGGCGTGTGCATGATAGCCCCGGTTATACACTCCGCTCACAGAGCTGATTTAAGAAAAGAGGATATCACACGAAGTGTAATAAAATAAATGAAAATTCCCAAACAAAACAGATCTTTATCGCTGCGGTGAGATGAGAGTATTGTCTTCCTATCACCCCGAAACTCGGTCGGCGAGACGAAGGTCCGCCACCGTAGGTTCAGTCTTTCAGTGATAATACACAAACTTTCCCTTCACCAGCAGCGATGAATCTAATGCAGACCATACACAATATATGGCGGGGCTCCGTGGTCCGCGATAATTGCGTAATGACACGGTGTAACAAGATAGTGATTGAACACAACAGGGAGCGGGAATAATAACACATAAATTAATTAACCTGAATGTAATTTAGGTTAATTTAAGTTAAGCTAAGCTATGCTAAGCTATTGCTAAGCTATGCCCAAGATGCCATGATGAACTCTTACTTTGGAGAAGCTTCGTTCGATGGGGCTCGTTCCCGTGATGGGAATCGATCAGACCCCGAGTGTTGACTCGGGAGCGCGGCTCTCGGAGCGGGCGCAGACTGTGGGTAGCTCGGTCCTCAGGAGTCGGTCGCACCCAGTAGCGTGGCTCGCTCTGGAGTGGACGCAGCCTCGGCGGATATCGGCGCGGCGTTGCCGGCGCGGGGTCGGACCTCTGTGGCGCAGCTCGCTCTGGAGCACGCGGGTCCGATCTGTTCTCGCTGCAGCGGGGACAGTGAAACTTCGGGTGAGACGGCGTGGTCCGTGCGTTTCCCGGTAATCATCGGTTGCGGAAGGGGTTAGTCCTCGTCTTCCTGCCAGAGGATTTGATGAGGGTGCGCGGCCCTCGTGGGTGAACTTCGGCTGAGGTAACGTTGTTTCGTTCGTCCCGGAAATCATCGTGGGCCTTCGGTTATCAGCGTGGCGCTGGGGGGGGGGGGGGGGGGAGAGAAGGGCCCGGTGCCTCTTCTTGTCCCAGGACGAAGTCCAGAGGGAAGAGAGCATTGTGTGCTCCCTGCTCGACGGAGGTCGAAGGGAAAAAGCAAGGAGGTGTGAGCTGCAGGCAGTTTTGTAAGACAGTGGTTGAACCACAGGGGTCCTGGTGCTGTCTTGGCTCTCGGCCAATGAGATTGCAGCGGTGCATTCTGGAACCATAGTTTTTTGGGGGGGGGAGAAATTCACACCCTAGTGTGAAATTCCTTCCAGAGGAGGTTTGCTGTCATCAAACTACAATCAGGATGAAACCTTTGCTTGCAAAAGGGAAGGCCTATTCTCTTTGTTCCCAGCACATGTTGAAGCCATATGCTCAGACCCCAACACTGCTCTTGTAGTCAGTCAGGGTTTTAATACCTCTCCACATGCTCCGGGGGTCGTTGTTCTCGAAGTGTCCTTCAATGCGCTGTTTGTATCTGTGCTTGGCCTCTCTGATGCCCTTCTTCAGGTCCCTCCGGGCACTTTTATAGGCCGGTATGTCACCAGACCTGAAGGCAGCGTCTCTTGCTCCAAGCAGTAACTGCACGTTTCTGTCCAGCCAAGGTTTTTGATTTGGGAACACTTTGATGGTTTTAGTAGTACTGTAGTTACTGTCTCAGTGCAAAAGTGTAGGTATGCGAGGACAGCCGAGGTGTACTCCTCCAGGTCAGCTCCCTGTGCAAACACTTCCCAGTCCGTGCTTTCAAAGCAGTCCTGCAGAAGTGAAGCAGCATCGTTGCTCCATACTTGAATGGTTTTGACAGCTCGTCTAGTTTTGCAAATTACTGGTTTATATGATGGAGTCATTATCAGACAGAGGTGGTCTGATAAGCCGAGGTGTGGAGATGGTGCAGCTTTGTAAGCTCCCGAGATGTTGGTGTACACCTGGTCCAAAGTGTTCTTGTCTCTGGTAGGGAAGCTTACATTTCTGTGGAACTTGGGCAGCACAGTCTTTAGTTCTGCGTGGTTGAAGTCTCCCGCCACAATCACAGCTCCCTCCAGATGAGCGTTTAGCTGGTTGCTAACAGTGCTGTGTAGCTCCTCCAGAGCTAGCTTCGCGTTAGCATGTGGTGGGATGTAAACAGCTGTGATCAGGATGGCAGAAATTTCCCTCGGCAAATAGAACGGTCTGCATTTCACAGCCAGGTATTCTAAGTCTGGGGAGCAGTGTTTCCCAATGATGTCCGTAGCTGTACACCAGTCATTGTTCATGTAGATGCACACTCCTCCACCTCTGCTCTTACCGGAGTCTGCAGTCCTATCTCCTCTGTAAACCGTTCGAACCGCTAGCTCGATAGCTTCGTTGGGAATGGTACTGTCCAGCCAAGTCTCTGTAATTACCATCACACAGCTGCTCATGTTGTGCGACGTAATCCTTAGCCTCATTTCGTCGATCTTGTTGACGAGTGACCGGGAATTTGCCACAAAAAGACTCGGTAGAGCTGGTCGGTTGGGGTTAGCTCGTAGCCTAGCCCGCAGGCCGCTCCTCTTGCCCCGCTTCTGCCTTCTTTCCCTGCGCCGCCTACGGCGCCTCTTGGGTGGGATGAAGGTAGCATCCCCGAGCCTTCCCAGTCGCAGGATCTCCGGTGGGATAGAATCCAATATTTTAGGGATGTGGACCTTATGCTGTCCTCCGATGTAAATGAGTTCAGCTCGCTCGTATTGTATATGAGCCTCTGATGCACAAACAAGTACACACAAAACACACAACGAAAAAGCTGCTAACAAACCGAGAGTGCTGAGCCGCTGCGTACATGCGCGCCTCCATCTTGGAATCAATCTTCCTGTACTGTAGTGTCTTTCCTCGGCTCAGCACCCTCTATCATGGTGTAGCTCAACTCAGTCAGAATGCATTTTGATTGGCTGAGCTGCATCACGTGATGTGATTCACAACCCATCAGCCTCTGCTGGCTGTTAAGTTTCGTTTCACGATAGTCACATGCTCGCCCACTGACCAATCACAGCACACTCTGCACCTAGCGGGAAAGCTACAGATGAACACTGAGCGGCATGTAATGCTGACGTCATTATAGGCCGGCTAGCAGTCGGCTAGACGTCAAAGAATACGCCCAACATGTCAAATTAAAGATCTGATTGGTTGAACACTCAACAATATCGTCCCCATGTACTTTAATCTGCACTGGCTGCAGGTGAGAGTCTGCAGGCCTCTGGCTCTGTTCTTACATAGAGACACAGAGGTGAGATCTGATTGGATAAAAGCTCTACTTAAAACAAGCTGCACTGGAAGCAGAGCAACTGAGGAAGACAGTAGCTGTGCAATGAGAAAATGAGATAATGGGAAAAATATTTTTATAAATTATAATACATGTAGTGTATTTAAGAAAAATTATTAAATTATAAAATAGATTTTTTTTAAAAATATATATAGCTTTGTGATTCTGTTTAGGCCAGCAGAGAAGGCCTTGCAGGCCCTGACGGTCCGCCACCTTCAAGTCTCACATTTTTTTTAGACTTTTACTTTGAAAATTACTTAATTGATACAGTAACATTTTTTATTTTCTGCATGGGTAGAGTCAGACATGTCCTCAACATATACAGGTGCATCTCAATGAATTAGAATATCATCGAAAAGTTAATTTATTTCAGTAATTCAATTCAAAAAGTTAAACTCTAATATTATATAAATTCATTACACACAAGGTGATATATTTCAAGCATTTATTTCTTTTAATTTTGATGATTATGTCTGACAGCTAATGAAAACCCAAAATTTCGTATCTCAGAAAATCCGAAAAATTGAATATCCCCGCATTTTCTCTCCGGAAAAGGTTCAATGGACTTCCTGTCTTGCAACAGAGACACGCCTTTCCTTCGGAGGGGGTCATTTCACCCCACAGGGGAAGGCGTAACATGCTGTGTCCCCCAAAGCGTGCAAGTCACTATTTTCGGAGACTTGATGATTTTGACTGGCTAACAGTGCTGTCACTCATTTTCAAGTGATTAGCTCAATTCTATTGGAGCTAACGAATACAGAGAGGTATGTACCATGGAGGTCGGCCAATGGGAGCCAGTTATTGTTCTGCGTAAGTATGAAAACTAGGAGCAAGCTGCCAGCTGCTTTTACACACAGCTGATTACGCTCAGCTGATTACAGCTGGAGCTTGGTTTCAGATAGATGAGATGTCGGCTGCCTTTTCACCGTTCGTTCATTTTTAGGATTACCGGTAATTAGTAAGATGTCGAAACAGAAGACTTCGTAATATAAAATAATATAATATAAAATATAATATAAAAAAATATATTTTTGTTTTTTCCAAAAAAAGCCAGAAATTGCTGCATTTGGATGTATTTAACACCATTAGTAATTTATAAGTGAAATATCTAGTTTAGTACATGAGGAAATTCAAATGGCACACATGGCACACATGGTGCCCAAATGCACATTTTGGAAATCTCGCCTAAACTTTCTGTACTAAAAATTCTCTCATTTTCTCTGCTTCACTTTATCAAAGTAAAACTTTGCAGAGAGACTGTTCACATATATGTGCTATGATTTGGGAGATGTTTTAGGCTGGGGGCTGCATCATTTCAATGAAATAATAACAATGAAGGGGCTTTTTTTTCAGGCGAACCTGAAACTTTTCAATTTGAGCTGTGTGCCATGTTCATTTACTCTTAACCAGTAACTTATACACTGATATTTACACATCTGAACAAATCTCACAAGTGTTCCTTTATTACAACACACCAAATTATTCAAATAGACCTTGTGCTTGCAAAGATGCACTCTTTTGAGTTTGGGTATGCAATTTTCGAGCAGAGGCCTAAAAATAGGGCTAGGGAGCAGGAGGTTAACAAGTCCATCAGTGTTGGGATTGCCAAATTATGATAAGTAATTTACACAAACAGTAGACTACAGAGAGGGTTTTACATTCCATTTGAAGATGCAGATCTGACTATGTTTGTTGATGACACGTGTAAGAAGAAATTAGATGGTAAAAATGCAACGGGATATGCAGTAGTGACAAATAATAAAGTGTTAAAATTTGAGTCTCAAACATTTTTTTCCAGCACAAAGCTGCAGAACGAATGACTCACAGAGGCGAACTGAGAAAAGACAAGGTCATCACTATTGATACAGATAGTAACTATGCATACTCATGCTTACATGTGTTTGCTCAGCAGTAAAAGAAAAAAAATTTCCTCAGCAGAAAACGGAACACGATGAAATTAAAAAGGAGAAAATAGGACAGAATTATGTTCTTGTTTTTTTTTTTATTATACATTTAACTAAATATGCCACTCTATGCTAAATGTGTGGGTAACTCAAACTGATATAAGGTTAAATAATTTCTTTTTTCTACTAAGGTACAGAACAATATTCCATTTATTCCATTTCTCATTAGAACTCAAAAACAACAACAAAAGGAACAAAGTCCCAGAAAGCTGCAGGTCTGCTGAGACCCTCAGCTCTTTTAAATCAAGATTGAAGACTTTTCTGTTTGCTGCTGCCTTTAATTGAACCACATTCAATTGATATATTCATCAATTTCCTGCATTTCTGCATTTTACTACTGCATTTTATTTCTTACACTGTTTTTTAATGTTTTAATGAATGTTCTAAATTGTTTTTAAATCTCCTTTTCTTTTGTCTTATGTTTTGATGCTTTTACTGGTTTTATGTGAAGCACTTTGAATTACCTTGTTGTTGAAATGTGCTACACAAATAAACTTGCCTTGCCTTGTATATATATATATATATATATATATATAAAAAAATAGAGAGATGGTGACATCAACTAACAAACCTATTATACATAGAGAATTGATACCAAATTTTCTTTTGAAGTGCAACATTTAGATCACGAGATCTTAAAAGACATGCAAACAAATGCTGCAGAGCAAGAATAAAAAAAATAAAAAACCTATTGGATAAAACACAACTGCAAAATAAACAAACTTTCTGGGAATGACCTGAGGGCAAACTAATATTACCTAAGACCTTATATAGATATACGGCTGAGCCATGGCTTGGACCATGTCTCAACAGGTGGGAAGGTATCTATGATAAAGAGGTTCTTTGCAGCATATGGTTTCAAAAACTACTGAAAAGAAAAAAAAATGTTGTTTTGGTCTAGCATGCACTATATGTGCAAAATATAATCCATTTCAACATATTTGCATGGATTTCATTGAACTAAACTAATATGAAGAGAAGAAATATTGTCTGACAAAAATTGACAGATACTTTAAATTGATCGAGATGTTATTACGGAAGCAAAAGCTTTGACTAAAGATAAAGAACAATTTGAAATACCAGTAATAAATTAATGTGATAATGATATACATTTTGTAAATAAAGTAATACAACATTTGGCCGAGGTATTTGGAATAAACACGAAATATCATTGCTCTTATCACCCACAGTCAGCAGGGTTAATTGAAATAACTAATGGTACAATTGAAAAGAAAAAAGAAATTAATTAATTAAAAAATTGAGAACACATATCTTGCCGAGCCTAAATCATTGGTTGGACAAGATGAACATAATGGGAGAAAATACAGAAAAATGTTAAAAAGAAAATAAATTGTTGTCTCTTCCACTCGGGAGGATCATAATAGTCCACGCACACGGTTATGACAACTTGGGATGCACTGAGGTGAGAGGGACCGTTTCAAGTTCTCCTCAGCACACCAACAGCTGTCCACATAGCAGAGAAAGAAAACAACAAAATAGTGGCATTGATAACTCTTAATCTTGGGGCACCTGTTTCCCTCTGGGTGAGTCTGGAAGAACAGGGATTTGAAGCCTCTGTGGCCATTTGTCTGACCAGTGAAGATACTAACACGCTCAGAGGGGTTAGTGGTGTCTGTAAGAAACAAAAGAGCTCAGTGATACAACTAACATCGCAGAAATTGATAACTTTAGACAGCCAGGGCTATGTGGGATAAGGGGAACTATGTTTTGCTTTGCTTTGCTTTAATCAGAATCAGAATCAATAATAATTAGTCCAATATTATAGCGGGAAATTGAGAAGATAAAATTGATCATCAATAAATAGAAAATACAACCAAATGAACATTACACGCTGGGAACAATTCTGTTCCGCATGACACCAGAAATTGACCAAACAGGGTTCAAATGTGCCTTACAAATTGTTTTCTCCTCCTCAAACTGTCTAGTAGCGACAATTGTATCACTCTGCACTATCTGTTGCCACCTGATTAAACAAAATGACATCCTGTTTCTCATAGCAGCAAACTATGTAGAACATCACACAGACAGCTGATGGATATGGACGATGCCCAGGGCTGGCACCTGGTGCTCTGTGGGGGTAAGCGAAGCAGTGGAGTGGAACTCGTGCGTTGGCACAGTTGGTGAGGTCATTCGATGCATGGCCTATGGAT
Source organism: Lycodopsis pacificus (assembly GCA_028022725.1). NCBI lineage: Eukaryota > Metazoa > Chordata > Actinopteri > Perciformes > Zoarcidae > Lycodopsis > Lycodopsis pacificus. The sequence continues at coordinate 1,098,480 of CM051690.1, forward strand.
GACGCCTCCCTGCGTAACCTCCTAGAGACAGACCACGACCACAAAGGTCAGCCCATCTGGCAGTTTCAGTCAGTCTGTGTACATAGATGACATTGGAGTCCCGAGGGGAAATCAAATTGATGCGGGGTTTGAAACAGTACTATTTTGGTGGGCAACAATACGTAGAGGGGTCGAGACGTGCTGCTGGCGGAGAGAGGGGGGGGGTCTACAAAAGTGTTTGGTTCATCTTGATTGTACTTTCATACCATGTTTGAGGAGATTACTGCAGCGATGAATTGATGTTGATATGACTAAACAAACTCTAGTGTACTACAGATCTCCAGCAGGATGGAGAGGAGTCTGAGGAAGAGGAAGAGAAACCAGAGTTGCTTTCGTTGACAAACTCCCAATTGAACGATGACACACAGGTCTAAGAAGTTCACACCAAGCAGGTGTGAAAAGGGGGATTTGTGAATAAAATATACATTCAATGTTAAACACAGCTTATACGCGGATATGTGAGTTCTAGGAGAAGAAGGTCAAATACTCCAGACGGGGCATTCATAGCGCTCGTTTGAACACAGTGAGAAGTATTAGAACTCTGAAGGATAGCTTTTGCCCTAGATAAATGTCACATAGTCATACAGAGAACCAGATTCAGCTGCCTGCGCCGCCTTAGAGATAGAGAGGCGCCCCGCTTATCAAGTCGGCCGGACATAACAATATGGAGTTATATCAACATGCACGCACACTGAAGAAGCAGCGAAGGAGGATCCATCGTGAGCCAGTGTGGGCGGATATGCCAACGGGCTCTCTGTACAGCTAAAAACAGAGCCGCCCCTACTTTATATTCCACCAATAGACTTCTGAAAGAAGAACCTATATTATGTTATGCGCAATGATGTTTACGCGCCTTTTCCTGCTTTTCCTGTCTTTTGTACATTTTTCCCTGCTCCTTCAGAGTAGAGATTAGGCCACGTGCACGTTTGACTGCTGGGCATAATACTTCTGTTACAAATAAACCTTATTGCTTGAATTGAGCTAAATGCCTCGACCTCAGTCTGTCCACCGAGTTTTCTCCACAACACTACAGAAACCGTTCAACTATCAAAATGTTCAGCTCCGTCAGCTCATCTCTGCTATGACTTTTTCTATTTCTAACCTTTAAACTTTTTGAATTATTAAGCTTTTAGCAACCTTTTTTTGAATGGGTTTCTATTTCTCTTAAACTTCTTCAACTTTCAAATCCTTCGACTTCCTCATACTTTCAGCTAAAGACACCATTTCAACTTTCAAATGTTGTGAAAACCCTGATCTATTGCCGCATAATTCAGCTTTTTAATATCTTTTAAACTTTTTGAACTGCAGGAATTTAACTTTTATGATTTTTCAGCCCTTTTCTGACTTTATAATGGGTGTGTATTGCACAGCTTAGAGTGCGTGATGTCACCGCTAGAGTGAAGAGCAGCTTGAGATTCTTGTGAAAAAAACATTTGTGTTTTGCCACTGTGTCCACAATCTTCACTCTTCATACATAATTTCTGGATGTAGAAGTAGCTAATATTGTCCTTGTCGTAGAAAAAATACTGTAGAATCCCACAGATTTCCACATTTGACACCGAAGCCGTTAATTGAGAGGAAAACCAACTTTGTGCTCCATAGAGACCAATGTTAAATTTTGCTTCAAAAACATCTTCCACAGAACACGGTACCCCATTTCTAGATCGCCAGTTAAGCCACATTTTTTTACACTACAGACACAATTTTTACAGGATCTGTTCTTCAACTCAGCCTTCCTCTCAATTATTAATATCGGAACAATAGGAGCTATGGTTATGGGAGTTTTGATGATTTGTTTGAGAGGTGTTTCCCTGTTTCATCTCCATGAAATGGCTTCAGGCACACAGGTGTTCACGATTGAGCCAATTAGTGATGTTGATAAACACAGACGCACATACACTCCTCTCCCTCTCTCTCTCTCTGTGTGTGTCTCTCTCATACAGTCATTCAGGTCTTAGGACTCTTTAGAGGTCTTTCCACCCTCCTCCACCCCCACCCCACACACACACACACACGCCATTTTAAAATAAAAGCCCCACAGAATGAATCCTAACTGAAATGCTTGTGATGAGCCTGTCATTTAATAACCGGTTTGTGTTTATCTAACATTATGATTCTGTCTCCTCTCCCCTTCTCCCCCACACCCCACACCCCATTTCAAAATAAAAGCCCCAGAGAGTGAATTCTAACTGAACTGCTTGTGATGAAGCCTGTCATTTAATAACCTCTGTTTGTGTCAAACATTATGATTATGTCTCATCTCCCCCTCCCTCCCCCACCCAGTCCCACCCTTTCAAAATAAAAGCCTCATGGATTAACTGTATTTAAACATGAAACTCAAAATTTGGCTTTTTTGTTGAAAAAATGAATGCTCTTACTAATACTGCGACAACTACTACTGCTGCTAATATTTCTAGTATTACTACTACTACTACTGCTGCTACTACTTCTACTACAACTTTTGCTGTTGCTATTACTCGTGCTATTACTGCTACCATCAATATTATTACTACCACTACTGCTATTACTACCACAACTGCTACTACTGCTATTCATGCTACTAACAGTACTAATACTACTACAGCTATTAGTACGACTGCTACTAGTACTACTACTACTGCTACTTCAACTACTGCCATTACTTTTACTACTACTACTACTACTACTACTACTACTACTACTACTACTACTGTTATATTAAATACTACGACCACTACTACAGCTATTACTACTACTACTGATACTAGGCTACTACTTCTTCTGAATACTAATACTTCCACGACTAATGATACTTCTACTTCAACTACAACTTCTACTACTATTACTACAAATATCACTACTTCTGAAATTTGTTTAAGCTACAGAAATTGTTCAAATATCAAAATGTTCAGCTCTTTCAGGAGAGGGGTGCTTTGACTTTTCATATTTGTAATCTTTAAACTTTTTGAATTAAGCTTTTTGCAAGTTTCTTTTGAATGGGATCTCTATGGAGAAAATCTTCAAATCCTGTTATACTTCAACTTTCAAAGCCTTCTTCTTCCTCATCCTTTCAGCTACAGACACCATAGTTAGACATTTCAACAAGAAGGTTTTTCAGCAGTGCAGTTTAAATGCTTTCGGGCTTCAACATTTTTCAGACAGATAGTCTCCCATTTCTTAATTTTCAGCAATTGTTTCACAATTAATTTCAGCTTTCAGCATTCCAATGCATTTTCAGCAGGAAATGCATTTTCTAGTTCATTTAAATATCTTTCCAGCAACCCGCAAATCAAAGAATAAAGACACTTCACGCACAATTTAGGTGTATTTTCCCTTTAACTCATGAGATTCAGGTATCATTTTTTATACTTATTGGAATATAATTCATTTAATCTTATTTCCATTATGCAATATGTATACTTTGTTGGCATCTTATTTGGAAAACCTTCTGTCTAGCGGCAGGATGCCGTCATTTCGCAGGTCAAAAAATCGACAGGCATTGTGGGAGATGTAGTTTATGGTCATTGTACACTGTAAAGCAGTAGTAGTAGTTTTAAGACAATCATGCCTTTCAAGCTCTCGCGGGCCACATAAAATGACGTGGTGTGCCGGATTCAGCCCGTGGGCCTTGCGTTTGACACATGTGCTTTACAGGATAAAGGTGTTGTAAAAATGTTTTTCAGAGCTAAAGATCCTGACAACGATGTAGAGACAACACTGGCAGTAAAAGGCAATAGCCCACATCAGTTGTTAATGTCAATTCCTCAGGCTTTGAGCTCCAACAAGCTGTATGCCTAAATTCTCTGCAGGATCACTCAAGGGCCTGACTGAGTTGACCATCCAGGTTTATCATCTGAAGTTATAAGTTGTGACTGGTCCCCGTGGACAAAGACACATTGGTCAGAAGTACTCCTCTGAGTAGAGTCACGCAGCCACCAATTACAAGAGACATCTGTCAGTCCTTCATTCAGCTCTATGATACCCCTGCCCCTCAGAGCAGGAGCCAAGTGAACATAAGGTACATTACGTTATTACTGTTGCAAAAAAAGGCCTCATGCAGGCTTAAATTCGTTGAATAAAAGCGTATGACACTTTCCCAGTATCGTTTTTCATTTTTACATTGGACAAATATATTTTTTTTTGTTGAATCATATCGTAAGAACTGATCTCCTCGTAATACACACCCATACCTTGTGAGTTAAACTGAAGTAGTAGATGTTAGAAATCTAACATGATGTCTGGCCTCTTTGGTGCTGTCCCTTTAAGCAGTCAGTATTGCTGTGATTGGCCTGATGAGCGAGTGTGTTTTAGCCTGGACTGCTGTAGTATGTGATGCTCCAGTGGGGTCCAGAGCAGCAGGTAGCTCCACTACAGTCACCCCAGTCCAGTCAGCTGAGCAGCATGCAGTGTCTGCTCCCACACTGACCTGTACACACACTCTGAGCAGAGACAGCATGAGTACAGTGTCTGAGCCTCTGGTTGGCAGCAGCAGGTCTCTGTCTGCAGCCAAGAGGCACAAAAGTATCAGGAAGAACTCCAGAAGGATTTATTCAGCCTACCAGGACCATCAGCAGGGGTGAGTTTTCTCTGCTCACTCTTCTTTTTCATTTGATTGATCTTATTTCTATCAGGATTTCTCCAAGCTTTTTCTGTCTCTGTCTGTCTCACGCTTTATGACTGTCATCTCTTTGAGCCTTAAATGACTTCCTGTAGCTTATACAATTAGCCTTTTTCTAAATCTAATCATCAGAGAAAATACAAAGAGTTTCCTGTGTGCTGTGTTACCATCGACTGCCATCCAGGGACATTCTGACCAGTTGGTCAACGTATGCGTATTTAGTTTATTAATCACACAAGATTAAAGAGTTTGATTCTGTGAATTATTCATATGATGTTGATCAGTTATGAATGAAATGTCAAAACAGATTGCAACCACTTTAATTTGTCATTAATGTAACATCAACCATTTGGTTTAATTCTGATAATAACTTGGTGATGGTGGAGCTCATATGTCACTCAAGTTCTTCCAGTGATTGTAAACCTTGTTTGGATATGGAGATACTCACAACCAGCCAAAATCCCGTTTCTCTATTTGTATTGGGGATGCATTTAAATGATGGCTTGCGACGGAGGTTATTGATATATCTCGTTTATTTGGAGATTGCAATCTTTTATAATTTCCTTAGATATTTTCATCAGATTAACTCAATCTACTCAGCGGACACTAAAACAGCTGTCTTCATCTCCAGAGACTGTTTCTAAAATGTACACAACATGTATTACAAAAGGAGGGACGATGCGATTGAAGAAGTGCACTCGACATACAGAATTTCTTTCTCAAAGCTCATAAACACAAAATAATATACGATTTAATTATTGTGAGATGCTGCACAGGATATATACCTTTGAAGAAGATGATGCACAAGATGAGGTGGTGAAATGTTATTTCCCATAAAAAAAAAAAAAAAATAGACTGATACAACAATTCTCCCTCTTAATCATCCTGTAGATAGAGATCCCTTCTGACCCCCACAAGCACACATTCAAGATTAAGCTACGAAAATGGCGGACACAGGACCGGAAAAGACAAATGTTGTGAGGTGAAGCTCCAAAACAAGAGTGGTTTCGTGGTACACCGGGCTCTCCTCTGGCCACCGCGGTCAGGGGACGTTCGCTCCTGGTGTGGCTGAGCCACTGGGTAGGGGCCAACTTTGAATGATGTGTTTTCAAACAGCTAGAGAAGGGTGTATCTGCAGTCCAGAGGCTAAATGACACAACCACTTTACTATGAGACCCCCCCCCCCCATGCATCATTTTGTAAATCTCCATCTTTGTTCATCAGCTACTAGATACAGTATTGATCAGCACTAATGGTAGTTATCCCATTCACCAGAGATCTAGGAACTTGCCAGCAATTGGAGCATGGATCAGGATTTTTGACAGAATGGAAATCAGCAACTTTGGGATGTTGTTATTATTAATGAAACAGTATTTGATGAATGTGCATCAATTAGGCTGAAAGCAGACCTACAATAAAATTAAAATCATATCAAGTTAGCTTGACATGTTATCTAATTAACTACTAATTGGTCAAATTAAATGAAACATTGACAGTCAGTTCTTTTTTTGAAATGTTTCTAATATGATCACTTGTGTGATGCACACACACATTCTTCAGTCCATGAGTGGTTAGAGGACACTTTAAGTTTTCTGTTTCTACAGTAAACTGAACCGTAAACTAAGACACTCATGACATCATCACAAACCAAATCAGTGGTGCATAAAAGAAGTTTACCGGCAGCCTAGAGTTTAACAGACAGAACTGTTTTTACTATTTACTGCACTGTTTGGGATAGCTGGCTTAAGGAAAATGACCCAGAGTATCATCTAATTGGTTTGATCATCTAATTGGTTTGATCTGATCCCAAACATTTCAGGCTACAACATCATCTTTCTAATTCAGATTTATTTTTCTTTGTTGGAAAAGGTGGACAAACTGTCAGTAATAGGAGTAACTTAATCCTCTTTTATTTAGTGAAACATAAGGGTCAGCCCAAAGCAGTCGCTGAGATGACATTCTTTGTTGGTTTTTCTTTCAAATATTAGCAGACCGGCCCCTTTTTCATTGTGCCCCTGTCTTCTTTTGCAGCTCCTCAGATGATGACGATAAAGAGGATGAGCGGGTGGACAGCAACGACCCAGAGGAGATGTTCCAGAACATTCAGTACCAGAAGGAGATCATCGCCAACATTCGGACCAGACCGTGGCCAATGAGACGCAAGCTCAAAGTCTTAAAGTACCCCCAAGTGTGATTGTTCCCTCTGTATCTGTGGTGTAATAGTTCACTCTTTCCCTCCTCTTCTGCTCTTAACACAGACAAACACACTCACAAGGCTACTTTCCTCAATGGAAGTGCTATATATATATATGTTAATGTCACTGAATTGAAAGCAAGTATGACTCAGCTGCTCACTCACCAAAACCTCTGGAGGTGTATCCTGCTGTGTTACTGAAATACATCCAAAGATCAACAGCTAACTGAGCTATCTAACTGATCTCTTCCTTATTAGTTTGCCTCTTGTGGTGCATGAGTGTGCCAAGACAACAGCATCAATTACTCTTACAGCAACCCTGTCTTCTACAAATATATACTTTCATGCTAAATGCTTTGCCAAATGCATTTTGGACAGAAAGCAATTGGTGTGTGTATTATGTTCCCTGGCAGCAGTTCTTCCACTGCACAAAGTGCTGTGTGGGTAGAAGGGGGGGGGGTGGGGGGGGTTTACCAAGCGCTGGATTGTAACACCACAGACCAAGGTTTACATCCACAGGAGCATGTGATTAAGTTTAGGCTACTGGGGCACTTTGGTTCCGGAAATATGGTCCATCCATCCATCCATTTTCCTCCGCTTATCCGGGGTCGGGTCGCGGTGGCAGCAGGCTGACCCAGACTTCCCTCTCCCCGGCAAACATGTTCCAGCTCATTCTGGGAGATCCCGTGGCGTTCCCAGGCCAGCTGGGAGATGTAATCCCTCCAGCGTGTTCTAGGGTCTTCCCCGGGGTCTCTTCCCAGTTGGACGTGCCTGGAAAACCTCCAGTGGGAGGCGTCCAGGAGGCATTCTGATTAGATGCTGAACCATCTCAGCTGACTCCTTTCGACGCGAAGGAGTAGCGGCTCGACTCCAAGCTCCCTCCTAATGACCGAGCTCCTCACCCTATCTCTAAGGCTGAGCCCGGCCACCCTACGGAGGAAACTCATTTCGGCCGCTTGTAGCCGCGACCTTGTCCTTTCGGTCACGACCCAGAGTTCGTGACCATAGTTGAAGGTAGGAATGTAGAACGGCCAGTAAATGAGCCTTCCGGCTCAGCTCCCTCTTCACCAAGACGGTCCGGTGCAGCGCCTGCTTTACTGCTGCAGCCGCACCGATCCGCCTGTCGATCTCCCACTCCATCTTACCCTCACTCGTGAACAAGACCCCGAGATACTTGAACTCCTTCGCTTGAGGTAGGCACTCCGTCCCCACCTGGAGGGAGCAATCCACCGTTTTCCGGCAGAGCACCATGGCCTCAGATTTGGAGGTGCTAACTCTCATCCCCGCCGCTTCACACTCGGCTGCAAACCGCCCCAGTGAATGCTGGAGGTCACGATCAGAGGAGGCTAACAGGACCACATCATCTGCAAACAGCAGAGAGGTGATCCCGAGACCCCCGAACTTGACGTTCTCCGCCCCCAGGCTGCGGAAATATGGTCATTTGGGTTAAATACTGAAAAAGTAAAAAGGTCCTGTCTCATATTTGAAGCTGCAATGTGTAACACCTGACCACATACTGCAAAGAAATAGGAGGCAGCATTTCACCTCAATACAATCTACATTTACAGTTATCAGTTATAAAAAGCCAACTACTAACTAACAGCAGGACAAGAATACGCAAGATTCAACCAAACTGCTGAAACTCTCAGAGATGGTCAAAATAACAGTTTTCAAGTGAGGCGTCGGTCTATAGTCCACGTCAGACATCTGTGTGTTTACTGTGACAATAACCGGGCCTGTACGGTCTGTGTTCACTTTGATAGATTGTTTATTGGATTAAATCTAGGGGTTAGCTGGTTAGCATGCTTTTTCACTAGATATCTCTGCAACACAATACACAGATGTCTTTGACACGTCAACACTGTAAACACTTCACATTCTGTCCATAATATTAGTACATTTTTTGTTTTAAACTAAAATTATGACCAGATCTAACACGTCACTGACTTTTTTCAAGATAAATATTTCCCCAACCTTGAGTTGCCTCAACATGACTATGTGGATGTTCATCATGCCTTACTTGCTACATGTGTATATTGAAGGAAAGCACAATTAATATGCTGTTGGTAAATATTTTGCAGATATATTCATTAAAACAGTGTCCTCATAATGTTAATAAAAAACTATTATTTGCTGTTGCAGATTAATAGTACATGGATGTCATTTTGAGGAGACAGGGTTGGTTCTAGAGGCTCTGCGGCTCTCGACTCCGTTTACAACTCAGAGGCCCACTGAAGAAGTGTTTTTGTACATATTGATTGGCTGATTCATTTGTTCCTCCTTTAACTGCTTAGTCCTACTGGCAGTCACAGAGCTTAATTAGAGATTAAGCTGAAGACATATAAGCATGTTCGTGAATGGTAATTTGTATGAAATGATTTTTGTAAATGTTGTACAGCAGCATTTGAACTGAACATTGTTTTTAAAATATATAAATATACTGTACTTACCACCCTGTTAACATCGACAGCAGATATCTCTGTGAGAAATGGTTCAACATGTGTGAACATTCTGCCAGGTGTCCAAATGCTATATGAACCTTGTGAATGTCCGCATGTCTAAAGAAGCTCCTCTATAAGTGCTGTGTGATCAGACACAAAACTGTGAAGACTGTTCGAACAGTTGACTGAATGTAACTAGAAAATGCATTTCCTGCTGAAAATGCGTTGGAATGCTGAAAGCTGAAATTAATTGTGAAAAAATTGCTGAAAATTAAGAAATGGGAGACTGTCTGAAAAATGTTGAAGCCCGAAAGCATTTAAAATGCACTGCTGAAAAACCTTCTAGGTGAAACGTCTAACTATGGTTTCTGTAGCTGAATGTATGAGGAAGAAGAAGGCTTTGAAAGTTGAAGTATAACAGGATTTGAAGATTTTCTCCATAGAGATCCCATTCAAAAGAAAATTGCAAAAAGCTTAATTCAAAAAGTTTAAAGATTACAAATATGAAAAGTCAAAGCACCCCTCTCCTGAAAGAGCTGAACATTTTGATATTTGAACAATTTCTGTAGCTTAAACAAATTTCAGAAGTAGTGATATTTGTAGTAATAGTAGTAGAAGTTGTAGTTGAAGTAGAAGTATTATTAGTAGTAGAAGTATTAGTAGCATTAGAATAAGTAGTAGTAGTAGCAGTAGTGATATTTGTAATAGTAGTAGTAGAAGTCGTAGTTGTAGTAGAAGTATCATTAGTAGTAGAAGTATTAGTATTTAGAAGAAGTATTAGTATTCAGAAGTAGTAGTAGCCTAGTAGCAGTAGTAGTAGTAATAGCTGTAGTAGTGGTCGTAGTATTTAATATAACAGTAGTATTAGTAGTAGTAGTAAAAGTAATGGCAGTATTTGAAGTAGCAGTAGTAGTAGTACTAGTAGCAGTCGTACTAATAGCTGTAGTAGTATTAGTACTGGTAGTAGCATGAATAGCAGTAGTAGCAGTTGTAGTATAAGTAATAGTAGTAGTGGTAGTAATAGCAGTAGTGGTAGTAATAATATTGATGGTAGCAGTAATAGCACTAGTAATAGTAGCAACAGCAAAAGTTGTAGTAGAAGTAGTAGCAGCAGTAGTAGTAGTAGTAATACTAGAAATATTAGCAGCAGTAGTAGTTGTCGCAGTATTAGTAAGAGCATTCATTTTTTCAACAAAAAAGCCTAATTTTGAGTTTAATGTTTAAATACAGTTAATCCATGAGGCTTTTATTTTGAAAGGGTGGGACTGGGTGGGGGAGGGAGGGGGAGAGGAGACATAATCATAATGTTTGACACACAAACAGAGGTTATTAAATGACAGGCTTCATCACAAGAGGTTCAGTTAGAATTCACTCTCTGGGGCTTTTATTTTGAAATGGGGTGTGGGGTGTGGGGGAGAAGGGGAAAGGAGACAGAATCATAATGTTAGATAAACACAAACCGGTTATTAAATGACAGGCTCATCACAAGCATTTCAGTTAGGATTCATTCTGTGGGGCTTTTATTTTAAAATGGCGTGTGTGTGTGTGTGTGGGGGGGGGTGGAGGAGGGTGGAAAGACCTCTAAAGATCCCTAAGACCTGAATGACTGTATGAGAGAGACACACAGAGAGATAGAGGGAGAGGAGTGTATGTGCGCGTGTGTCTGTGAGTCTGTGTGTTTATCAACATCACTAATTACTGGCTCAATCGCGAACACCTTTGTGCCTGAAGCCATTTGAAAATATTCTCCATAGAGATCCCATTGAAAATAAAAATCTTAATCATTCAAAAAGTTTAAAGGTTAGAAAAATGAAAAGTCATAGCAGACCTCTGGTGAAAGAGCTGAACATTTTAATAGTTGAACGGTTTCTGTAGCTTACAAAATGAAGGACAAGAAGAGGTGCGACGGAAGAAATAGAAGTTGAATAAAGATTCGAAGAACAATAGTTGGAATGCTTAACAGCATTCCAACAATAAAGAAACAGGATAACAATAGTTGGAATGCTTAACAGCATTCCAACAATTAGACCAGTAGATAGAGAACAGGCTGAGCCAGAGAAAACCAGAGTAGATAGAGAGCTCAAGATGTGCTGAGTATGTGCCATGGATAACAGGTTTTATATGGGCAGTTTGTTATTACTGCAGAGGTTTTATTACCATCATCAGGGATGGGATGCAAGTCTGCGCTTTTACACCCTCTTTAATCTCAGGCTGAATGTCTGCGATTACTCCCACTGCAATGACTGCTCATATATATCACGTCTCGTTTTTTTTACTTAGATTTTCTGACAACCCTCACCGTAACAATAAAATATAAAAATATAATATGACAAAATAAAACCCATGTATGCCACAAATGTAAAAACTACAGTTGCTTTCCCTAGGAGAGTGTGTAAGGCAAGGCACGTTCATTCAACAACAAGGTAATTCAAAGTGCTTCACATAAAACCATTAAAAGCATCAAAACACAAGGCAAAAGAAAAGGAGCTTTAAAAACAATTAAGAACATTCATTGACACATTAAAAACAGTCATTAAAACACTAAAAAGCAGTGTAAGAAATAAAATACAGTAGTAAAATGCAGAAATGCAGGAAATTGATTCATATCCTTGAATATGGTTCAATTAAAGGCAGCAGCCAACAGAAAAGTCTTGTTGAGTGTCCGTTGATTGATACATGGCTCATAGCCCTCCTAGATGTCCCCGGTGCTGAATAAGCCGTTTCTTTGTCTAATGGACTGTAAAGCTACACAATCATTTTAGACAGTTTATTTCAATGGAAGCAGTCTGCTGCTCTACTGGTTTTAGTACTGGTTTGAACGGGACAAGTTTGCATCGTTTCTGTATTTGCTGCATGTTTTCCGTTGTTGCGGTTTTTTAAGATTCCCCTATGTGTTTTTGAAATGGCAAACATTCACTTTTACTTTGAGGTTGTCCTGAACTCTCACTCATCCACTATCATCTTTACCAGGACACCCCCGCATGTGTAATCACCACTGATCATTCATTTAAAAAAAACGTCTTTATAACAGTTAATAATCACATCCCTCAGATGGAGGTTTTGGATCAGAAAGTACAATATTTAATCTAGTGGAGTAGTACTAGAAGTGTAAATGTACACACAATGGAAGTATTTGAGTAAAGAATACAACTAGCCCATTCAGTTTGTGAGTACTTGCACTACCACCTGTGTGTCTTTGTGTCCCAGGCAGGCCAGAGAGATCGTTCTGAAGTATGAGGGCCGACTCACCAGAACCAGAGGTTACCAGACTGCAGGAGCTGATGTATGTATGTCATTCATACTCACAGTATGTTTTTGATCCCATAGCATTAAATGCATTTCGTAGAGAATTAAATGCAGTTTGTAGTCCACTTGTAAAACATTGCATGATGTTAACCTTAAAGGGTTCTTTGTGTGTGTAGAAACAAAATAACCAAAGTTATTTATACCACCACTGATTGGTTAAAATAGTAATACTGAGGATGACTCCAAATTGTTCTTTCAATGCTTCTGGTTTAGAATATGTATTGTATTCTCAAGGATCCTTTTGGTCAGGTTGTTCTCATACACAGTTCAGTAATGCACTATGTATATAACCCATGTAATCCATCTGATGTGATCCATGTAAGGCAGGACCGATGACGTAGTATAAAGAAATGGAGGAGGTCTGGGTGGACGGATGGGTCTCATGACCCTGGAGAGCGCTCCTTGTGTCCCATGTGAAACCAGAAGTCAACTTTGACATTTGTCACCTAACTAAACCAAAACAAGTAGTTTTGTTTCCGCAACTCTTGGGGCTTGTGCAGGTGCAATGATCTCTCATGCTGCTGGACATTTGCAGGTGAACGCACAGAAAATAACAAAATAACTTTTCTTAAGATATCCTATGAAGCATTGTATGAGGCTACATTGTTTTTGTAGATCCATGGAGCATGGTGGTTATAATCGTGACCAAGGCACCCACATCTCAAGCAGCCACAGAGAAAGATTGTTATAAGGACTTGTTTGTTTATTTACGATGTTGTGAAGGTGGATGAGAATCAAACAGATCTTGTCCTTAACACACACAAAATACAAAAAACATCGTAACAATGGGTCAGCAGGAATATGAAATTGAAAACAACAAAGGTGGCTCTGCTTTGGCTGACCTAACATCCTCTTATATCCAGTTTGTCACTCAGTAAAATATGTGCTCCACACACAACTGCATTGATTTTGTCTGACTGTATGCTGAGAGGAGCTGCTTTCTGTTATTTTACTGCACTGCAGTAACTAGATGATTATAAAACATGCTAGATTTCCATTGTGCAGGCCGCCTCCTGTGAGCTGAACATACACATACTGTGGATAACTTTATATACTGTGTCTGTCTCTGTATTTCATGCACTCATATCCAGAGAGGAAAAAGAGAGCTTTGCAGCTGTAGCACAGCAGCATGAGTGAATTTATAGCCCGTTGTAAAAGCTCTGTTTAATTAAAATGTTCAGGCCCCATTAAAATGAATTGAGTTTTAGTGAGCAGTCTGATGATGACTTATTTATTTTACAGTTTGGCTTCCAGATAATGAAAATGAGAATTATTGGTCCAGCTAATAATTATCATCTCAGTTCTGATTTTACTTTTCATCACATGAGGTGAAGAGCTTTACAGAGTCAGTTCTTATGTGGACAACATGGATACATATGTGCAACAAAATGACATCCTAAATAATGCTGACTATGTGAGAATGTGTGAACACTTGTCATTGATCTGAGACAGCTGTTACACCAAAGACTGTCCTCTCCATAGAAAACAGCTGGTTTCAATGCTCAAACACCTGAAACACCTATGATTGACATTTACTTGCCAAATGTTATGCTTCAGAAGCAAAGGCAGAAGTAGTTCATTATTACACCTCTTCAAAACCTCTGTTTCAAGCCACAAGTTATTGCTAGTTTATTTTATCCATGACCAGGGCCTTTTGCTCAACCCCAACCACAGAGGTGAGAGGTCACAAAACACTTTGATCAATACACGTCTGAAAACAAATGCCAGATTAAGAGATCCGGCTACAATTATCCATAACAACAGATCTGACAACAGTTGGAAGACCAAAAAAACGTTTTTTTAGGATCGTCTAATAATACATCTCACAACTCAGAAGATAACTATCTTCTGAGTTGTGAGATGCAAGAAGATAGTTGCACAAGATCAGAAAATATTCATGTATTTAGATAGGCAATACAAATCATGTATATTGTCATTAAGTTTGGAGGATTTGTTACAAAGTTTTTATGGAACGTACCGATCTATCTATCTATATGTCTGTCTGTCTGTCTGTCTGTCTGTCTGTCTGTCTGTCTGTCTGTCTGTCTATGGAAGTACACAGTACTACAATATGTGTTGTAAATCTATTAGCATAACTTTTTATCATTGCTGCATGCTCATATTACTATTAGATATGATTCACATAATAGATATGATTTATGTCCTGCTCAATTATGCATTCATATTCTGTTTTAGTTTGCATCTCTGTTAGTCCACAGCTTATCTCACATTCTGCTCAACCAAACTACATAATATATGACTGCTGTGACCCGGCCCTCTGCCGGTGGGGCCGCTGGTGTTACGCAGCTGAGTGCATCACCGCTGCTCAGCCAACACAGTTATCGTGAGCCTTTTAAGACAGCGCATCTATTGTGTGACAAATGCGAGTGAAAAACACGCCTGATGATCTTGTCTCGTCGTTGCCAATTATAGGTTGATTTAATCCATCATATTTCATTGCAGACACACCTGCCGGAGGTCTGCACCTGTCTAGTTTTCCATTTAAAAAAACCTCTCTATAAATACGAAGCATTATCATATTATTATAAAGGGTTTTCTATCATCCAAAATGATCAGGTATGGACAGCAAAAGAGTTTATCTCGAATCCTTGCTCGATGGTCAAATCATTTTACAGTCACCACTGCCCATTGTGGAGGTGAGTGTTACTCAGTGGTCTCAAAGCTGGTTTCTCCTCCTGCAGCTGCTGAAGAAACTTTCACGTGTACTTTACAACATCGTGGTGCTGTTCATTCCCTGGGAAGTGAGGATCAAGAAAATTGAAAGTGAGTCATCTGTTTTTTCCTCAGAATGAATAACAGTGATGCTCTCTTTTCTTTTGTTTTATTTCCAAGGATGTAATGACAGTTGACAGAACATTTTAGTACTTGACTCACCTAGACCTAAATTCCTTTTTTCAGGACAGTCTTCGCTCAGTATGGTCATACTTTCTGGTGTTAGTCCTTTTCAGGGCACAGAAACATAAAGTAGAGTGTGTGACTGTGCAACAAGTCAACATGTCTCAGTCAGATGTTTCCTGTGTCTTGTTGAGGTCACTTTGGGTCGGGCGTGGCCTCCTACTTTATCTTCCTCCGCTGGTTGTTTGGGATCAACATCGTCCTCACCATCATGACTGGAGCCTTCATCGTCTTACCAGAGGTCAGCAAGGCTCTTTCACTTTACAAGTTTCATATATTGCACAATACTCCATATCATATATGAGTCATAGGCTTAAATCTATACTGTGCGGAATTTTCCTAAAAAGCAATGTATGGACTTATACAAAAACAGCCACTGATGACTCATTAGAAGTGTGTGTGGGCTAAGGATGTTGATCTGCTGATGGATACTCCACCCACCGATTCTAAATAAGAAGAATAGATATAAATGACATGGGTTGATAATTCAAATGTATTGGTAACACTTTATAATAACTACACGCTATGAAGCATTAGTTAAGTATGAGTAAACACTTAATTCATCATTTATAAAGCATTGTTCCTACATTAACTCTCATTAGTATGCAGTTCATAACAACAGTTATAAATGTTTTATTCTTGATTAATAAGCTCGTCTATTATGTGTTTCATGATTGTGTTTTCATACTTTATAAATGATGGAGTCCCCATTTGTAAATTAAGTAGGGCTGCAACTAACGATTATTTTAATAATCGATTAATTTGTGATTATTTTTTCGATTAATCGGATAAAAAAAAAAAAGAAAAGCATTAATTTCCAACCCTTTATTCAAAAACAGAACTGATCTTCAGAAAGTGCACAAACAGGTTGCTCCTTGAACATCCCTGAGCTGTTAAAGTAATAACAAAAAATAAATAAAAAAATGGACTAACACAAAAATATGTATATGGACCTGAGCTGTCAGAACAATAAATAATTCATAAAAAATAAAGAAAAATACAAATCAGAAAACTTAACAGGATTTGTTTGAACGGCAGAACTTGTTCTCTACACTACATTCACAGACGCACAAACTCTCACACACACTCACAGACGCACAAACTCACACACACACTCAAACTCTCACACACACGCTCACAGACGCACAAACTCACACACACACTCACAAACTCTCACACACACGCTCACAGACGCACAAACTCACACACACACTCACAAACTCTCACACACACGCTCACAGACGCACACACAAGTTCACTTGAGGCTTATTCATTAAATTATTACCATCATTCTAGTAAGTGCAAGTTAAGTTCATTTATACACCACATTTAAACACAGCTTAATGACCAAGTGCTATAAAATAACTTTAAAAAGTACAGCACACAAATATATTTGTCAACAATAACTGATATGGGACAAAGCACAGAATATACAGTATATACATGACAACAGATTGAATAATGAATGGGCCAAAAAAGGTGAGTGAATAAAAACGTGTCTTTAGTCTTGCAAACTATACCACCCCTGCTTAACTGCTGTTATTAACGAGCTAACGCTAACTTGTCATGCTTGTGAAACTGGATAACGAGTAAACACCAGCACCAGAAGAGCTACTGGAGGGACGTTACATTCCTCACTTCAAAACGGAACTAAAGTAGGATTCTGTAGACTTACCCTGCTGTTGAACATCCTTCCTCCTCATCTAGGACTCCAACATGTTTACGTTGTTGAATCAGGAAATAAATACTGTAGCCGTCTGTGTTCACCCAGAGCTCTACGATACCGCATATCAATAGAGACGGACCAAACTATGTGTACTGTTGTGGAATATTTCCTTTAAAAGTTCAGGTGAAGTTGGTTTTATCCAAAGTGTTCAAAATAAACAGAGTCTTGATGAATGATCAAAGTTTCAAAAAGTAAATTTAATGTTTGCAAACAGAGAACACAACCACAGCCACGTATCACAGTGAAATGTGCTCATGCTCTAAAAACACAGAATCAAAACAAGGTATTTATACTGGCCGGCACAGAGAAGACAGATAAAGGACAGGAGACAGGCACAGAAAGGGGGGGGGCCTGTCCCTGTGCAAACCTTTCACTGGCATTAGGTCTTCAGGAAATGTTTAGTCTAAGAGATCACAGAAAGAACACGCCAGTCACTTGATAGAATAAGATAGAAAGTGACCTCTGTCCCAGAACAAATATGTCAATGTGTTCAGACATCTAGACGCCTGTGCAAATGAATTTTCTAACATCAACATATCACACAGAAAATGTCAGGAGGACATGTGAAAACATTTTTTATCATTACAGTACACATGTGTGTGTGTAAACCATATGGTACAAACAATGAATAGACGCTGCTGTATGTGGAGCTGCTACAATGTTAGCATAGCCTAGCATGAACACAAATAGTCCCGGGCGAGACTGGCATTTGGTGTGAACATGGCATTAGATCGTACTGATTTGTCTGCCTCCGCCATGTGCTTCATAACAACGTTACAGGTCCTCTACCTCCGCTGTGCTCCTCTTTTTTATTTTTATACTCAAACATCTCCGCGACTTATTGAGTGGCGTAATAATCGCGCGACACAACGAATCGATTATGAAATTCGATAATCGATAATGAAAACTATTTTAATCATCGATTATTATCGATTTAATCGATTCGTTGTTGCAGCCCTAAAATTAAGTATTATATATATTACGAACCAATTATTAAGGAGTTGTAGATGATTAATAAGATAATTTATGAAGTGTAAGTAAATGATTATTAACTTATTTAGATGTACATTATTCATGCATTTATATATATAATGATTTAGATATGCAGTAATGGTTAGGGACTATGTTAATATTTGCTTTATAAACATGTATTAATACTGAAATTCATGATTAATTCAGGTAGTTAGTCATTAGTAAAGTATTTTGTGTGACCTCATCCAAAGTGAGGCTGGTGATTCTCCAGCAGCTACAGCTCAACCAGTTAAAGTACCAAACTGTGGTCAAGATCTAATGACAGAGGAACAAAATGCTGCTGATTTATGTTTGTCACTGACATCCAGACACAAGCAATTTCCCCACACATTACTCATCCTATCATTCCCAATGCCCGTTTATTTCATCTGCCTCTACTTGTTGGAGCTAAGCTACCACTGTCTGCTCTGACACATCCGTCCTTTGTCTCACCTCTGCTTAGTGAGTCATATCGTCCAACATCACACATCATGGATGTTCTGTCACATTGATGTGTGTGCTTGTTTCCTGCTGTAAATGATGTGTCCACGGATGGAATGGAGAGTCGCCTCAGTTATTACTCACTTTTATTTCCGAAGTTTGCCTCTTTTTAAATGTAACACTAAAGACACACTACGCTCTTTCATTTTGCTGAAGCACACAGGACCTTCAAGTCAGAGGTTCTATGTCACTATGTTCTTTTCAGGATACATTATGTGTCTATATGCAAGTTCTCGCTCCAAAAATGGACAGACCCAGATCTGGCTTCTCTCCAAGACTGAGATGAGAAAATTAATATCAATGTGATGTCGGTGTGTTAAATACAGAGCTGGAGTAGCTGCACTACACATTGTTGGTTGAATCAGAAATGTAAAAACAACAGGTCATGGTCTTTGGATGAGTTACGTGTTTCGGCTGTTATTAAAATGACAGTTTATCCTTCAGCAGTTCTGTGTAGCATGCCAGATTCAGTCAGTTAGTTTTTTAGAAGTGTTGGTAGGACAGAGCCAAGCTAGCTGTTTCCCCCTGCCTCCAGTTTTTATGCTAAGCTAAGCTAACCATGACCTGACTCCAGCGCTGTACTTAAAGCATAGACATGACATTGATATCCTCTCATCTCAGTCTCACAAAAAAGGAAGGTGTTGAATGATTCCTTTCAACTTGCATGTAGCTACTGACCTAACTATTGTCAGTCATCACAATGAACTGCAAATGTATTTTGCTCCACTCTTGCCAGCTTATAGCCAAATGTATTACAAGGTGAAAAGTTGAAATCAACTAACTACAACAAGACATGAGCGTGTTGTCACTGTATATACAGTATTTCAAATGTTTGTATTAATATCATATTGTATTGGTCTGCGTTTGTTTGTACTAGCTGCTGGCTGGAGCTCCTTTTGGAACAACGAGGAGTAAAACTATACCCAAGGAGCATCTGGCTTCAGCCCAGGACCTGGACACCATCTGGTCTCTTGGGGTAAGCCTCTTTCTTTTTACTGTTCTGTCAATAGCACATTACAGATACAATAGACCATTGTTCAAACATTACTTTACTGCCTCCCTGACCTCTACTCCAAGGCCACCCCACCTATTATGTTAGTAGACTGAGCTTGTAAAGACCTGTTAGCATTATTATATACATTTTATTTGAAGGCAACAATGACTCAAGGTTCCCTGTGCATTAAGCTGTTGTGATCAGTCACCTTTTTTGAAAGTTTCCTACCGGGGCAACTATGTCTCAGTGTATCACTCCCTCCAGGAAATACACGACACCTTAGTTCATCTCAGTCAACACCACCGTCATCAATCCACCGTCAAACTGTTCAAATACATTTCAACATCCAAAATAAGCTGGCGTTAACATTACACAAAATAACTGTTTGCATGCAAATATACACGACGAACAGTTAACATAAATAACATACCTCGCTGGCTGCACACAACCGAGAGGGAAATGAGTCCACTTGAAAAACATGAATCTTCAAAAACAAACACTTTGACACTTAAACTTAAATCTTTGAGCGGAGTATATCAACTTCTAATAATAAATAACAAATAATAATATGTAAACAAGCATATTAAATAATGACATAAATAATATTTATGGTTGTTAAACTCCCACCAAATCACAATATTTGGGGATTTTGCTTCACAAAAATGGCCATGACATTCATTCTGCTTCAAGCTGTAAAACTGTCTTTTGTACAGGCCTTTCAAGATAGTGGTGCGTTTTCCCTGGTTATCTAAGGTTGAGTCACTCATTAACAGTTTTACCTTTCTGACTCTTCCATCACTGCTAGGGTTCACCTGTGATACTCTTGCTAATCTCAATTGATTTTGTGGAGAGCCGTCCTCATGAAGGATGACAATGTCGTTAACCTTCGTATTTGTTTCATCCGTTTGCCATATTTGTCTTTGCTGAAGATTAAGGAGGTACTCCTTCTTCCACCTTGTCCAGAATTAATTTGCCAAGAACTGCACCTGGCGCCATCGCTTGCGTAGGTAGAGAGCCTGACTAACAAATTGACCAGGTGGGGGAGATATTATGTTTGACTTCTTCATGAGGATATGGTTGGACTTGTTGGATCATTTAAGTGCTCTGTTGTCAGTGGTCTGATATTTACAGTAGCCAGCACTTCATACAGAAAGGTTCTAAGTGATGCACTGTCAAGTTTTTTGGCAGATTGATCAAGGATTGCTGTTGGAACACTTCTGATGGTCCTAATTTGTCTCTCCTATACACCTCCCATGTGACTTGATGATGGGAAGTTCATTGCAAACTCACATCCATGTTCCTTTAACTCAGTGGTTCTCAAACTGTGGTGTGCAGGGGGAAATGCAGATTTTTTGTATTTCAAAATTTTTTAAAGTAATTAATAAATACATGGCGAAATGCCTGTACTTTCGTGTAAATGTTTACGTTACGCCGTTAACAGGTTACGCTTGCGCATGCGCGATGGCCATGATCCTTGGCGACTCACATGTGTGGCTTAGTGTTCCAAATGAAGAGACATTTGGCGGGAATAGAAAAGCAACCGCAAGCGATGCATCTGAGACGAACAGCAAGCAGCCAAGAAGAACATATGATGACGCCTATCTTGCTCTGGGTTTCACAGTGACGATGAGGAGAGACCAGTCTGTGTTTTATGTCTGAAAACTAGCTGCGGATAGTATGAAACTTGTTTTGTTTTGTTTTTCACAGGTTGCACTTTATTGTTATCTTGAAATGATGTTTAGTGCAAAACAGGTTAATTGCAGCCAATTGCAATAAGCTATTTTTTGCCAAATTGTAGTTCTTTTTTTGCACAGATATAACTTTATTTGAATTGTTCTAACAACGTGATTGCACATTTTATTTGTTTTTGTCTGATGGAGCAATCTGGTTTACTTAAAAGTGATTGCAATTTTCTTTATTCTATTATTTGAAAAAGCAGAGACGGAGGAGTCACAAAATGTTGTTTCAATAAAAGTTCAACATGGACCATTTTGTTACAATTTTGTTGGGGCGGTGGGGCATGAACATTTTTCTTCCTCCAAAGTGGGGCGCGACAGAAACGGTTTGAGAACCACTACTTTAACTGTTAATGATCCAGGTCCTTCATTGCATTCATGAACTCTCCTTTTGCGCCAACAAAGTTGGTACCTTGATCACATCTCAACTGTCTTACATTTCCACGTATTGCGATGAATGCACGCAATGCATTGATGAACACATCCGTAGTGAGATCATTAAGCATTTCACTATGTATGGCTCTAGAACACATACAGGTTAAAAGAAGACCATACCTTTTCAGTTCCTTTCTAGCTTCTTTCATGTAGAACGGTCCGAAGCAATCTATGCCATAATATGTGAATGGAGGGGTCATTTCCAGTCTTTCTTCTGGCAAATCTGCCATCTTCGAACCCCGTTTGTTCCTTCTATACTTTCTGCATGTTGTGCACTTGTACATGTGTGAGGCAACTGCGCTATTGCACCCTGTAACCCATATTTCATTGGATCGCAATTAATTTACAGTTATTCCTCTTCCTTGATGATGTACCTTTTTATGGTAGTGCTTGATGAGTAAAGGTAAAGTAAAGGCTGCAGGTCTGCTGAGACCCTCAGCTCATTTAAATCAAGATTGAAGACTTTTCTGTTTGCTGCTGCCTTTAAATGAAGCACATTCAATTAATATATTAATCAATTTCCTGCATTTCTGCATTTTACTGTGAAACTGTCTTACACTGTTTTTTTTAATGTTTTAATGAATGTTCTTAATTGTTTTTAAATCTCCTTTTCTTTTGCCTTATGTTTTGATGCTTTTAATGGTTTTATGTGAAGCACTTTGAATTACCTTGTTGTTGAAATGTGCTATACAAATAAACTTGCCTTGCCTAAAGAAGACACATGACTTGCCTTTGGTACGATGGCATGATGCTTGACATGTGGGTGAAGGCTAGATCTTGTCAAACGTCCTCCAACACTGAGCACACCGTATTCATCTACATAGAGACTTGGTTTCTGTAGATTGTTTGTTTTGTCTTTAGGTTTTCCTTCCTTGCATTGCTTTATACTTTTGATTTCATTGCTGAATGCTTCCGTTTGAGCTCTGCTTCCAGTCTTTCCTCAACACTTGTGGCTTCACTTGTTTTAGGTTTGAGACAATTGATTTGCTTAGTATTAGCATAAGCTGTGCTTTTCAACTAATGCAAAAAAGCAATTAGTTGCTGCTACTTTTTTACTTGTGTTGGACTATGGTGATCTTCTTTATATGCATGCCTCTGCTAACTCTCTTCGTATGGTGGACACAGCTTACCATGCTTCACTGCAGTTCATTACCAATTGTAAAGCTCTGACTCACCACTGTGAGTTATACTCTCAGGTAGGATGGCCTGCTTTGGCCACCCGTAGGCTCTGTCATTGGTACACCTTCATTTATAAGGCAATCGTTGGTCTGCTCCCAAGCTACCTGTGTGTCTTCATCATGCAGACAAGTGTCGGACAATACTCCTTGTGTTCTCAGGACTTCTTTATGCTCACTGTCCCAAATGCCAGAACAGAAATGGGAAAAAGGGCTTTTGTGTACACCCTCAGCATGTAATATGTTGCAGAATGAATTAAAACTCAAAGAACTGATACCAAAATAAAAGAAATAGGGGCAGGTTCCCAAAAATGTCAATGTTTTTTAAATGAACTCGGTTACATCACTGTCTCTTAACTTTTAGTTTTTTTTAACTTGTCTTGTTTTGTGTTTTCTGTCTGTAACTGTGTTTCCTATGTTGCTGCCTGTCTTGGCCAGGTATTTTTAATCTCAATGGGACTCACCTGGTTAAATAAAGGTTTAAATAAAAAAATGAAACAAATGGTGCTTGAGACGAGCAATAGCTTTGACAGAAAACCTTGTCAGGTGGTCTAGCAATGTCCAGTCCTCTTTTGCTTTGGTGTTGAGCACCTGGGCCTTTCGAAGTTCTGGATAGTTGTCAATAACCTCACTCACCTTGACGTCTTCTATGGGCAGCTCTTTTTTCCACAGAAAATCTGGCCCATTAAACCAAGTTGAAGCGACAAGCTGATCTGCCTTTAGGCCTCTTGAAACATGATCTGCAGGATTTTCTTCGGAATGTACAAATCGCCATTGTTGTGGATCTGTAGTGGACTTGATTCTTTGGATTCTGTTCACCACAAACATGTGGAAATGTCTTGCGTCATTGATTATAAACCCAAGAACGACCTTCGAGTCTGTCCAAAAATATTGTTGAAGACCATCTATTTCAAGCTCATTTCTGAGCATAACACTTGTCCTTGCTGCTACTACTGCTGCAGATAACAAGTCGTGGTACTGTGGTCACCTTTGCGGGGGCAACACATGCCTTACCCATGACCAACGAACAATGGACATCTCTATTAGTGTTGATTGCTCTGAGAAAAGTACACTCCCCATAGCCTGTGACGCTGGCATCTGAGAAGTGGTGAAGCTGATACTGTTTGACATTCATGAAGTTTGCAGGAATATAGCACCTTCTGATCCTTACGTTAGACATGTTTTGAAGATCTTGTAGCCATGATTCCCACTGTGTCCTGAGCTCTTCTGGGAGTGGCTCATCCCAACCGACCTTGTCTTGAGACAGTTGTTGCAATATCTGCTTTCCCAGGATAATGAAAGTGGCTACGAACCTAGATGGAAGCTACTGTAGGTAGCACTCATCTTTTTGTCAGCAGGTGTTCCTTGACTGTAACTCTGAACTGAAAGTCATCAGAGGACACACACCATTGAACGCCGAGAGCTCTTTCCATGAGCGGCTCTCCCAAAGCCATATCAAGGTCTTTGACACTTTCAGCGCACTCTTCCTTTGGTATTGATTTCAATACATTCTTGCTGTTGGAAATTAACTTATGTAGTCTTAGCTTGCCTGTGTTGCAAAGCCCTCTTGCTTCCTTGATAAGATGGATTGCCTCAGCATCAGACATTACCCGTCCATCGTCAACATGAAAATTCCTTTGGATGAATTTAACAGTGTTTTGGTTAAATTGATCCTGACCTTCAGCGGCTAGATGTTTAAGACTAAAATTGGCACAGCCGGGTGAGGAGGCTGCCGCAAACAGATGGACTTTCATCCGGAAAATGAATGGTGGAGATGCTAGGTCACCATTCTCCCACCATAAGAACCTCAGGTAGTCTTGGTCTTCAGGCCTTACATCAAACTGATGGAACAGTCGCGCCACATCACATATAATAGCAATCAGGCCCTTGCGAAACTTACAAAGAACTCCCACCAAGGTGTTTGTGAGCTCTGGCCCAGTAAGAAGGTGGTCATTCAATGATGTGTCTTGGAACCTTGCTGAATAATCGAAGACAACACATACTGTATCTTCCCAGGCTTTTGAGGGTGGTATACCCCATGCTGGGGAATATACCAGACTGGCTGATTGTTGAGTTCTTCTTCTGGAACCCACTCTGCATCACCACAAGCAATGATATATTTCATGAAGTTCACATAGTCTGAGCAGTACTTCTGGTCTCTCTTGAGCTTCCGTTCCAAGCACATTAGACGCTGAACAGCACATGACTTATTATTGGGTAGATTTGGTCTGTCTTGTTTGAAAGGTTAGGGCATTTCCTAATTATCATCTCGTCTGTGTTTGATTCCATCTCTCAGCTTAGCCAAAAAGTGGAGATATTCCTGAGAGACAGTTGCCTCTTCTTCAACTATTTCACTAAAATCAGATTCTAGCACCTTAATTACATCATCTGGACAGATCATTTCTTTGATCCGAGTCTTGCAAACAGAATCAACTTCACTTTTGAGCTTGACTTTTGGTTTGGATTCAGGCGTCACTTGCCTTACAACGATGCCGTGACTTACTCCATAAGCATCGCTGCAGTGCTCTCGTGGGTCACCATAACTCACTATGCTCCAACCTAGTTCTGTTTTCTCAGCAAAAGGTTGGTTTTCTTCCCCACATACGACTTCTCTAGGCATTAGCGTTTGTGGGAAATTGTTCCCGATCAGCAGACCAATTTCACATTCTTTTGGCGGCACAACGTGTTCTGCAAGATCCTCCAAATGAGGCCATAGAGGTCTCTGGAGTTGGGATATGTGTCCGATTAGCAGGGATAAATTCACGAGTGTAAGTTGTTGGCACTGTGATATTCTTAGAGGAGAATAGCCCTCTTATTGGTAGGCCTTTAAGTCTTTTACAGCAGTGATTCTCAACTGGTGGGTCGCGACCCAAAAGTGGGTCGCGGACCCGTTTTCAGTGGCCTTTTTTGTCAGGCCTTTGCCTGACAAAAAAAAAAGAAAAAAAAGTTGTGATTTTATTTTGAAGAGCATTTTTTTTATGCAGCGGAATTATTCCAGCATTTACGGGACTTGTTCAGCGGTGCAGGAAAAACACCGACCAATGCGTTGTGAATCACATCACGTGAATATATATGAGTATTCTGACAAGTTTCCTGACTCGAGTGAGATGTACAAACACCGCGACACACGGGGAGAGACGAGGATACAGAGAGCAGAGCAGGACTGTTGAAGTGTGAGATGTGAAAGTCAAATCATAGGACGATTTCCAAAAGAGAGAAATGTCCAGAGAGACCAGACTCATTAGACTCTGACTGGACAGACTCATAGAGGTGAATTCTTCAAATACTAATTTCTCTTTTTAGAAGATGAGAAAAATATAATATTGTGGTTTTATCACTTCACCCTGAATGAGTTTAAAGCTGCAGGGCAGCTGTTAATCCAGCTGTTATTTTACTTGAAATGAGAAACACACGTATTCATGTATTTCTATGTATTATTTATAATCCATCCAGTTAAATTAGAAAAATTTGATTAATATTTGTTAAAATATAATTGATGTGTACTTTCTTTATTTGATTTGATAGTTGTTTACTACACAGAGACGTTACTACTACTAGACGTCTTGAATATAGATATACCCAAATTGTATATATATATATATATATATATATATATATATATATATATAATTTGGGTAGTGGGTCCCGGCTTGTCATTAAGGGGTGATGGTGGGTCCCGCAGCCAGACCAGTTGAGAACCACTGTTTTACAGGGTACAATTGTCCTTTTTGACGACATTGTAGATAGTTTCAGCTTCACTTGTTCTGTGTTCGTATCTAGAATATTTGCCACTTCCTCAAGAATGAATAAAGAGTCACTTTGGGAATCTAGCAGTGCATAGACAAGAACTTCCTTGTTTGAATCATTTTGTGTTGACACATAGACAGGTACTATCGCTGAAGTCTGTGTAATATAGCCATCTTGCACAACTCTGTTAGATATGGTTTCCTTGATAACTTGTTGTAGTTGTGTTGACTGTGGATTTCTTTCCTTGCTATAACTTATTTCCTTACAATGTTCTCTCCTTGGTTTTTGTTCTTGTTTTGAGCGATCTTCGTGTAGCCATGTGGGATGACGTTTTGAACAGGTGTCACAGACCATCCGGCTACTGCAGCTCTTGGATTGATGGCCAGGACTCCGAAGCACAGTCTCTCACTCGGAATGAACTTGACTCAGTCAGCGACTGGCCTCTCAATAAGTTTGCACCACTTGTGTAAACTGTGTCCTAATTTCTTACAAAACACACATGTGACTGTTTATTTCACTGGTGTTGGTCGTGAAGATCTTGGCACCTACAGTTTTGTTCTTGAAGGCCACTATGGTTTGGTTCTTGATCTTTGCTTTATCAGGTTCACTTTGTCGTAATGCATGGTAAGATGTTATAGGGTTGCACGCAATACTAGCTTCCATTGTCAGGAATGTCACAAAATAGTTAAAGCTGTTGAACCTTCTGTGTTCCATCTGGTACTTAACCAGTCTGATAGTTTGGCTTTGGTTAGTTTTTGATTCTCAATATTGTCATTAAGAACATTTAGACTCTCGTTGTGAGCAATAGCGGATTCACAACTGTGTAAAAAGTCCACACATTTTTTTTAACTCAGCCCTCTCCCTAGAGGCTATTATTGGCCAAGCATGTAATTTGTCTCGGAAGGCTTTGGCAATTACATTAAGCTTGCCATATCGTTCATTGAGCAGGTCCCATGCTGAGTGTTATGAATCTTCTGAATCGATCAGAAAATGACCTTCTCCGGCCTCTGTGCGAAAATAAACATTTTACAAAAATACTCAAGAGAATAGGATATATTAAATTAGGTCTGGAAAAGATTACAGTCACTTACAGTTGACAAAATATTAAACCATTAATACAAAACCTCCCTCCAAATGCCAGCTTTATTAAAACACACACAAAAATCCTTCTTTTCTAAAGTAAATCAATTATCTCTTTTCAATGAAATAATGAATGATTAATCAGCCGTAACACTAAATCACTTACATTAATGCCCCTTCATATCTTGTGAAACATTGTTATGTTAATTGGCTACACAGCCCCTTGTAGTCTTTTTTTAGTTTTTAAATCCTTGTGTCACCTTTCAGAACACAAACTTAAGTGTCTGACTTATGGATGTCTTTATGAAAAAACAGATGAACTTGTGTGTCCTTTAACGCTGAACAGTGGCTTATCTTGACGAGCTCTCGGGCACGAGCAGGTCAGGGAGTTCACGCAGGTCCAAGTTTGACTGTCACTCCCTCCAGGAAATACACAACACCTTATTTCTTCTGTTACTGATGGATTTATTAGTTTTACGTGCATCTCAGTCAACACCACCGTCATCAATCCACCGTCGAACTGTTCAAATACATTTCAACATCCAAAATAAGCTGCCGTTAACATTACACAAAATAACTGTTTGCATGCAAATATACACGACGAACAGTTAACATAAATAACATACCTCGCTGGCTGCACACAACCGAGAGGGAAATGAGTCCACTTGAAAAACATGAATCTTCAAAAACAAACACTTTAACACTTAAACTTAAATCTTTGAGCGGAGTATATCAACTTCTAATAATAAATAACAAATAATAATATGTAAACAAGCATATTAAATAATGACATAAATAATCTTTTGAGCGGAGTATATCAACTTCTGCCGCTTCACATG
Organism: Lycodopsis pacificus; assembly: GCA_028022725.1. Classification (NCBI taxonomy): domain Eukaryota; kingdom Metazoa; phylum Chordata; class Actinopteri; order Perciformes; family Zoarcidae; genus Lycodopsis; species Lycodopsis pacificus. Next base: position 1,127,217 of record CM051690.1, read on the forward strand.
TTGCAACAACTAAATGTGTCCCAGCACAACATAGGACGTAAAAATAGTTCCTATCAAGTATAAAACCAAACAAAAGTCCATATTCATGAAAATAAGTTGTACGAATAATAATATGTAAACAAACATGAAATAATTTTTATGGCAGTTAAAGGTAGAGCAGGGTCGTCCTTCAATCAGAGGATTGGTGGTTTGATCCCGGCGCCGCTAGTCCATGTCGATGTGTCCTTGGGCAAAACACTCAGTGGCGGCTGGTCAAGAGAGGGCAATGGGGCATGGCCCCACCATGAGCCACACGAAAAAAAATAAAAATAAAATAAAATTATAAAAATCATAAATTATACAAATTGTCAATATTTGTGTTTTTTAACTATGGAATGTACCCAGTAATGTGTGTACAATATGATATCTGCGCAAAATATATGCTTTTCCTGCTCGTCCTCTCCCCCTGTGTGCTCGTCTGCTCGTGCTCTCTGCCTGTATGCACACACGTCTGAGAACGCGCAGCGAGGGGGGCTTGATCGTTTTAGCCCAAAAAAGACGGGTCTATGAAGCCGTTTAGCCAATTGCTGATTCAAGATATAAATGAGTGACATACAATTTAGCCAATCAGCGCCTCAAATAGATTCAGCTGTGGGCCAGAACGATCAAGCCCCGGAGCTGCGGGTTCTCGTCAGGAGAAGTCTCTACAGGCGCCCGCGCGACCACTCCTCCTCCAAGACCCGTTTGAGAGGAGAAGTTTGGCGGCGATTCTGCAGCCAAAGAGCTGATATCAGATCAGCCTGACCTCACAATCAGACAGCAGACTACATGCGAAGCTTCACTACTTCGTACAAGTCAGTCAATCAACTTCCTTTCTTCCTAAAAGTACGCTGATTACTTCGACATACCATACGTATCCACAGGCAGGGGCGGACTGGCCATCGGGGATACCGGGGGAATCCCCGGTAGGCCGACGGGACTATATTATATGCTTCACAGAACACGTTCAATTTACTCTAATACCGAAAGTCAATAATCATTGAAAACTGTATCAACAGTATAAACTGAGGACGCCACAGCACGGCTGGACACTACGGTGCTTTTAAAAACTTTTCTCCATAACCGCGATCTGCGCCGTGCGGTCGTGCCGGGCGTCTGTCGGAGGCGGGGCCGGCGGAGTTGCGAATGGCCGCCGTAGACCGGCGAAATACATGCCGCGTATGGAGTGGGCAGCACGCCGTGTATTGAGTGGGCCGGTCTGACAGTAACTCCCGGGCCACTTTTTCCCCCCTAAATTAACAGTGAAAACTCATCATAGCTTAATTTAACATCAGTATTCATAATTACACTTCATGTTTACTTCTCCTGATCTTTACCTCCTATAACAAGGTCCATAGGGGCATCTCAATAAATAAACATGTTATATTATATTGTATTATATTATATAAGTGTTATTTACTGCTTTTTTTCATGTTGGAATAAATGTTAAATATTTAACTGCCAAGTAATAATGCGTGTTTGATGCTAAATTTTTTTTGCATGAAATCATACTGGGATGTTTGCTGAAATTGATAGGATGGCCCTCCCTAGAAAATTTTCCACCAGCCGCCACTGAAAACACTTAACCCCAAATTGCTCCAGTAGCTGTTCCTACGGTGTATGAATGGTAGCCCCTGCCATCAGTGTACGAATGGAAACGTTAATGGGTGAATGAGAACATGTAGTGCACTTTGAGTGGTCGAGAGACTAGAAAAGAACTATACAACTCCAGTCCATTTACCATTTAACCCAAAAAGCTTTATTTGTTTTCTCCTGTTTGTCTAGACCTAAATAAGGATCTCCCTAAAATTAGAAGTCATATGAAGTTGCTTCACAATTGTCCCTAGTGCTAACTCGCAACTGCTGAACGGTGAAAAAAATAAATGTACAAATGTCAAACGACGAAATTCCATATATGTTGTTTATTTTATTGTTTATTAATTTATTTTCTGTTTAGTTGTTTAATTCTGTAGTTAGTCCAATAAATATTTCATTTATAAAGAACTTGATCATTTGATTCTTGTGTATATGAAATAATAGGTCCTTGTAAACCATGACAATAACTCTTTATCAACCCTGAGTTTGAGATTAAATTGATTAATATCAAATGTTTCAAAGTTTTCTCTATTTTTCCAAAATTGGTTGGCTTCCTAAATTTAATCTAATGTTGAATTATGTTACTTACACTAATTGTGTCTTACGGCAAAAGCTGAGTATCATCATTCTTTTTTTACACAAATGAATTGGTTTATGATAATTGAATAATTGTTAACCTTTACATATTTGATATTAATTAATTATTATTTATTAAATTAGCTTCAAGCAATAAAACTACATATGTATCTGACGAGATCCATCAAACAGATTTAGCATTCATGATGATCTCTAGTGATTCTGTTTGCCCAACTGTTAATGTTGTTAGACTGCATACTTCATACTCTAGATCAGGGGTCTTCAACGTTTTTCAGACCAAGGACCCCCAAACTGATGGAGCAGGGACCCCCGACTATATATATTGTATAAAATTGTGTTTTATATTAAATGGGCCTAGTACCGTGTATACCTCTTTATTGTGCATTCAATACTAAGCTATTCAAATAATACACAGGTTCATATATTCATGTTTTTATTTTAAACATGTGCAAGGTACAGTGGGTAGGGTGGCTGTGCCACTGCCATTTATAAACACACCTTGTCAGCTGATACCAATGCCAATATCAACATTGTCTGTTAATTGCATGATAATCATGCATACAAGCTATTCAAATTGATGTTTTCATTTTAAACATAAATGTGGAAACGAAAAATGAGTGATGGCCTATTAGTGCCACTGCCATCCATAAATATACCTGTTATCTTTCATACAATACTGAACTATTAAAATAATGGACAGATTCATGTTTAGAAAAAAAAATGAATTGTCTAATCAACCAAAATTTCACGGAACCCCTGTTGAAGACCTCTGCTCTAGATGTAGTTGTATACTGTAGATGTAGATGTGCTGTACTGTCTTGTTTTCTTGTCAACATGTGTTGTGTGTGTGTTTGATCTCCACAGGGCTACCTGCAGTACTCTGTGTTATTCTATGGTTACTATGGCAGGCTGAGGAAAATTGGCAGTGCAGGGTACCGGTTGCCCCTCGCCTACTTCCTGGTTGGGATGGCTGTCTTTGCCTACAGTTTCATCATCCTTTTAAGAAAGTAATCATTAAGCTCTTTACAACTCATACTGACATGATAATGATTTGAACATAGAAATGGCCTGGTCACACCAGCATTTAAAACTGCAAAGTTAAGGAGCAAATGTAAGTAATTTTTAATGGAGCTGCAATCAGCAGATCAGCTCACAAGGGGGAATTAAGTAAACAAAAATCTCGGTCTGAGACTTCAATTTGAGGGACCTTTGTCATGCAAATGTCTGCTGTTGACCAACAGCAAGCCATCTAGACAGTGCAGACATTTGAAGAGACAGAGAGTCTGAAACAGAGGAAGCTGTTAAGGCTCTTGAGACTATCTAGAACTAGCACTAACTGGCTCTGTGTTTTGTTTAGGCAACGCAACTACTCGGTTAGGAAAAAGTTGTGGTTTGTGTTGAAATAAGCTAATTTGCAGCGGTCTCATGGGTGAAAGTTCTTTGTTTGTTTGACCTGTTCATCCATGGAGCTTTCTTCCTATCTTTATTTAAGAATGTGTTGTTCTTTTTTTCACATTCAGATTTTTAATCAGAATCAATGCATTCCCTTAAAACCCTGTACTAACACTCAAATAGCATCTGCTTCAGTTTGGCAATTTCGGCGTCACCATCATGGATTATGGCCAATGCCATGTTGTTGTTCTTGCAACCAATGTTCGGAAGTTACCATATTTGGAATGCGGAGGAGAGACTTTTGGTGGCAGCGACCTGTCAATCACACAGTAAGTCACCCTAAAGCATTCTCCGCTTTATGGTCTATTTTTTACCCTAAAATGGACCATAGTTTACGAAATGAACATCATGCTGTATTGAAGAAGACTTGCGATTGAGACCATAAACGAAAGTTACGAATGTAACTACGGTTCTATGAATCCTGGATGACTGCCAGAGGCAGTGCTTAACACTGGATATCTTCTGTCTCGCGCATGCGCAGGTCGGATATTTATATCAACAAAGTCACCTGTGACCTCGGATGACCCCCGTCGTCTATAAGTTCCGGTGTCATCCTGAGTTCAGTCCTATGGAATCTTCTCGCGAGTTCACGGGATTCCGAGTGACCAATAACTCTGGCGGTCATCCAGGATTCATAGAACCGTAGTTACATTCGTAACTTTCGTTCTATTTCATCCTTACTGACCGCCAGAGGCAGTGCTTAACACTGGATGACTTATATCAACAGAGTCACGAGGAAGCACAGTAACTACCTCGTATAGCTCCGGCAGAGAAAATTGGCCAAAGAACCCTCCCCAGGGGGTGAGGGGTGGCAACATTAACTCTGTAGTGTCTGGTGAATGTGCTCGGTGATGCCCATGAGGCCGCAGCACATATATCCTACACAGGCACACCTCTCAGGACTGCCGTTGACGTGGAGACACTCTTGGTAGAGTGACCCTTCACCCCGGATCACCGAGCGCAGTCGCTCGCCTTGTATAGGCAATGGCCTCCACTATCCAGTGGGATAGGCGCTGTTTTTTAGAAGGAGGACAGCCCTTCTTAGGCTCACCATAACTGACAAAGAGCTGCTCCGACTGCCGTATGCAGGCGGTGGCTTCCACATAAGCTCTGAGGACCCGCACTGGGCACAGCAGCCTTGACCTCTCCTCTGATTCTTTCACCGACAGGGCATGCAGCTCGCCCCCACGTTCAGCTGAATTGACGGCAAGGAGAAAAAACGTTTTGACCGATAGCCATCTCGGCTCCGCCTGTGCCAGGGGTTCAAAAGGAGTCAAGCATAAGGTGTCCAGTACCAAGGGTAGGTCCCATGCAGGGGCCTTCGGGGCGCTCGGGGGACGCAATCGCAGAGCCCCCTTTTTTTAGAAAGAAGGACACCAGTCTGTGGCTCTCTCCTGTGTCATTATCGACCTTAGTATGCTGCCCCAAGATCAGAGGGAATGGTGGAAAGGCATAAAGAAGATCCTCTGTCCACATGTGAGCCAGGGCATCTTGACCCAGAGGACTGGTCCTCTCCGTCAGGGAGACCCAGCAGGGGCAGTGGGTCGACAACACGTCTGGATGCAGCCGCCACTCTCCCGGTGGAGGATTGTCACGGAACAGGAAAACCACAACCTGGTTCCGTTCTCCTGTTGGGTACATTGCCTGCAGGCTGGTCAGGCAAGGGCCGCCCAAGTCAGAAGGGCACGGTGATCCCCGTAGCAACTTCTGCAGATCTGGTGCCCCATTGATGGTTTATGTGAAAACACAGCAGAGGTGTTGTCCAACCGGACAAGCACATGCTTTCCCTTCAAATATGGCAGGAAGTGCTTGAGTGCTAGCTCTAGAACCTTGACCTGCCCCTGCGGTCTTTGAGCAGACAACTGCCCCCAAGCAGTCCTGTTCTGTCACACTGCACCCCACCTTGAGAGGCAGGTATTTGTTGTGACAATCTCCCGGCGGAATGGAACCGAGCCCATGGGGACACGGTTTGCCAGATATGCACTCTCCCTCCATGGGGATAGAGTGAGTAGGCACTGTTTTGACACTATTATTGCCCTCTATCTGTGCATCCAAGTGAAGGCAGTTCAGCCATCTGCAAACCCAAGGGAACGACAGTTGAGGCAGCTGTCAGTTTACCCAATAGTCGGTGAAAAGGATGTAGGGCAACCATCTGCCCTTTGGAAGGGGGAGAGGTTGTGGGGGTTGTTGTCTACATGCTGGGGCGACAGACAGGCCTTCATAGGGCCAAACTAATGAAGGCTATGCTGTGAGAAGGGCTCAGGTAGCTCCTCTCCATGAGGCCCCACCGGGCCGCGTGAGAGAAGGCGAGCAGTGTCCTGTGGCGCCTGAAGCCGGTATGGCGCCTAGGTCAGCCAGTCATATAAGTACGGCAGTATGTTCACGCCCTGTGATTGCAGGGGGAAAGGACAGCAGTAACACACCTTGTGAACACCCATGGGGAGATGGGAGAGTCCGAATGGAAGCACCCTGGACTAAAAGTGGCGGCCTTAAAAGGCGAAACGAAGAAACTGCCTGTGGTGATGCACCATGGGAACATGGGAATAGGTGTCGATAGACGTGAACCACCCTCCCTTGGAAATCTGCTGCTGGGAGAAAAAAAACGACAGCCGGAGACATCTCCTGGCTTAGGGGGGGGGGGGGCGGACTGTTCGGAGGTTGTCTGGGGGGGGCGTAGGTAGGGATGTATGGGTAGCAGTCTGGCCTCTCAGCGGGACGCTGAGGCCTGTGGCAGCTACTAGGGTAAGCTGGAGGCTGAAAAAACGGCCTTGGGTGGCCAAAGTGGGACCCCTAGGTCTGCGGGGTGCAGGCATGTCCCCTCAAAGACCAGATAACTGCTGCCTGGTCTGGCTAGCTTCAACAGTTCGCTGAAGCGCCTGTATAGCAGCTGACTCGAACAGCTCACTAGGTTCCACTGGGACAGTACGGAGGGTCCTTCTACATGTCTCAGACAGGGGTGACTGCGCCAGCCAAACCTGGCGGCGAGTCTGAACCAGGGTGGACATCATACTTCCAAGTTCCCTCGACATGAGCGCAAACGCCTGCAATGAAGCATCACTGAGGCTGGAGGCGGAAGCGTCGAAAGTAGCCTGCTGCAGAGAAGTTGCGAGGGCAAGCATGAGGTGGGAGAGGGAGTTGTCGATACGGTCCACAGCGCTGCTGTGTCATAAGCCCTGGATAGCAGGTCATCTTTGACCCGACATTGGGGTTGAGGGCACCTGGCATCGGGCCTCAGAGTCTCCTTAGGGGAAACTATGATGGACGCAATAGTCGGCTAAATGGCTGGCATACGTGCAAGGCCAAATTTTGCCACCTCCTGCATGGTCGTCAGGGTTCAGCCATCTGATGTAAGGTGGGAGAGAGCCCTGGTGTCTCTCCAGCATGCATGCAACTTCCTCAGATATTCCTCGGAGGGAGGAACAGAAAAGGTGGTGAGGGCGGGAAGGCGCCTGAAGAAGGCACTCACAGGTGGAAGTTCCAGCTGCTGTGTATTCCACTGCAGGCGTGCCAGCGCCATGCAAATGATCAGGGTAGGTTGGGCTGGATTCAGCTGCCCTGACAGATTGCGTAGTCAAAGACTCTCCTCTTCCCCTGATGCAGACCCATGAGTGCCCTGGCTGCCTCTCGTCCCGGTGCAGTATCCTGGAAGAACCTGGTAACTCCCTCTTCCTGCTGATGAATGCGCCTTCTTTGAGCCTGCAGCACGGCTCACACAGAATCCGAGTCCGCTGAGTCCATGTTGGCCAGTTAATACATCAGTGCTGAACCAATGGGCAAAAGGACTCAAAAGCTAACTCAGTAGACAGATCAGTAGTAAGTAAAAACACTACTGAAGCAGGGTTTGGGACACAGGAGATCAGTCAGGATAAGGGGGGGGGGGGGCGGCCCTGGCTCACTAGGTTAGGAGGGTTGTCTGGTAACCGCAGGGTCAACGGTTCGATCCTTGACTGGGACGTGTCACGTGTCGAAGTGTCCCTGAGCAAGACACTGAACCCCCGGCTCCCCGGGCGCCTGTCATCCTATATACTTACCTATATACAGGGATGGGTTAAATGCAGAAGTAAAATTTCGTGTATATGTATATGACAATAAAAATCCAAACTAACTATGATAAGGCGAAAGTACAAAATCAATAGGCTGAGTCAAAGTCCAAAAATCCCAAAACAGGTCTAACACTAGAGACCAACACTGGGACAGAGAACAGAAAAGCTGGAACACTACTGTCAAAAAGAGTTGAGATCCCAGGAGAGCTGCCTTAAATGGGGAATATATGGTCGGCCTGTAAATTAGGCTAAAGGGACACAAGCGTGCATTCACAAAGCTGCCGAGTGCGCGTTTACCGGAGGAAGCAGGGTAGACGTCAGGAGTAACGGTAGTTAGCAGAGCCAGGCGAGTTTCCTCACAAGAACACCAGCTCGACAATCTTTTAATAGAGAGCTGAGTCAGTAAGTAGCCCCGTATCGGGCCAAAGAAACCCCAGGATCTAACACTACCCACGAGGAGCCCAGACAAACTGGCACGGACAAAGGGGAGCAAACTGACTAAATACACAACAGAGGAAGGGTAATCAGGAGCAGGTTAGGCCAATCAATGCTGGGCAGGTAATCACACAGGCAAGAAAAATACATGGGCAGGAAGTGAAGACTGAAATGAGACACAACCGGTAAGTGTAACCTGGAGGGCCAGGTTAAAGAGTAACCGCCCATCAGGAACACCATAAGAAGAAAAGTGAACACATCCGCAATGAGGCAGGGATCATTTCATTGGTCAACACTAAACCTGCCATTCTATTGGTTGGGGAAACAATCCAAGAGCATATGAGAAATCTGAGTGCAGATGTTTCACGAGCACCTAGAAGCAGCCTGAAGAGCTGAAGCTGGAACTGGAGAGCTTTACAAAATCTGAAGTGAAATCAACAAGTCATGCTCTCAAATAAAAAAAAACACAATCTTGAATAGAGATAGAAAAAAAGCTCAATATCCATCCACCCCGACCTCCTATACACAGACTTTGGCGCTCTTTATACCTCGTGACTTCCTTAGAAGCCACCCTGCACGCCCTGGCTCAAGATAACGTGGGTTATATTCGGAATGTAGGGTGTAAGTACTAAGACTGAATGAGAAGGGTACATTCATAATATTATATTATTACGTTCATAATATTTCATAAAGTCGAGAATCTCACTGTGAACCAAAGTGTTGGACTGGACGACTGACTGATCACCCGACTAGCATCAGTGTCCTAAAATGATAGTGTTGATAATGTATTGTATGGTTTGATAACATGCTGTGGATAAACTCCTGCAGAATGGCCAAGAACTCTCGTCTGAGCCTGGCCAGTGCCTCCGATGAGAACTTCACGTTCTGCTGGAGAGTTTTCTGTGCCTGGGATTACCTGATAGGAAACCCAGAGGCCGCAGAGAGCAAAGGGGCTGCCATTGTCAACAACATCAGGGTCAGAGGCACACTTGAACACACTGCACACTCAGATTGTACATATCCAGTAACACATACTGTGGCAACCCGGGGGACGTGGAGGCGAGATTCAGAGATAAAACAGGTGACTCAGAGACAGTAACCATGTAACAAAAAGTGTCCTTTAATAAACAGGGTAGGGTAAAGGGGGGTAGGGTCAAACTCAACAAAAGATTCCTCCCGGTCGGGGGCTTTGGCCTTCGGTCTACACCCAGTGTGAGACGATTCCTCCGTCCTGTTTAGGCAGAGCAGAGGAGAGGTGAGTCCGCTGAATTACCTCCGGTCTGCTGAAGCTCCTCTCAAGAGGTGCAGGAGATCCTAATATTATTCTGCCCAGTCTGTCTGCCACTGCTGCTTCACAGCCCTGGGAACATATGCTCATTCTAATTAGCTGATGGGCTGCAGGTGTGACCACTGCCACGTGCCTAGTGGCTGCAGCACCTGCACCGGATAGTATACTCCCTCTATCACCTCCCCCAACCTGAGCTTGGGGATACGCCTCCTGTGCTGTGTCTGCTCGGCTTTTCCCCCTGGTTTGCCACAGTACATACACCCAAGCAACAACACCCCTGTCCCCTTCTTGTATTTCTGTGTTGATGCATCTCACAACACTTTTCCTGCACAGAACACTTTGAATCAGAAATTGTGACTCACTGTGATCTACCCTTAAACTAATAACAGCAAGGGTCATCACAAATGTTACCAAATGTTTCTCTGCACAGGAAGCCATCGTTGAGGAGCAGGAAAAGAAGAAGGATATCAGTCTGTAGGTGTCTGTATTTGTTTCTTGTTTTTGCATGTTGTCTGTCTTCTTCTTGTTCTTCTTCCTCCTCCACCTCTTTCCCCCTTTGAATCATTTTCAAACCCTGCTGATTTGCAGCACCCTCTGTGTGAAATCCCTATTGATGTGCATCCTGGATTATTTTTAAGAAACTGACAGTAAACCACAAAAAGGACATGACTGGAGAGACAATATATTATAATGTCCTGTATGTCCCTCTCTACCTCAGCTATCGCATTATATGTTATCCTCTACTCTGACATACAGTTGTAAAAAGTAATTTTAACCTATATTTTTAAGCAAATTGATCATTACTAGTGCAGTGGCCATTGAAAACATGCTTGTGCAGAACGAGCTTAATGGTTGTCCTGTGGTGTTGCTACTTGCAGCTTTCTGGAGAATCGCTCATACAAACAACTTCGCACTGAGCTTTCGCTTGTCCTCAGCAACACACCTGCCATGAGATAGTTCCATCACACACACCCATGTTTTGGCTATCCACAGTCAGAAACAACAACCAATACATTCTGGTTAAAAGAAAAAACAGCAGGGACAGACTTTACTGTTAGGAAAAATAGCAACCTGGTCCAGCAGCTTTAGATTAATTGTGATGTATAGAAATTAATAATATTGAATTGTGTTGCTATTATAACATTTTGTAGCCTGAAATAACTTAAAGAAAGCTCCCAAATCTCTTCAAAAAATAGGCAACTCATCTGTATACTACTTACTATGTACTTCTACTTGAGAGGAAAACATTGCAGAACTACATTTACTTGACAGAGAAATGTTACTGGTTACATTGCAGATTTAGATTTGATTCATAACATATAACAATTAAAATACGATGCATTATTATTCATGAAAGGATCCAGCATCATATTATAATTGAATAACCACCTTGAACAGAGTTAGGTATATTTACGCACATTGGGCTCTCTATCTTCTCTTCAAGTAAACATCTGAATGTCCAGTATTAATAGTTTTAAACTTTATTTCAGAAAAAGGGTTTTGAGAACGTATTTTAGCATTGCCGATAGCAACATTCCAAGTTAGAGAAAGGGTGAAAAGTAAAGCAGGACAGCGTTTGCCGGGAGCCCCAAATCACTAAATCTGGCCGTGAAAAAATACACGAGGTCGGATTACTCAATGAAATACAGTTAGCGGAGGTGATTTCCAAATATGCTTTGGTCTCTTACTTCACCAAAACCAGCTGTAAAGAAGATCATGGATTTACATTACATTACATTACAGTAATTTAGCAGATGCTTTTATCCAAAGCGACTTACAATAAGTGTATTCAACATCGGTTTTCGAGAGAACAACTAGTCACCAGAAGTCATAAGTGCATCTCCTTTCTTCAAACAAGCGTCTAAGAGCATAAACCAGAGCTAACGTACAGTGCAGAAACAAACGAATGCAATAAGTGCCACAAACTAATATGAATACAATAAGTGCAATAAGCTAGTATGAATACAATATATGCTAAGTAAGTGCTAAGTAGAAGGCTACGGGTAGGCCTTCTTGAAGAGGTGAGTCTTCAGCCTGATGAAAGATGGGCAGCGACTCTGCTGTCCTGACGTCAGTGGGGAGTTCATTCCACCACTGTGGGGCCAGGACAGAAAACAGCCGCAACCGGGTCGATTGGCCGTAGGGACCTCTGAGCGACGGGGCAACCAGTCGCCCCGAGGCAGCAGAGCAGTGGCGGCTGGTGGAAAATTTTCTAGGTAGGTCCATCCTATCAATTTCAGCAAACATCCCAGTATGATTTCATGCAAAAAAAATTTAGCATCAAACACGCATTATTACTTGGCAGTTAAATATTTAACATTTATTCCAACATGAAAAAAAGCAGTAAATAACACTTATATAATATAATACAATATAATATAACATGTTTATTTATTGAGATGCCCCTATGGACCTTGTTATAGGAGGTAAAGATCAGGAGAAGTAAACAAGAAGTGTAATTATGAATACTGATGTTAAATTAAGCTATGATGAGTTTTCACTGTTAATTTAGGGGGGAAAAAGTGGCCCGGGAGTTACTGTCAGACCGGCCCACTCAATACACGGCGCGCTGCCCACTCAATACACGGCGCGCTGCCCACTCAATACACGGCATGTATTTCGCCGGTCTACGGCGGCCACGAACGCACGGCGCAGACCGCGGTTATGGAGAAACGTTTTTAAAAGCACCGTAGTGTCCAGCCGTGCTATGGCATCCTCGGATCGCGAGGAGTAGTATAATGTCAGTTTATACTGTTGATACAGTTTTCACTGATTATTGACTTTCGGTATTAGAGTAAATTGAATGTGTTCTGTGAAGCATATAATATAGTCGGGGCCGGCGATGTCAGAGACGGCCCAAACCCCGTCGGCCTACCGGGGATTCCCCCGGTATCCCCGATGGCCAGTCCGCCCCTGCCTGTGGATACGTATGGTATGTCGAAGTAATCAGCGTACTTTTCGGAAGAAAGGAAGTTGATTGACTGACTTGTACGAAGTAGTGAAGCTTCGCATGTAGTCTGCTGTCTGATTGTGAGGTCAGGCTGATCTGATATCAGCTCTTTGGCTGCAGAACCTCCTCAAAGTTCTCCTCTCAAACGGGTCTTGGAGGAGGAGTGCTCGCGCTGGCGCGGTCGCCTGTAGAGACTTCTCCTGACGAGAACGCGCAGCTCGGGGGGGATTGATCGTTCTGGCCCACAGCTGAATCTATTTGAGGGCGCTAATTGGCTCAATTGTACGTCACTCATTTATATCTTGAATCAGCAATTGGCTAAACTGCTTCATAGACCCGTCTCTTTTGGGCCAAAACGATCAGGCCCCCCTCGCTGCGCGTTCTCAGACGTGTTGTGCACACAGGCAGAGAGCACGAGCAGACAAGCACACAGGGGGAGAGGACGAGCAGGAAAAGCATATATTTTGCGCAGATATCATATTGTACACACATTACTGGGTACATTCCATAGTTAAAAAACACAAATATTGACAATTTGTATAATTTATGATTATTATAATTTTTTTTTTTTTTTTTCGTGTGGCTCATGGTGGGGCCATGCCCCATGGCCCTCTCTTGACCAGCCGCCACTGCAGCAGAGCAAAGTGGTCGGGCGGGGGTCTCGGGCTTGACCATGGCCTGGAGATAGGAAGGAGTTGTTCCTTTCACTGCCCTGTAGGCTAGCACCAGAGTCTTAAACTGGATGCAAGCTCTTACTGTGTAGAGAACGGAGAAGGGAAGTTGTGTGGGAGAACTTGGGGCAATTGAACACCAGGCGAGCTGCAGCTTTCTGGACAAGCTCCAGAGGTCTGATGGCCGACACCGGGGCTCCGGCAAGTAGTGAGTTGCAGTAGTCCAGGCGAGAGATGACAAGAGCCTGGATTAGCACCTGCACCATCTCATCAGTGAGGAAGGGGCGTATCCTCCTGATGTTGTCGAGCAGGAATCTGCAGGAGCGTGTAACCGATGCAATGTTTGCTGAGAATGACAGTTGGTCATCCAGGGTCACACCCAGGTTTCTCGCAGTCCGAGTTGGCGAATGCTGTTCACTTAAAGACAAAGTCCATCCTCCTTCCTTTGTTGACAAAGTTTAAAACCACGGCTGTTCAGTACATCGTTTCAGTTCCAGTAAGAAGTCCTTCTCGATTCATGGATGTCAGTGACAGTCGAGCCTCCCCAGTTGGGGACCGCCCCCGGGTGGACCGCGGTTGTGAAGATCCGTTTCCCTGCGACCCGAGTGGATCTGTTTCTCCAAAAGTTTTCAAAAGCACCGTAGTGTCCTGCCGTGCTATGGCATCCTCAGGTTAGCGTAGCATAGCTCCAAACACCAAGATGCTCAGTTAAAATGAAACACATTCCCAGCCATAAAATGTGCGACACTGTGTCAGCCATTGAGTGTTAAAAAAACAAAGCTAGGTAAAAAAATAAAATTAATTACACCAAGCAAAACCCTAAAAATGTTATAATTTCTTCCATATCTTTCAATCTGAATTCTTACTACTCCAACTAACTTCTGCCAGCTTCCTTGAATTTCACATTAGTCACGCGCTCGCCCACTGACCAATCATGGCGCACGTTAATGCTGACGTACTTAGCAGGCTACCTCGGTGCCACTGGCACGTCAAAGAATACGCCCAACATGTCAAACTAAAGATCTAATTGGTTGAACACTATGACAATCAACAATAATTATATATAATTATATATATATATATATATATATATATATACAGTATATATATATATCATATAATAATATTCAGTATAATAAAACACACATATATATATATATATATATATATATATATATATATATATATATATATATATATGTAGATATAAGCTATGATGAGTTTTCACTGTTAATTTAACATCTCTATTACATGTTGATGTCTCCATGACCAAGTTAAGCAGATGAGACTGAGGACAACTATGTCGAAGAAAAGATGTTCACTTTGCCTAATATGTAACTTGACAGAGTTCTCCATGTGTGTCCTGGTGTTCTCATGTTTCCTTACCTCCTCATCCCTCACTCCCTAACTGTCCGTGCTGGATCAGTCCCCGTTGTTTTAAAAAAGCTAAATAAGTTATTAGTATGACGTCACCCAGCTAGCCAAACCTGTCTGGTGTACAGCTAGTACAGAAGCTTTGCATGTACTGCTTCCCTTTCCTGCAAGTCTGCTATCTGATTGTGAGGTCAGGCTGATCTGATATCAACTCTTTGGCTGCAGAATCTCCGCCAAAGTTCTCCTCTCAAACAGGTCTTGGAGTAGTGCTCGCACTCGCCTGTAGAGACCTCCTGACGAGAACGCGCAGCTTTGCCCCACACTGAATCTATTTGAGGGCGCTGATTGGCTAAATTGTATGTCACTCATTTATATCTTTAATCAGCAATTGGCTAAACTGCTTCATAGACCCGCCTCTTTTGGGCCAAATTCGTTTGGCCCCAAGCTGCGCGTTCTGAGACGTGCACACAGGTAGAGACGACGAGCAGGAAACGCATATATTTTGCGCAGATATCATATTTTACACATATTACTGGGTACATTCCATAGTTCAAAAACACAAATATTGACAATTTGTATAATTTATTATTATTATAATTGTTTTTTTGTGTGGCTCAAGGTGGGGCCAGGCCCCATGACCCTCTATTGGCCAGCCGCCACTGGTTGGCTATCTACTCAATTTGACTTGAGAGAAGTGAAGAAGAGTCTGGTTGTAAAGTGAACTTACGTCAATGAGCTGCTGGACTCAGTCTGCAGAGCCATGAAGCCCCACCCCTACTGCTGCACAAAGCGCTGTGTGTGTGTGTTTATCAAAGGTTATTTATATTTGACGTGTTGCTTGTCCAAATTGAACCAAATTCTAGAAAAGCACTCCATGAATTCAATACACCCACCAAGTTTGAAGTAGATCGGATGAGCAATTCCTGAGCTATGTGAAGGATACACACACAGATAGACAGGCAGAGAGACAGACAGGCAGAGAGGCAGAGAGACAGACAGGCAGAGAGGCAGAGAGACAGAGAGACAGACAGGCAGAGAGGCAGAGAGACAGACAGGCAGAGAGGCAGAGAGACAGACAGGCAGAGAGGCAGAGAGACAGAGAGACAGACAGGCAGAGAGGCAGAGAGACAGACAGGCAGAGAGTCAGAGAGACAGAGAGACAGACAGGCAGAGAGGCAGAGAGACAGAGAGGCAGACAGACAGAGAGACAGACAGGCAGAGAGACAGACAGGCAGAGAGGCAGAGAGACAGAGAGACAGACAGGGAGAGAGGCAGAGAGACAGAGAGGCAGACAGACAGAGAAACAGAGAGACTGACAGACAGAAGGGCAGACCTACAAACAGACAGACATAGAGACAGGCGGACAGACAGAAAGACAGAGAGAGAAGTACACAGTTTTAAAACTGAACTTTGGGAGATAAAACTTCCACCAATCCATGTTTTTCTCTGTATTTGTGTGTTTCTTCAGGGCAGTTCTGATCAGTCTGCGTATCTTAGCCAACATCCTGGTGCTGCTGTCTCTGGCTGGCAGCATCTACATCATCTACTTTGTGGTGGACCGTTCTCAGAAGCTAGAGCAGGAGAAGCCGGAGCTGACGCTTTGGGAGAAGAATGAGGTACAGACATCATTAGTTTGATTATATTATTCAACATACAATACTGTTCCAAAGAATCAATGACAGTGGAGAACCGAGACCGATTCAGTACAGCTCATCATTTCATTCCCTTCAGAGAGGCTGCTGTTCTACCAGCCAAATAATTATATGATCAGTTCGTCAGATCAGCACGTGAGAAGAAGATTCTGATGATCCAATTTCTAAGTCTTATGTTTTCTTTCCTGTGTTCATGACTGAAGAACAGTTTAAACAAAAGGATAATTTTTGTGATAATTTCTCCAATCACTTTAAACACAAGATGATGTAAATTAAAGGTCACCTTGAAGAAAACATGAAGACTTTGCATCCTATTTAGAAGGTAGTGCTCTTCAGCCTATTCGGGCTGAAATGAAGAACAAACACTTACCGTCTGTTTGTACATTTTTTAAAACTTAGAAAGATTAAACTTAGAAAATGGATCACCACAGGTTTTTGTTTCTCTCACTTGCCTCACAGGGCTTCTCCAGATCAGTGTTCAGCTCTGCATGAAGATATAGTCTACAAGTCATGTATTGTAACCATGATGGCAAAGAATCCACTTCTGATTGGTCTAATTTAATCTTCAAATATCAAACACGTGATGGTTTAAAATATACTTAATATGGCCATATAAGTTCAAATTTAGAGAACCGTTGCAACTAACAAATATTGTTATTTGTGATTTATCAATTATTTATATTCTGTTTAATCATTGCATATTTAGTCTCAACAAAGGTCAAAACCCCAAAGGTATGTAATTGACAATCATACTGCAATGACTTAGTTTGTGTTAGAGTATGATACCGTAGAAAAACATCAAATTCTCACACTAGAGCTTCATGTGACCAGCACATAAGGATGTGTATGGTTGTCATTTTATTGATAGCTACTCATCGGTTGCTTGTTGGGTTCTTTCGATTTGTGTGCAAGGAAAACTGATTATGAATGGATTCACTGCTTAGCAGGTACTGCTGGTAGGAGGAGGGCCTGGTCTCAGCATCAATGTCTTTAAGAATTTGCCAAATGTAAAGCTACATGGTGAATTAGGCTTTTACACTGTAAGCCTGACAAGTTCCTTCTGGTGATGTCAAACATACCGAATAGGGAGGACCAGTATGTGCTGTGATTGTATGAGGTAAACATATCAACTCTCATTTGGACAAAAAGGACTGTGGCTAAAAAATGTTTTTAGAATTATTTTTACACTTAATGAGATTATAATTTATTCTGTTTTTGCTTGTTTCATTAAATTGAAGTTTTATTATAATTACATGAAATGAAATATTCAAATACACGTTTTTTATAGGTACATACATCATTCATTGTTATTCTACTATATCCACTTCTGCTACATTTTTCCATCATTATTATACTCACTACTCTCATTATATGAATCACTTATGGCATATTCATTGAATGTGTTGTAACTCTGTTGTGTTGTTCATTCTGTACACATGACACACATCCTGATAGAGCAGGGGTGTCAAACTCATTTCCACTCTGGGCCACATCAGCATCACGGTCGCCCTCAAAGGGCCGGTTGTAAATGTAAGACTGTGTAACTAACTTCTCCCTAACATATTGTTAAATAACTCTCTCTGCATTTGATTATTGTTTATTCAACTGTAAAAATATTGTACATGCAGTTATATAAATGTAAAATGATATTTAAACACATTTCTGTTATTATAACATAAATCATTTTAATTTAGCGTTAAACCCACATTACTCTATCAAAGACCAAAATTTAAAGAAAATAACAAAGACAAATATCATCAAACACAAGTTATTACATTAACTTTGTTCAAAGCTGTTTGTGTCACCTCTCTGCATCACTAATGTCCCTCTCTGTCGTCGTTCTGTGCATGGCAGCTACATCCAAGAGCTGCTCACTGAGAGTCAGGTCTGATAAACATGGATAGATGCTCTGTATCCGTGTTGTCTGTGCTTTCATCAACAGTTCATTAAAAACACAACTACCTGCTCGTCTCTTAGCTAGCTGTGTTGTTAGATTGCTGCTAGTTCATGAACTCGGTCTGCGATGGTGTTTCTTCACAAACTGACATTTGTAAAAGTCTGTATCTGCTCGGAGCACTGCTCACATACCTTTAGCATGCACTGGGCTGTAGCTGTGTAAATATATTCTGCTGTGATTGCATTCTGCCTTTTAATTCTTGGACAATTTGATGTTTTTCTTGAAGGCTAAATTTAGCTCCGTGGACATTTTGGGATTATTTGTCGATCTTTTTCAACTCAATCACTTGTTGGAAAACCACTTTACGGGCTGTTCCCTCTCCTGTCCACCTGTTGTGATAGTTTTAATGTCGGTACACAGACAACATGCTATCTCATAATTTCAACCTTCTGTCTCATAATTTCGAACATGAGGATACTTTTAAGTCTAACTTTTAATTATTTTTCCAAAAAAAAAGAAAAAAAAAAATTTTTTATTTATTATTTTGCTGGCGGATTCGCGGGCCACATAAAATGACGTGACGTGGCGGGCCTTGAGTTTGAAACGTGTGTGATAAAGGATCCTCCTCTGTTCCTCTCTCTAAGGTCTCTCCCTCTTTTCTCCCCATTAAAGGGTTTTTTGGGGGAGTTTTTCCTGTTCCGAATTGAGGGTCCAGGGACAGAGGATGTCATTATGTGTACAGATTGTAAAGCCTTCTAAGGCAATTTTCAAATTCGTGATTTGTGATTTGAATACAAAATTAATCGAATTGAATTCCACCAAATCAAAATATTAAAAATATTTTATTCTCTCTCCCAAATTTAGCCTCACATATTTGTAACTCCATTTAAAATAATGGGAGTTAGTGTTAAGTTCACTGTAATTTAGTTGTGTGCTTGGATCAAACAGCCTAATTTTACATCTCTGCTGATAAAGACAGATGCTGCGCACACACCGGTCGTGTTTTTTGATTGACGCGCATCGAGATTAAATACAAAGTCTATGGACAGACCGACGCGATGAGACTGGCGCGCCGCGATTTTTAGTCTCATCGCGTCTGTGCATAGACTTTGTATGTAATCTCGACGCGCGTCAATCAAAAAACGCGACCGGTGTGTGCGCAGCAAGAGGCAGAGTAAAGTGTCTGTCTGCATATATATGTATTATCAGTTTTAAGGTGAAATCTTAATTCTCAAAGGGTAAATACAATATAGTCTCCATGTTCTTCCTCTCTCAGGTGAGTGTGGTGGTTTCTCTCATCACCATGATTGCTCCATCTGCTTTTGAGCTGGTGTCTCAGCTCGAGATGTACCACCCACGAACCTCACTGCGTTTCCAGCTGGCCAGGTACTCTGTCACTACATTACTGCTTCCGAATGCAGCACTAATTACACACTGTACATCCCAGGTCTTACAGTACACTAACATTGGTCATGTGTCTATGTGTTTACAGAGTGCTTGTTTTGTACCTGGGGAATCTCTACAGTCTAATTATTGCCCTCCTTGATAAGGTCAACATTATGAGCTCTGCTGTGAGTATAGAAAATATAGAATTATTTTGTTGTTATTTTCATAGCCATCATTCCCAATGTGTTACACCTGACCACATACTTTGCATTTCACCTCTACTGGGTACATACAAGTTATAGAACGCCAACTACTAACTAACAGCAGAGCAAGAACATTCAACCAAACTGCTCAAAACTCTGAGAGACGGTCAAATTAGCACGCTGCCTTAGAATCTTCAGGTGAGGCATCGGCCCATCTGTGTGTTTACAGTCTGTGTTCACTTTGATAATTAATTAATTGGATCAAATCCAAAGAAATTTTAAAATGACCCACACCTTCAGGAGAAATCATACTCACCGCTGCCAGGAGACCACCCTGCTGGGATTTCCGGGATCAGACGCCCAGTCAGCAGCAGCAGCAACTCAACCTGTCACCTGGAGCTGCTGCACGCTCTCCTCCCAGAGAAGTAGTCACCTGGCAGCAGGAAGGACGAGGCAAGGGTCTCCTTTTTGCCATATGGATTTAATCCAATAAACAATCAAAACTCACTCAGACCATGGATATTTTATTGACAAGCCCTCGGAGCAGCTCTACTTTTTGTTATCTGGACTGGGGGCAGACTGGACGCTATATTGACTCACTATCGCCTTTCAAAGAACAAGGTGTATTTCAGGACACCTTGCTGATTGGCAGTAGGGATCTCTGCAGCACAATACATTGAGATATCTGGCATAATGTCAAAACTGTCACTTCTTCACATAAATCTCATTAGGACTGACCCCAATGCTTCAAAGCTTTGAGGTTTCGACCATTGCCATGGTAATCGCCATCCAAATTAGTATTAAAATGCCTTTTTTTACTGTTATATATATATATGTAATAATAATGTACAAATCCCATGACATAATTATTTATTCATTATTCAACATGAATTATTAATAGTTATTTGTGTATAGAGGTATGTGTGTGTACAAGTGCAGCACTGTCCCAGGTACTGAAACGGGGTAAATGGAGACAAACAGACCGAACAACATGTTAGCCTGCTTGCATTTCACTTCATCCTGTTGCATGGCCTGAGCTGTCATCTCAAAAGTCATGTGTCTGAAATAATTTCACAATTTGCGAAGATGACCCCCAAAAAAGCCAAAAGCCAGATATGCCGAAGGAAACTTGCATATCCCAAATCTATAACGAGTTTGGCAAATCACCGGAAAACTGTAAGTAACAGCTTTTCTATTTTGCAATTCCTATTGGTGAGCAATGATAGCTAATTGTTGGTTCATCTACTGAAAACTAATGTTTCCCCGGCCCCTCACAAAAAATGACTCTATGGCGCTAAAACCCATTACAGAGAAGAGAAAGAGAGTCATAACTGATGCTGTAGTGTCATTCATTGTTCATGACACGAGGCCCCTTGATATTGTGGAAGGGAAAGGATTCAAACAAGTAATGAAAACACTGGAACCAGGCTACACTCTGCCCAAGTAAAAGAGTGCTGTATTTCTTGTACAGTGACAGCAAGGTAAAATTACATGGCGGTGACGGCTCATTGGATTAACATTGACGAAAAAGCTGCAGGTCTGCTGAGGCCCTCAGCTCCTTTAAATCAAGATTGAAGACTTTGCTGCTGCCTTTAATTGAACCAGATTCAAGGATATTAATCAATTCCCTGTACTTCTGCATTTTACTGGTGTATTTTATTTCTTAATTACCACTCCAGTAACATTTGCCTAAAACGCCTATCCAAGGCATACCCAAAGTAAATTGAAAGCTGTTCTTGATCCATTTGGAGTACATGCATGGTTTTGGTGTATTTTGAATGGTATAACTCTGAAGTTTATTCCAAAAGTCAGAATCATTGTAAGCACTACTGGCATTAAGTAATAGAAGTTTGAATACACTGAAGTAGAAGGTTTTTATTTCCGCCTGAATATTTTTTGCAAACAGATGCCTGCAGATGACTATAGCCGGACTTATTAGCTGGAAAACACAATGGGACCACAGCATGACGCCTAGTCCAAGTTCAAATCTGATAACAATAACACAGAAAATTTATATTTTACACACGTTTGTCTAAGGGTATGTCTAGGCGCTTTCCAAAAAAGGCCATTTGGAGACGCTTTAACACAGGACATGAACAACGGTCTCCTGCGTGGAAGTCCTGTCTTTGTTTGACCCATTCAACCTCACCTCCCAGCCACACATGAACTTTCTCACTCTTTATACTCCTTCAGTTGCTCTGACCATCTCATAATTACATGGATGTGTTATCATCGGAGTCAGTTGAAAGCCCGGAGCGTCTCATAAAGGGAGCCTCAGTGTGACGCACGGAGAAACATATTTTATTTATTTATTCGTTTTTGGGGTTAGTATGCAAGCTTCTATTTGCCTGTATTGGACAGTTGATAGTGAAGTACATTTCTCTTTGTGTTTGGATTTTCCGCTGTGTGCAGTCTTTATGCTAAGTATTAACTATTATGAACTATTACTTTGACACCACTGAGTAGCTATCTCATAGTTATTTGCCCATATAAGCGTGACATAGCATGTAGCTGGTAATGGATCCTACTTTTTTGTCTTCCAGGTCCCAGTGAGTCCAGTTAACTGGTCTGACTCCAGCTCCTTCCTGGCCACCATCTCTCAGCCTGACAGCTTCTCCACCCTGGTTTCTGAGATCTCTGTCTCTGAGCATCGCAACAGCACCATAGCGACCATTGCCACACTGCTGGACGTTAGGAACACCAGCACAAGCAGCTCAGGGACCATCTACAACCAGACAGCTCTGTTTGAGAAGAACACCCGCTCTCAGCAGGAGCAATGCTGGGAGACCTATGTTGGACAGGTACTTTCTTCTGATTACCATACACTACACTCATGTTCATGTGGCATCTTTCTCCTTTTCTACAGTTGAAAGTAGGTCCAGAGAAAACTGTGAGGGAAGTCACATTTTTCTAATGACTGTCTCAAACTAGATTGCGGTCACTTTTACTAGTTATCTGAAGGAGTTCCCTTACACTAAAAATGGTATTAAAACATTGAATAAGGTTTTTATTTATTTAAGGGCAATACATTTGTTAGAATTAGAGATATAGAATACTGGCACAACAAATACTGTAGCTCTCAATCAGAATACAACATATAAACATTTGCTAATTAGCAATAAACACAAAGTAGAGCTGAGGCTGAAGGGAATGACATTAGCATAGCAGGTATTGTAGGAGTCATAAAACCATGTTTGGACAAAGTGAAATTTTGATGATTCTTTTGAGCATGGCAGTGGAGGAAATGTCAGGAAGTCATTACAATTCTTCGGAATTCATGCATTTTTGACAATTCCATGGCAATCCATCCATGCATTCTTTAAGCATTTCAGTCTGGACCAAAGTAGCCGATATAAGAAAAATAAATACAGTTCATGAAGGCTTTCTCTGCCTTCTGTTGATGTACACATCATTAAGCAGTATCACTCTCTATGTCATTCTCTTTGTACAGTACCTACGAGATAACTGCCAAAAGACATTTCTGACATGCTCATCTTAATGCAATCTCTAAAAACAGATATCTACCTTTGAATGCGGAGTCAACGAAACAAGATTTCAGTATCGGAAGTGTTCTTGTTTTTTCTTCCGTTTGCAGTCCACATAGTATTGACCAATGCTGTTAAGCATTCCAACTATTGTTCTTCGAATCTTTATTCAACTTCTATTTCTTCCGTCGCCCCTCTTCTTGTCCTTCATTTTTTAAGCTACAGAAACCGTTCAACTATTAAAATATTCAGCTCTTTCACCAGAGGGGTGCTATGACTTTTCATATTTCTAACCTTTAAACTTTTTGAATGATTAACCTTTTTATTTTCAATGGGATCTCTATGGAGAATATTTTCAAATGGCTTCAGGCACACAGGTGTTCGCGATTGAGCCAATTAGTGATGTTTATAAACACAGACTCACAGACACACACGCACATACACTCCTCTCCCTCTATCTCTCTCTCTCTGTGTCTCTCTCTCTCGCTCTCTCTCTCCCTCCCTCTCTCTCTCTCTGTGTGTCTCTCTCTCTCCCTCTCTCTCTCTGTGTGTCTCGCTCTCTCTCCCTCTCTCTCTGTGTGTCTCTCTCTCTCTCTCTCTCTCTCTCTCTCTCTCTCTCTTTCTCTCTCTGTGTGTCTCTCTCTCTCGCTCTCTCTCTCTCTCTCTCTCTCTCTCTGTCTCTCTCTCTCTCTCTCTGTCTCTCTCTCTCTCTCTACCTCTCTCTCTCTCTCTACCTCTGTCTCTCTCTCTCTCTCTGTCTCTGTCTCTGTCTCTCTCTCTCTCTCTCTCTACCTCTCTCTCTCTCTCTCTGTCTCTGTCTCTCTCTCTCTATCTCCGCCTCTCTCTCTCTCTCTCTCTCTCTCTCTCTCTCTCTGTCTCTCTCTCTCTCTCTCTCTCTCTCTCTCTCTCTCTCTCTCTCTCTCTCTCTCTCTATGTGTGTGTGTCTCTCATACAGTCATTCAGGTCTTGGAGACTTTTAGAGGACCCCCCCCCCCCACACACACACACACACCCACACCCACCCCATTTTAAAATAAAGCCGCACACACATGATTTGTTGCAGCTGTTACGTGCTGCAGCTCGGCCAATCAGATATGAGGATTCTGATAAGTTTCCTGATTCGAGTGACATTTACACACACCGCGACACAAGAGGGAGAGACGAGGAAAGACATGGCAGAGCAGGACAATAGTCATGTAAGCTGTAAAAGATAAAACATAGTACAATCTCCAAATGAGAAAGTTTGCCAGAGATATCAGAGCCTCTCTCTCTGCCTCTCTCACTCACTAATTCTTTCTTCTCTCTCTCACTAATTCTTTCTTCTCTCTCTCGCTCTCTCTCACTAATTCTTTCTTCTCTCTCTCTCACTCACTAATTCTTTCTTCTCTCTCTCTCACAGTCATTCAGGTCTGAGAGACTTTTAGAGGACCCCCCCCCCCACACACACACACACTATTACTGCTACTGATATTACTGCTTCCATCAATATTATTACTACCACTACTGCTATTACTACCACTACTACTATTACTTATACGACAACTGCTACTACTACTGCTATTCATGCTACTAGAAGTAGTAATACTACTACAGCTATTAGTACGACTGCTACTAGTACTACTGCTACATCTTCTACTGCCATTACTATTACTACTACTACTACTACTACTACTACTACTACTGTGATATTAAATACTACGACCAATACTACAGCTATTACTATGACTACTGATACTACGTCTTCTACTACTTCTTCTAATTACTAATACTTCCACTACAACTACAACTTATACTACTACAAATATCACCACTGATGAATTTTTTTAAGCCACAGAAACTGTTCAAATATCAAAATGTTCAGCTCTTTCAGGAGAGGTGTGATATGACTTTTCATATTTGTAATCTTTAAACTTTTTGAATTATTAAGCTTTTTGCAATTTGTTTTTGAATTGGATATCGATTTTCAGCAATGTTTTTGCGATTAATTTCAGTTTTCAGCATTCCAACGCATTTTCAGCAGGAAATGCTTTTTCTAGTTCCACTATTTCTTCCGTTCCCCCCCCCCTTTTTTTGAAACTCTTCTTCTTCTTCATATTTTAAGCTACAGAAACCGTTCAACTATCAAAATGTTCAGCTCTTTCAGCAGAGGGGTGCTATAACTCTTCATATTTCTAACCTTTAAACTTTTTGAATTATTAAGCTTTTAGCAACTTTTTTTTGAATGGGTTTCTATGGAGAAGATTTTCAAATCCTCTTAAATTTCTTCAACTTTCAAATCCTTCAACTTCCTCATACTTTCAGCTACAGACACCATTTCAACTTTCAAATGTTGAGAAAACCCTGAACTATTGCCGCATAATTCAGCTTTCTGATATCTTTTGAACTTTTTGAACTGCAGCAATTTAACTTTTATGATTTTTCAGCCCTTTTCTGACTTTATAATGGCTGTGTATTGCGCAGCTTAGGCCATATCCACACTAGTCCGTGTCTCGTTGGATGCACAGACGCGATGAGATTAAAAATCACGGCGCGCCAGTCTCATCGCGTCTGTGCATAGACTTTGTATGTAATCTCGACGCGCGTCAATCAAAAAACGCGCCCGGTGTGTGAGCAGCATTACAGAGACACATGCACTCCTCTCTCTATCCCTGTCCCTGTCTCTCTCTCTCTCTCTCTCTCTCTCTCTCTCTCTCTCTCCCTCTCTCTCTCTCTCTCTCCCCCTCTCTCTCTCATAGTCATTTCAGGTCTTGGAGACATTTAGAGGACCCCCCCACACACACACACACCCACCCCATTTTTAAATAAGAGCCGCACACACATGATTTGTTGCAGCTGTTACGTGTTGCAGCTCGGCCAATCAGATATGAGTATTCTGATAAGTTTCCTGATTCGAGTGACATTTACACACACCGCGACACAAGAGGGAGAGGCGAGGAAAGACATGGCAGAGCAGGACAATAGTCATGTAAGCTGTAAAAGATAAAACATAGTACAATCTCCAAATGAGAAAGTTTGATATGAAGATATCAGAGTCTCTAGCTCTCTCTCTCTCTCTCTCACACTAATTATTTATTTTCTCTCTCTCTCTCTCCCTGTCTGTGTCTCTCTCTCATACAGTCATTCAGGTCTTAGAGACTTTTAGAGGATCCCCCACACACACACCCCATTTCAAAATAAAAGCCCCAAAGAGTGAATTCTAACTGAAATGCTTGTGATGAAGCCAGGCATTTAATAACCTCTGTTTATGTGTGTCAGACATTATGATTATGTATCCTCTCCCCCTCTCCCCCCCACCCAGCACCACCCTTTCAAAATAAAAGCCCCATGGATTAACTGTATTTAAACAAGCTCAAAATTAGGCTTTTTTGTTTAAAAAAATGAATGCTCTTACTAATACTGCGACAACTACTACTGCTGCTGCTAATATAGTATTACTACTACTGCTACTACTACTTCTACTATAACTTTTGCTGTTGCTACTATTACTGCTACTGCTACTGCTATTACTGCTACCATCAATATTATTACTGCCACTACTGCTATTACTACCACTACTACTATTACTAATACGACAACTGCTACTACTACTACTGCTATTCATGCTACTAAAAGTAGTGATACTACTACAGCTATTAGTACGACTGCTACTAGTACTACTACTACTGCTACATCTTCTACTGCCATTACTATTACTACTACTACTACTACTGTGATATTAAATACTACAACCAATACTACAGCTATTGCTATGACTACTGATACTACGTCTTCTACTACTTCTTCTAATTACTAATACTTCTACTACTAATAATACTTCTACTACAACTACAACTTCTACTACTACTACAAATATCACTACTACTACAACTAGTACTTATTCTAATGCTACTAATACTTCTACTAATAATACTTCTACTACAACTTATACTACTACAAATATCACCACTGATGAATTCTTTTAAGCCACAGAAACTGTTCAAATATCAAAATGTTCAGCTCTTTCAGGAGAGGTGTGATATGAATTTTCATATATTTAATCTTTAAACTTTTTGAATTATTAAGCTTTTTGCAATTTGTTTTTGAATTGGATATCTATTTTCAGCAATGTTTTTGCGATTAATTTCAGTTTTCAGCATTCCAAGGCATTTTCAGCAGGAAATGCTTTTTCTAGTTGGCTCCTTGTTAAACAATCCGGTCGTAAATGTCGTGTCTAAACTCCAACTCCAGTCGCTCGTTTCAAGTCTTTCAAGACTGTAAACAATGACCTGCGTTTTATTTGATTATTTATTAATTTATTTTACTTCTACTTTAATTGGTTTTATTATTCTTTTATTATTTGATACTCTTTGTTTTCTTCTTTTTTCTCTTCCCTCCTCTTGTCTTGCTCCTTTTATCTTACTTGTATTTTTATTCATATGTATATATTTGTATATTTATGGAGATATTTGTGTATATATACAGTATTTGTGTATTTTTTGTTGATATATATTCATCCTATATTACCACTTACACACAGCCTCATTCAACACCTCTCACTCACCATTAATTGGATCACACAAACGATGAACACACACGCATCCATCTCTATACATTTTTCCGGACCTCCGTTTTTCACTCTTATACCATCAGCCTATTGCATTTGTCCCCTCTGCTTTTGTTTTTGTCTTTGTCTTACTTTGTGTTGTCTTTAGTCGTTTATGTGTTCATGTACTTATTTTGTAACCCCAGAATTATAGCTAAATCGTCGTCAGACTGATTGGCGATTGGCTCCGATTGAGATGCATTATACTGACAAGAAGAATTAAAATGTATTCTCCTTCTGCAAGTCCTGACTGTGCAGACGTCCTACTGCTTAAACAAACAGCAAAAAACAATACTGAACAGTTTTTGTCTGTTGAGTGGTGGAAAATGTATGGAACTGCACGTGTTTGTATATTGACATAATGTACACACAGTGTGTGTGTGTTGTGTCTCCAGGAGATGCTGAAGCTGTCCATCATTGACATGATCTTCACGGTGGCCAGCATCCTGCTCATTGACTTCATCAGAGGTTTGGTGGTTCGCTACCTGAGTGACTGCTGCTGCTGGGATTTAGAGAGCAAGTTTGTAAGTTGTGCACAATTTGAGTTTTTGTGATATAAAACTTTAAAATGATTTACTTTGACCAATTGCTGGCAACCAGTGAAGACTTCAGGAAGTTACTACTTGCAGCCAACAAATAGTCCAGCACATGAATCCAGAATTGTCATTTTTATACTTTTTAAACGGTGATTCGGACAGGATGTGCAGTTGTTAAGCCCGCTCTTTGGCGGTGATGGGGTCTACCAGAGGATGCAGTGGGTCCATGCTCAATAGAGGAAAGTAGAGGGATGTTGGGAAGAATAGAGATGGGGCTGGGATTTGACTGGCAGTTATTTGAAATGTGGCAGTGCTGATTAATGGGGGTTGACTGATGAGGAAAACTTTTGGTGACTTTGCTTATCAAGCCCATCAGCTCAGGCAGAAGAGAGACGTTTTCTCTTTTTGTCGTCTTTGTTATCAGCTAGGTTGGTGTCAGAATGTGCTTGGTTGGGGTGGAGGCTGACGATGTGGTAGTGACTGCACGGTGAATGTAATGACAGCGTTAGCCAGCGTTTCTATTTTATCAGTGAACCCCAAAAGCACTGAGGCAGGTACATGGGGGAGTGCAGGGCGGAGGAATTAGGAGACCGATCCATGAGCTGGTTGTCAGCATGTTTTCAGGCTGTAGTGTTTTGTCTTTGTGGTGCAGAGGCTGCTGCTTATGCTCACCCTTGTCTGTCTGTCAGATGTCCTTGGCTGGAGTTGGCTGAGTTTATGCCGTAAATGTTTCCCTATGGGAGTACATTCCTGCAATTATCTTTAGGTTTGTCAGCCAGATCCCAGCAGGTAAAAAAATACTAGTCCCCGCACATCTCTTCACTGGTTTAGCTTCAGTGAAGCTGGGGAGATTTATGGAGTCATTTAGAGTCAGCTGTCCATTGAAATCACTAACTCACCAGCGGGAGACACCGGCAGAGTGTCATGGAGTTCAGAGTCTTCTCCAGTGCAATTATCCTTGCTCAGAGGCATGTTGTCTAAGGTAGGTCTGTCAGAAGACCAGTAAGTTGCTGTTTGGGAACTAAAGGCAGTTGAATGATGATTGTGACCCAGAGTTTTAATCATTAAGAAACCTCCCAAAAATCTTTTTGACTAAAAAATATGATTACCGGTAAGTTGATTTTGGCAGAGAGCCACCTTATAAACAGTGTAATTAAAAAAGTAGTAATATCGAAATGAAAAGAGAGCAGAGAGCAAAAAGAGCTGTTGCACTATAGCAAAGCAGGAAGTAAACTTAGATTAGCTTTCGTACAGTTTATTCTGTTCAGCTCGTTCCAATATTTTGTCGAAGCCAAGCTACACAATGTGTTGTTTACTCTGAGTGAAATGTGTAAACGTTAAGACAATTGAGTAGGTGCACGGTTGTATGGTTTCAATTTCATCAACATTAACATAATCGATGCGCCTAATTGCCAATTGACAAGGTTACCTGTTCAAGTGCTGAAATCAGCAGACAAAAAGACAAGTGAAGCAGTTGCAGTAGTGGTACTAGACTAGAGGACACAAAACTATTAGAAATATGAATAATACAGTTGCAAACGACGTGTCATCAGAGCAGGAATAAAGAGGCGTTCCATACCATGTGAAAGAGGTGGTCGAGAGAGATACAGTATAACATTGCCTACA
Organism: Lycodopsis pacificus; assembly: GCA_028022725.1. Lineage (NCBI taxonomy): Eukaryota > Metazoa > Chordata > Actinopteri > Perciformes > Zoarcidae > Lycodopsis > Lycodopsis pacificus. Next base: position 1,157,008 of record CM051690.1, read on the forward strand.
GTAGGGGATGGTGCTCCACAAAGGATGATACTGGGCATCTACCTGCAGAAAGACCATGAGGCAGCTATAGACCCTTTTACAGCTGACGTCATCAGAAATATGCGTGTATGTTCTGCCCCAGCTGTCCAGACAAGTTTCAAGTTTTAAACATTTAATTAAAACTGTTACTATATGGTGAACAGAAAATGAATTTTCTTCATCATCTAATTATAGTTATATTAATTAAATTGTTTTAAAATCCAAATTCAGAGAGATACAGTATAACATTGCCTACAGTAGGGGATGGTGCGCCACAAAGGATGATACTGGGCATCTACCTGCAGAAAGACCATGAGGCAGCTATAGACCCTTTTACAGCCGACGTCATCAGAAATATGCGTGTATGTATATATATAAATGACATTACGAGTTCATGACTCAAACAACTGGAACACTTGAGAATTTCTGTTCCTAAACCAAAGAGAAAGTTCTAAGTACAAAAAAACTGGTGAATTGGTGCAACCAATTGTTTTTAATCATTTTTACGCCACTTGAGAACAATTATATTTGTACTAGTTGACTTATTTTACCCTTTTTTTGTTACGTAACTATCATACTTTACAAACATCAGCTGTGTAACAAACACAGGCCAACTTATTTTACGTACTTATTTTAACCCTAACCACAATCCTTTCCTAGGACTCTGGTACCTAACCCTGAACCTAAAGCTAACTAAACCTTTGTTGGAAGTTTATTTTGACACACCATGCATGTAATGAGTGGAAACTGTCTCTAACACATGAAAAGCTGACACTAGAGGGGTACCTAGAGCATCATAGTTTAAAGCGTAGGGCCACTGACCAAGCGTTGGTATTTGACGAGTTGGGAGTGAGAACATGTTGAGATTTAAGGTGAGCACAGAGCAGATGAATGTGAAAACAGCTTTCTAGTGTCAAACTGTTACTTAACAGTGAGTAACACATTTTTGAGAGGAGGGAGACTTTAAATACATTCCTTGGTGGCACAAATTATTGACATTAAACATGGTGACAGTGTGAAAATATTAGCAAAAGGAGAAAACAAAATAAACAGCCTGTTTAACCTTGAGTTAACATTGAATGCATCATTTAAGGACTCTATGGTTAACAACACATATTAATGATTTTTCTGTCTTTTTTCAGCCTGAATATGGAGAATTCAAAATAGCAGAGAATGTTTTGCATCTGATTTACAACCAAGGGATGATCTGGTAAGTCCAAAAATGTCTCTAAAATCATCAACAGAAAATGAAATATGGAGGATATCTTTCTCTCATATACCTTGGCCCTCACTGTGTGTGTAATAGAAGATGTAATTCAGAGTTAATAGTCTGGCCGGTGCTGACCAGTCTCCATGACCCTGTTTAAAAGAATGTGGCCCTCTATGATCTCTCCATTACACCTCTGTGTCTGGCTCCACTGTATTTCCTCAACTCATTTCAGAAATGTCGCCTTGCAGCAATAAACATAATGAAGCAAAACCATGAGCCACAGGATGTAATGTGTGTTATATGAGGTGTGACCCCAGTGGTTGTGTGTGTGTGTGTGTTACTGACTTTTCTCTTTCTCTCCTCCAGGATGGGAGCGTTTTTCTCTCCCTGTCTTCCTGCCTTCAACGTGTTGAAGCTGATTGGTCTTATGTATCTGAGGAGCTGGGCCGTCCTCACCTGTAATGTTCCCCATCAGCAGGTGTTCCGAGCCTCAAGGTTTGACATACACTATTGTTGGGATCAATAGGGGCTTGTGTTTGAGTTATCAGCTTTAAGAAACTGAATTCTTGACATCAATAAAATTATTAATGTGAATAACAATTATTAATGATTATTAATAATAACGGGGCACCACCCTGCGAACAGGGACCGATAACCAAACGATAAAACTAAGTCTCATAATTAGTAGTCACTCATCAGTGACAGTGAAGGTGTGGAATCCGAGCGCAGGCTACAACATACAGATCATCACATACATATGCACCATTAATCACAGACGACTGCTCTTTAAAGTATACTAGAGTTTATTAAATTAGAATAATAAAAGATCAGATCAATTAATATCGCAATCAACAAACGCCATTATACAATCTTATGTACCTAATATCTAAAGAAATGAAATAAAAGAGGAGGAGGGTGTGTATATAAGTATGTGTGTATGTGTATGTGTGTGTGTGTGTCTGTGTATAAAAGGAAGGGGGGTGAGGGCCCTTAACACTCACAGTCAAAGACTACAAAGATGGCCGCTGGCCACCAAGCAGAAGGGGGTGAGACTGTGGGTTAAAAGGGGAAGGGCTTAAGGTATTACCGCTGAACACCACCAGATGGCGTAGTCGAGGGACTTAGACAAACTGGGGGGGGGGGGGTGAACCTTAAGATGCTACCGTGACCCGCCACTAGATGGCCTAGTCGAGTGACTTGGGCAAACTGGCGGAGGAGAGGGGGGGGTCGCTGTGTGTGAGCACGTGTGAGAGAGAGAGGGTCAGAGAGAGAGGGGGTCACCTCCTGCTGTGTTGGCAGGAGGGTGAGCCAAGAAAAGGTGGAGAGAAATCGTAAGTCAACATAAATCAAACTTCTGCTGCGATATCCTGAGGAGCATAAGTACGTTATCCTCTCATGCGCAAGCATACCGCTGTCGTCTCGAACTGTCGGCAGCTTACGCAGTGATGAACACGGCCCTCCGCTCACTCACAGAGTCGAGTTAATGAAGAGAGAAATATCACACAAAGTTGAATACAAATGAATGAAAATAATCCCAAAGAAAACAGTCAATGCAGTTAATACACAATACAAACGGAACTTCTCTGGTCCGTGATGTTTGTGTATTTACCTCCGTATACTGCGACGGTGTCTTTAACGCGAACAGAATACGGGCAATGCACAGTGGAGCGGAGCTGGGGCCCGCTGAGTGTTGCGCAATACCTTGATATTACGCAATAGTAACGAAACACACAAAAACACGGGAATATCAACATATACATGAATTAACTTGAATGAACTTTAAGTTAATTTAAGCTAAGCTAGCCCAGATGCACAATGAACTTACGTTGGAGACGCTTCTTTGTGGCGGGGAGAGTGGCCGCTGAGAATCCTGCTTTCTTTGTCCTGAAGGAAAAAGTGGGGCTGCTTGTAGATCAGCGCGGCTGTTTAAGCGGCGGCTGTTTCGGTCCGTTGACGCGGCTCGTTCTGGAGCTGGCGCTGGACGTGATCAATCCTCGCTGCAGAGAGGATGATCTTACTTCAGCTTAAGACGGCGTGGTCTTGAAGGGAAGTCATCGGGGAAGAAGGGAGGTTTCAGCTTCTTTCTGCCGGAATGTGCACGCAAAAGAAAAACAACACGGGGAGGAATCGTGGAAGAGATTCGTCCCGGTGGAGTGAGAGGGCCTGGACTCAAAAAGAAAACACGGCTATCTTCGGCCAGCGATGATAGCATAAGACCTGTCAGGGTTTGGTGAGGGTTCGAGGCTTTCGTCGACAGCGCGATGCTGGCGGGGGGAGAAAGCTGATGCGTCTCCTTGCGTCCCAGGGACGGATGTCCAGGGTGAAGAACAGCGATTGCTCCCTTGCTCGACCGAGGTCGAAGGGAAAAAGCGTGGAGGTGTGAACTGCAGGCACTTTTGTTGAACAGTGGCTGAACCACAGGGGTCCTGGTGCTGTCTTGGCTCTCGGCCAATGAGGTTGCAGCGGTGCTCTCAGGTGACTTCAGGAACCCATAGTTTTTTGGGGGGGGGGGGAATTCACACCCTAATGTGAAAGTCCTTCAGAGGGGGTTTGGTGCTCATCAAACCACAATCAGGATGAAACCTTAGCTTGCAAAAGGGAAGGCCTGATTTTCTTTGTTCACAGCACATGTGTAGCCATATGCTCAGACCCCAACATCCCCCCTTTGCTCTGAAGAGCGGGATGCAGGTTACGGTCTTTAGAGCAAACCCAGGGCTGGCACGTGCATCCATGTGTTGGGGAAACCTGAAGAGGTGAGACAGTCCAAGTATTCCTGAGACAAAAGCAGTGGTTAAAACAGGAAGTGTTCAAGTTCATAGAGTTCAAGGTTCATAGCGTTCAAGTTCATGGTTCATTGGCATCTGGGCAGATGACTAAAGTGGCATCTGGGCAGATGACTTTAACTACTTTTACCTACATCTACTATCATACACAAATCAAATCATAGGTGAGCAACACATTATTCCCAAATAATTAAATTGCTATTGTGATGTCGTGATAATCTAGCATTGCGGCATAGTGTCAAAGAAAAATAACCCAAATAAAAACAAAACAAAACACAAAAGAGATAGAAGGAAAGAATAGAAAGACAAGAAGCAGGTGAGGGGGAATGCAGTGGTTACTGGTTCAACTCCTAGACAGGACTGGAGTCCGTCGGCGGAGCAGTCGTAGGTTGTCTACGTGGTGTTATGAATAGGAGGGAATCAGTTTAGTCTGTCATTTCTGGATCTATGAGTGCATGATGTGTGCGTCTATCTCTCTCTAATCGGTAGATTTAGAGCGAGTTCTGTGTCTAAGTTTTGAATCTATCGATGTTGGAGTTGCGTTGCTAAGACTATAGGCCAGGTGTACCTATGAAGGTTGCATAACAGTAGTGGTAGCAGATTTACAGATCTTGATAACACGGCTAGTGTGACCAGCTAGGCTGGGGTTTCGCTGCTCAAGCTGTTGGTAGCTGAGCCTTCTCGGATGAGGTCCTGGGATAAATCTGACTGCTACGACCTAGGTTATGTCTTCTTTGGTTACTTCTGGTAGAGTCTATAAAGCATGCAAAGGGTTGTTTATGACAGTGGAGCATCAGGTTACAGTTACAATGAACGTTTTGCAGGTCATGCAACTGTTCTGGTTCAAGTTGGATGTGTTAGCAGTTAGTGCATGTCTACAGGGTGAGTTGAGGCATGCAGCTAAATGTTAGTAGTCAATAAGTAAGCCGCCATTCGGCCGGTTGGTTTCGACACTGGCAAGATTAGAGTGTACTTCCTGTGAAGTGCATCTCTCTAAGCTTCTGTTGTCAGAGCCCACCCCCCTCGTGCTGTTCAAGTGGCGAGGGTGGATACCCCCCAGGTTACCGTCAGCACTCAGGGAAACGTCGCGAACAGTTTCACTCTGGAGTGTGTCATGGCAGGCTGGTTATATCTCCCTCCCCCCACCCTCCTAATTAAAGATGGAGACAGGTCCGGCGCGCAAGTCAAGTTCAGTTACCTACGGTACTGGCTACTTGACAGGCCCGAGCGATGACTCGGCTGAAAGAAGGCGGTGGCTTCGTTGAACCAGCTGGAGGTGGATCATGCTGACAGAGCAGGAGAACAAGGCTTAGTTGACAAAAGATTTTACGAGCGAGGGTGCTCGAAAGGGCCTCTAAGGGTCTCTAAGGGTGTGGCACCCTAGAGGTGAATGCGAAAAGGTGGGGGAACACATGAGGCTCGTTTCTGACCCGGAGTCGGGTAGAGCAAGAGTGTTATGACCCCCCAGTAAGACTAAAGAATATGTATAGATATATACATAACGGGCATTGCCTTTGCGGACAAGGTCGCCCAAGAAGGTGGAAGAACGAGGTGCGAAATTGGGAGTGGTCGTTTCCGGAAGTGGGCTGAGTTCTCTTCCCCCCCCCCTCTACCACGTCGACTTGGCAGCAGGGGGAGAGATCACTCGGCTTAGTCAGGTGGGCTGCGAGTCAGTGTTACCTGATGTTGCCCTTGAGGGCGTCTTTCACCGTCCCGTGGGTCCTTCGACCGCCACGGTCGTTTGTTCCTCGGGGGTGACCAGGGCTCGCTAGGCCAAGGCCTCTCGTCGTCTTCCAACGCTAGGTCGGGGTCGCTCGACTGTTGGATGCTCAAGACTATGTCGGTGTCATCGTGCTGATTCATCGGCCGACCGCGTGTCTCCCATGCAAGTTGCGCATATTTCCTAATCTCTGGCATGGTGAGGTTACTCGTTCTGCAGTGCATGGTAACGTCGTATCTCACGTTGTCGTGGAGATTGTGCAGGAATAGCGACTTAAAGGCGTGGTCTTCTTCTAGACCTGGGGCGTTACGTCCCTGGAAGTATGCAGATCTCAAGCGCCTGAAGTAGTCTCTCGGGGACTCTAGCTTTCTCTGGGAAATGGCGAAGGCGCTGAGGGTGGCAGAAGCTGGGTCGGTGTACAGGGAGTACTCCTCCCTAAGGGCGTGACAAAGGGATGAATAGCGGTCGCGGATGTTCGGCTGGAGCGTTTCCATGAAAACGTGGACGTTTCGAGTCGTGGTTTTCCACACTAGTTTGAGTTTTTCGCGCGCTGAGGGGCGTGATAAGTCGAGGAGGCAGCGATCGATCTCCCTTAGGTAGTCATCGATGCTCGAGTCGTGATTATCGGGATTGAAGCGCTCTACATCTTTTGCAAGAGACTCAATCTGCCGGGTACGCAGGCCTCCAAGGTTGATGGGGCCTGGGCCGTCCGAGTCGTCTGAGTCTCCATACTCGCGATGGTGGTAACGACGGTCATCCTCCCTCCCTGAGGGGGATGAGGTCAGTTCTGGTCGCGCGCATGAACTGCGTGGAGGATTGTGTTCGCCTGAGGTGGGTTTGAAGCTACCTAGGCTGGCTAGGACCTGGTGTTGGTCCTCTCTACTCCTAGTTGGGGAACGCGGTTTGTCGAGACGCAGGATGGGTCGGCTCTCGGGGAATGAGGGACCCGAGACCAAGAAATGACTGGGCTGAGGGGCTCGATAGGGGGTAGCGGTACCTACCGGGGCTGCTGGGGCACCTTGAAGCGCTTTCAGTGTGTCATTACTCTCTAACGCCTTAGAGAGTTCTAGGTTGACCTCTCTGAGATCACTGCGCAAGCTACTATTTTCTGACTGTAGGGCTCTACAGTCGCGTGACAGCTCCTGAACCTCTGTTCGGAGTGTCCAGATCTCGCGTTGCTGCTCGTCGCTCTGTGCCCGGGTGCGGGCAGCTTGCAGCTGCATTTTCTGATGATAGATGAGCAGTATTTCGCCGATTACTTCCTGAATCAGGCGCTCTCGCTTACCTGATGGGTTATTTACATAAGCCACCAGCTGCTCTAACTGCTCGTCACATAGGACAGCAGTGTATTTCGCAAAGTACTCTCTTTCGCTTGCTGAGAGTCTGAGGACATCAGCCACCGCATCTCGCAATGCGGTGTCTTCTGGAGCTACAGCTCCAGGAATGGGGGATTGCTCGTCGGTCATTCTCTCTAATGAGCGCGGCTCCCAATGGTTGTTAATTCCCTAGTGTTAGAACGGAAACTGTTAGTGTTTACGGTTCTCAGTGAAATGTCTAGTTCTGCGTTGAACTGATTTCTACTGTTAGGTGTTAGTTGTTGTTAGTGTTACTATTCATGCAGGCGCACAGTGAAACGTGTAGCTCTCTGACTTCCGTTTCTACTGCTGCTGCTCTGAGGGTATCACTACTGCTTTGCAGCCAGAGGTGCGAAAATGCTAATGTGGTTTAGCACTTTGGGCCTGTGACAGCTGTGTGTACTGCTTTGAGGGGATTTAAGAAAAACAAGCAAAGTATTGGTATTACAAAATAAACGATCAAATCTACTACACAGCTGGCTGTTAGTTTACGAAATGAAACGAATAATTAAACCTGGAAAGTAAATTAACGTTCAATTCAAATTAAGATTAAAAATCAACAATTAAAATCAAAAATTAACTTACAATAAGAAAAGATTTTGAATATCAAAGCCTACCTATTTTGGGAAATAAGTTTCAGGACTTTGGTTCATTCAAAAGAAGGGGAAAAAATAATTTTTCGAAAAAAAAAATATTTTTTGAAAATTAATTATTCAAAATTAATTATGGATTAATGTGCATATATACTGTAATAACTGTAATAACGTAGCCTCACACGGGGCACCACTTTGTTGGGATCAATAGGGGCTTGTGTTTGAGTTATCAGCTTTAAGAAACTGAATTCTTGACATCAATAAAATTATTAATGTGAATAACAATTATTAATGATTATTAATAATAACGGGGCACCACCCTGCGAACAGGGACCGATAACCAAACGATAAAACTAAGTCTCATAATTAGTAGTCACTCATCAGTGACAGTGAAGGTGTGGAATCCGAGCGCAGGCTACAACATACAGATCATCACATACATATGCACCATTAATCACAGACGACTGCTCTTTAAAGTATACTAGAGTTTATTAAATTAGAATAATAAAAGATCAGATCAATTAATATCGCAATCAACAAACGCCATTATACAATCTTATGTACCTAATATCTAAAGAAATGAAATAAAAGAGGAGGAGGGTGTGTATATAAGTATGTGTGTATGTGTATGTGTGTGTGTGTGTCTGTGTATAAAAGGAAGGGGGGTGAGGGCCCTTAACACTCACAGTCAAAGACTACAAAGATGGCCGCTGGCCACCAAGCAGAAGGGGGTGAGACTGTGGGTTAAAAGGGGAAGGGCTTAAGGTATTACCGCTGAACACCACCAGATGGCGTAGTCGAGGGACTTAGACAAACTGGGGGGGGGGGGGTGAACCTTAAGATGCTACCGTGACCCGCCACTAGATGGCCTAGTCGAGTGACTTGGGCAAACTGGCGGAGGAGAGGGGGGGGTCGCTGTGTGTGAGCACGTGTGAGAGAGAGAGGGTCAGAGAGAGAGGGGGTCACCTCCTGCTGTGTTGGCAGGAGGGTGAGCCAAGAAAAGGTGGAGAGAAATCGTAAGTCAACATAAATCAAACTTCTGCTGCGATATCCTGAGGAGCATAAGTACGTTATCCTCTCATGCGCAAGCATACCGCTGTCGTCTCGAACTGTCGGCAGCTTACGCAGTGATGAACACGGCCCTCCGCTCACTCACAGAGTCGAGTTAATGAAGAGAGAAATATCACACAAAGTTGAATACAAATGAATGAAAATAATCCCAAAGAAAACAGTCAATGCAGTTAATACACAATACAAACGGAACTTCTCTGGTCCGTGATGTTTGTGTATTTACCTCCGTATACTGCGACGGTGTCTTTAACGCGAACAGAATACGGGCAATGCACAGTGGAGCGGAGCTGGGGCCCGCTGAGTGTTGCGCAATACCTTGATATTACGCAATAGTAACGAAACACACAAAAACACGGGAATATCAACATATACATGAATTAACTTGAATGAACTTTAAGTTAATTTAAGCTAAGCTAGCCCAGATGCACAATGAACTTACGTTGGAGACGCTTCTTTGTGGCGGGGAGAGTGGCCGCTGAGAATCCTGCTTTCTTTGTCCCGAAGGAAAAAGTGGGGCTGCTTGTAGATCAGCGCGGCTGTTTAAGCGGCGGCTGTTTCGGTCCGTTGACGCGGCTCGTTCTGGAGCTGGCGCTGGACGTGATCAATCCTCGCTGCAGAGAGGATGATCTTACTTCAGCTTAAGACGGCGTGGTCTTGAAGGGAAGTCATCGGGGAAGAAGGGAGGTTTCAGCTTCTTTCTGCCGGAATGTGCACGCAAAAGAAAAACAACACGGGGAGGAATCGTGGAAGAGATTCGTCCCGGTGGAGTGAGAGGGCCTGGACTCAAAAAGAAAACACGGCTATCTTCGGCCAGCGATGATAGCATAAGACCTGTCAGGGTTTGGTGAGGGTTCGAGGCTTTCGTCGACAGCGCGATGCTGGCGGGGGGAGAAAGCTGATGCGTCTCCTTGCGTCCCAGGGACGGATGTCCAGGGTGAAGAACAGCGATTGCTCCCTTGCTCGACCGAGGTCGAAGGGAAAAAGCGTGGAGGTGTGAACTGCAGGCACTTTTGTTGAACAGTGGCTGAACCACAGGGGTCCTGGTGCTGTCTTGGCTCTCGGCCAATGAGGTTGCAGCGGTGCTCTCAGGTGACTTCAGGAACCCATAGTTTTTTGGGGGGGGGGGGAATTCACACCCTAATGTGAAAGTCCTTCAGAGGGGGTTTGGTGCTCATCAAACCACAATCAGGATGAAACCTTTGCTTGCAAAAGGGAAGGCCTGATTTTCTTTGTTCACAGCACATGTGTAGCCATATGCTCAGACCCCAACACTATATACACACACACACACACACACACACACGTTTGTACATGTATGTGGGTGCTGTTAATATGCTGTATATAACTGGGTGTGTCATTTATCTTTGCTGATATCAAGAATAACATTTTGAATAATCAAATGTGTTGATGTCACCACACTGACATCCAATTATTAATAACATCAAACTGCATCTGCAATGATAAGCTTTGCAGTTGAATAAGGCACACATACCGAACATAGTATTAGTCTCAACTAATGGGGCATCTAAACAGACAAAGATACACACTGCCAACAGAAACAGCTGATTATCTGAGAAACAACCATGTCAATCTAATTCCCACTTATTTACAGTACGCTATCAGCATGTACAGTAGCCTCTTAGCTAGCATAACATAACCATTGGTGATTGGCCTGAAGTCAAGCAGTATAACAGTGATCCAACTGTTGGCCCTGGCAGCAGATTATTTAAAGTTTGGAGGTCCCTTTGGGCCCTCGGTTGACCCATGGCCTGCAACAAGTGACCCGGTGTTCGCCCTCTGTCGGCGGCCCTGGCTACATGCATTTAAAGGTTCTCAATATTTAGATCATTAATATATCATCTGACAACTATCATTTATTTCAAGATATAGTGGACTAATGTCGACCTGAGCAGAGCATGAAGTCTCTCTCCTTCTGTGTGTTCTTGTCAGAGCTTCTCTTTGCTTTGTTCACAAGTATGATCCTAGTTGGCCATTCTAGAATACATAACTTACAGAAATTATATATTTACAACATCAATAGAAATAAGTAAGTAAAAATATGTGCATTATCCTACAAAATAACAATAATACAAAACTATATGTAAATTATTTAATATAATATATAATAACAGTGTAAGTAATAATGCTAAAAAATGTACGATACCTCATATCAATCGAGACTAGACCAAACTATGTGTATAAATGTGTAAACCATATGGTAAAAACAATGAATAGACGCTGCCGTATTTACGTCTAGATGACGTTATTGTGAGTGTTGATGGAGGTGCTACAATGTTAGCATAGCCTAGCACTGATCCATCAGAGCTCCATTGAGAAGACAAGTATTTTAAAAGTTATTTGCTTGTCGTCTCGTGGAGAGAACTAACTAAACTAACAAAACATGAATTCAGACAAATCGGCATCATTACGTATTTATTTCGGAGTCCCTTTTTGTCGGTTTATTGCAGTTAAATCAGTTTATTTTGTGTTCATACAGCTGTAGTAAACAGCGACGTGTGGCTTGCTAGACACAGTGAATACACCTCGATAAAATCCACAGAGCTCCTCTGGACAATGTTATGAACCCAGACATGACGGTGTTTCATTTCCCGGGATATCTGGGACTTCCACAACACGTACTAAGCAGAAATATAGGTTATTTATTTCATGGTTCATGGCGGACAGTTGAACGGCTTTCAGGGCGATAAGCCCCGCCCCCTCTCCGGCGCGTCCAGCGTGATTCACACGAATGAACACAAATAGTCCCCGGCGAGACTGGTGGCGCGAATGGCGCGGCATAAGTGTCCTCAAGCTGCATTCTCTCCAATGGCCATCAGGGGGCGACTCCTCTGGTTGTATAGAAGTCTATGAGAACATGACTCTACTTCTCTCTTGATTTATTACCTCAGTAAACATTGTAAACATGAGTTTATGGTCTCAATCTCTAGTTTCAAGTCTTCTTCAATACAGCATGATGTTCATTTAGTAAATTATCGTCCATTTAGAGTCAGATAGACCATAAAGCAGGGGATGCTTTAGGGCGGGGCTAACTTGTGATTGACAGGTCTCTACCAGAGCCGTGTACGGTGTCTCTACTTTACTACTCTACGGTGTACGGTGTCTCTACTGTTTGAAAACTTGTCCGTCAACTCCTCACTAAGTTTCGTAACTGGTAACACAAACCAATGGGTGAAGTCACGAGAACTTCATATCCACTTCTTATGTACAGTCTATGGTAAAAATGCAAGACAATTGTTGGGATCTGACTATGTGCCTCGCCATGTGCTTTGAAACAAAGGGATCTGGGCCTGCCTATTCTTCAAGCAAGGCAAAGCCTGATTTGAGTTTGATAAGCATTCAAACCCCCACTAGAAAGAAGTTCACATCAAGGTGTGAACTCTTCACCCAAATGCAACACTGCGATCTAATTGGCCGAGGGCCACAGACACCCCAGGATCCCTGTGGTTTGTTACGGTTTCTCTCTCTCCCTCAGCTCCTTGCTTATCCCGCTGATGTCGAGTCGGTGAAAGGAGACACGCAACGTTGCTGTGTTTAAAAGAAAATCCTAGGTTTTAAACTGTTTTATATTCACTGGACGAATCTACTGGACTGTTTGTTGGTTTTGTTTCGCTTCCTGGGAGAGGAAGTGGACAATTTTCCTGCAGAAGTGAAGAAACGGATTCTTCAGAGAGAGAGGACCACATTTCTCCTCTCCACCGAAGCCGCCTTTGTTCCAGCCGTAAGGAAAGAAAGATTACCTAACGGGCCAAAGAAATTCTCTGACGCACAGAGAGTTTTATCACAGCGCCGCACAGAGCCGCGCAACCTGAGTCAGCCAAAGACTCTGAAGGACCGCATCAACCGCCACGAAATCGACTCGTAGTAACCCAGATAGCAAACGGACTCCACTCCGGATCCGCCCTGGAGGTATCATAGGTTCCGGAACAGATCTGTAAAACGGGTCCGGATCGGAGTCCACTTGCACAGCAGGACGGATCTGGAATGGATACGCATCAAAGATTCAGACTAGGTCCGCCATAGATCCGGCCCACATCCGGAACGGATATGCGTCAAAGATCCAGACCATTTTCTTTTTTTTACTTTTGACATCACAACCCTCTCCCCAATTTGTTTCCACTTTCCCTTTTGACCCCACCATTGTATCATGAAGACAGACACCATATTAATAAGTTCACAAGTTATGTATTGGCATCACAAACATCATTCATTCATTTATTCAATTCAATGCTTCACACACCAAAGCCATGGCGTCATTATCATCACTCTGTCTGTTTTACATTTATTGTCCACTTGATGGCACAGTAGAGCAAATGAAGCGCCATGAAGCTTCGACCCATGTGTGAACCAATTGGATGGAAAGCTTCAATGGAGCTTCATCTCGCCATCACTAGTTTCATTTATTTGGCTATTCGAAGCTCCCACCACTAATCACATCAGTGTCTAGTCTCCACTCGTTCACCCTACACCAGGGGTCTTCAACGTTTTTCAGGCCAAGGACCCCCAAACTGATAGAGAGATGGAGCAGGGACCCCCACCTATATATATTGTATAAAATTGTGTTTTATATTAAACTGGGCCTCGTGCCATAAACATACCTCTTTATATAATACACAGGTTCATATATTCATGTTTTTATTTTAAACATGTGCAAGGTACAGTGAGTAGGGAGGCCGTGCCACTGACATTTATAAACACACCTTGTCAGCTGATACCAATGCCAACATCAACATTGTCTGTCAATTGCATGATACATACAAGCTATTCAAATTGATGTTTTCATTTTAAACATAAATGTGGAAACAAAAATGTGTGATGGCCTATTAGTGCCTCTGCCATGCATAAAGATACCTGTTATCTGTCATACAATACTGAACTATTATAATAATGGACAGATTCATGTCATGTCAAAAAAATAATAATTGTCTAATCAAGCAAAAATTTTGCGGACTCCCTGTTGAAGACCTCTGCCCTACACAACAAAATGAGCCCCCTTTTATACACCTGGTGACACTAATTAGACCAGACAGACCATCCACAGGTAAGTATATCGATAACAATATATGTACAATAAATAGTCACATCATTTCACCAACCCCAAAGATATCAATAATAATTTACCAATATTTACCATCCCTATAAATAGAGTAAATTATAAACAAATAATTAATCTAAATAAACAGAGCAACACATATCGTGACTTCCCCCCTACCCGCTTCCTGTGGTTGGCATGTCCCGGTTCATAGTTATGAATCGGTGCTCGACCCGGAACCATAAATCGGTGCTCGAGCCCCCAGAGAAGTATTTTGCCCGAACACACTGGGAAGAGGAAACAGGCAGAGGAGAGTTAACCTTTGCAATCTATACACAATATTATTCTGCCACATAACTAATTAGACAATTAGACAATCAAGTCTGTTCAATCAGTCATTAACTGCCGCTGTCTATTTGTTTGTTGGCAGGGAGAACAAAAAGGAACATCTCTTTGTCCCAGCTGTGCACATGGCTCCCAGCATTCACAGTCCTACAATAAATCTATCCAATAACATTGTGTTTGGGCGTTTTCCTTTGTCATCACATTACATTTCAAATACATTTCAAATACTGTCCGCAGCATAGGTAACTGCGGTGCGTCGTTACACACCTACACACCTACACACACACACACACACACACACACACACACACACACAGGCCTGAGGTGATCAGCCTACTCTGGATTTATGTAACAAGGCTGTCATGGCCTCTTTCAGTCCTTATCAGTCACTCCCAGGATGACGTGTAACCATGGTTACCGGCTCCATCTGAGCATCAGTGCCGAGGTTTATGGGTTGTCTGAGGCTGTGAGCTGGTTGCAGCGGCACAAACACACACCCAAGCCATTGGATGCAGTTGTGCTGGATGAGAGAGACTGATAGTGAAACGTTGCTGACAGTAAATGAGGTGTTGTACTAACCCTGCTCTTGATTGTGGAGTGCGTTGAACACTGTGTAACACTGACAACATGTCTGTTGGTGATAATATGGATTTAGTTCTAGCATCCTTCAAGTAGTCTTGTGTTTCTGGCCTCACACAAGAAATGCAGGAACTACAATGGCGATGTGTTTGTCAGTTGGCCTTCACAGGTGCTAATGTATAATCAAATACTGTCAAAATTTTATAACAATCAAAGGAGCACCACACCTTGCAGTATATTACTGTGCAAACAATCAATTTTGTTGCCATATCAGTGAAAACATACGGCAACAGGTCACAGAGATAGTTTTGTGAGTGTTTAAAGAACTGGCTTTAAAGAAATGGAAGCGTAATTTGGAAAATGTTTAACGTGCACAGCTAAAATATGTATTTCCCGAAGGTTTTGTGGGTTAAACATGGAGCTGGAGTGAGGGCGTAATTAGCCTAGTTTAGCATAAAGACTGGAAGCATTGGGAAACAGATAATCTGGCTCCGTCCAGTTCAAAAATCAACGTGATCTACATGAAATGACTGCGACCTCTTAACAGTGCAATAGCATGTTTTGGGGTAAAATAAGTATGTTTGCTACGTAATTTTAACTGAAGTAAACTCTGACTTTTGGTTACACTGGGACACAAAGATGTTTTTGACCCATCTGTCAACTTGGACCCCCTCACCTCATAGACTTTGATTAAGACCATAGTCTGTTGGACCTAAACATTTGTGTCTACCTCGACAAAGGATCCTAAATGACTTTCCATTGGTATTGTTTAAGTGGTGCTGGCACATCATTTTAACATATGGTGTGCCGCCACCAGGAGTCATTACGTCTGTGTATTTATATCTGTTTGTAGCCCCCGACATCAAGTCGACCACAGATGGCAGTATAGGTTATTGTGGCAGGTGAAATGCTGGTCAGGTTAGTTGCTGAAACAATAGAGTCCCATATCATCCTTCAGCTCCTGCACTCATGACAGTGCAGTCAGGAGACACTGTGATCACACTCACTGGCTGTTAAAGGAAGTGGACTCATTTCTATTGTCTTGTGGATGGTGTGTACCAGAATGAAGAGCTGAACAGTTCTAGTGAGCACAGCTGCTTTGGGTTTCAAATCTGTTCATTTATGTCTGTTCCAAGAGGCAATTGTCAGATACATGTACCACACTTCTAAAGATTTGCTGTCAGTTTAAAACTTTTTGGATCACATTTGAATCACGCAGTAGCCTATACTCATTTTACAACAGTTACTTCAATTTCTGTTGCATTTTGCTGAATTGTTCAACAGATCTGAAAGCAACTGTAGAGAAGAGGTATGAAAACAATGGGAATGTGAACATGTTAAAACACCAATGTTGTCTTTGCTTTGCTTTTTTTGTTCAGATCAAACAATTTCTACTTGGCTATGCTGCTTTTTATGCTGTTTCTGTGTATGCTGCCCACCGTCTTTGCCATAGTGAGATACAGACCGTCACAGCACTGTGGACCATTCAGGTAAAAACATAGTTTATAGTGTCAAAAGATGTGTGTTGAAAGGAACTGCTGCGATTTATATTCCCCATCAATGGAAGGATGGACGTCCTGTAAAGGCTGTCTGCCTCCTCCTATTCTTGAAAAAAACATATATATATATATATATATATATTTATTTTTATTTATTTATTTCTTTGCAGCTAAAGTACTATGTAAGGTCCTTGTAATTACATTCCACTTTCCTCTGTGTTTTCCAAAGAACAGCTTAATTACACACAGTCATTTGTAACTGATCTATATAGTCACGAAATGTACAAATCAATGTTATTTGTAGCAAGGTCAGATCAACAGAATGTTGAACCACAATGTTGCCATATACAGTAGCTGATGCTGTCTCCCAGCTTGGATATCAATGCAGGTTGTTTGTTTGCATTTGGCGCTCTGGGTTCTGTCCACAAGTTGGTGGTAAGGGTGCAGCAGATGACAGGGATGCCAAGGGGGAAAAGAAGCGAAAGTACTGCTGTGTTTCTGCAATATGAGGAGGTCATTACATCTGCCACCTGAACCCTGAGGTGTGGTATTGTGTTTATATTGTTTCTAAATGTTAACTGCATAAAAGTATTTAAATGTGTGTTTCAGTGGTCAAGAGAAGATATATGACATCATCTCTGAGACAGTGGCCAGTGACTTCCCCCTGTGGTTCAGTAAAGTGATGAGTTACGTCACTAGCCCTGTCGTAGTGCTGCCAGCACTGCTGCTGCTGTTGTAAGACTAAACATACACACACAAACACACACACACATTCCTACATTAACAACAGTGGATTATCACACTACTCCAACCAAGTGTGGACTCCTGTTTCTGGTCTTTTTGACAAAACAAAAATAGAATAGAAATTTTCCCACAGAATTACTGCAAATGAAATCAAAGGGTTTTAGACAGGAGTTTAGGGTGATTTAAAGCATCACCAAGAGGGGACTTCCAAAATATCCTCTGTTGCGCACACACACACACACACACACACACACACCTTATCATTTGTCCTTGTGTGTTTCAGCATGCTGATATACTATCTCCAGGCCATTGCCAGATCCCTCAAATTCACCAACAACCAGCTGAGGATGCAGCTCCAGACTGTAAGTTTCTGACGAATCATTCACAGAATGGGTAAATGGTGAATGGACTGTACTTGTACAGCGTTTTTCTAGTCTTCCGACCACTCAAAGCACTTTCACACTACATGTCAACATTCACCCATTCACACCCATTCATAAACTGATGGCAGGGGCTACCATGCTGTATTTATTTTCAACATGTATGCTTTTTAAGACAGAATATAATAATGTCTACATCCCTCTCAATCGTAGCACATTTGCATTTAGCAGATTTGGTTGCCCCATATGAAAGGAAGAATACGGCAGGAATATGACCAATTATATTGACCGGTGATAATTCATTCGAGCTCTCTTCAAGGAGCTTCTTAAAAATTAGTTTTGTGGGTCCAAAACAATAAAGGCAGAACGACACTGGATTTTTGATGGCGATAGGATATCAATATTTTAGAACAAGAAATCAGACGAAATCAAGCAGATTCACTAGAAACTCTTTCAGCTCAGACTCCAGCAGGGCCTCCAGCAGAGACCAGCCCACTGCCAATTGACCCATATCCACCAATGCTGCCGGTAGAGCAGGTCGTCTTTCAATCAGAAGATCGGCTCGATCCCCTGCACTTACAGTCCATGTCGACGTTTCCTTGGGCAAGACACTTAACACCAAACTGCTTCCGAAGGCCGTGTGGATGCTTAGTTATGGATAGTAATAGATAGTGGCACCTTGCAGAGCCCGTGCCGTCAGTGTATGAATAGAAAGACGCTATGAAAGCTTTTCTGAAGGGACTCTGGTGCTCGTAAATACACTACCGCTTTTGTCCAAAGGGACCGCCAAAATGAAAACATGAAAGTGGCTTGTAGTAGCTTTAACTAATTTTAAGCTAAAATGTAGAAAATATTTAAGGTGGAATTTTCCTTTAATCTCTTTAGGAGCGGACCGAGGACAAGAAGAAAGTCTTCCAGCTGGCTGCAGGTATCTCTGGAGTTTTTTTCACGTATCCTGTGTGTGTTCCATTATTTCTTGTAGTGTCGTGACCCTCACCCTGTAACATTTACCCCATTTTAGCGAGATTACAGGCTCCAGAGGCTGCGGCTGATCAAAAGCCGGATCAGCAGGAGAGTGACATCACGAGCCAGGAGGCCTCCATTCACACTCCATCTCCCCGACGGAACGGCAGCATTACAAATTTTAGTTCTCCTGTTCGTCATGGAAACAGCATCCGCACGATCACCCAATCAGCTTCTAGGGTGGACCTGAACAGAGGAAGTGTTGCTGGATCAGTCAGAAGTCCAACAGTGACCATACTGCCTAAACACAGGCCGGAGCACATACCCAACAGGTCTGACACACACTGATATTTTGGTTTAGCCAGTCAGATTGTCTAAAGACAACAGGGCCCCGTTCCTCGTACGTGGCTGACTGAGTTAGCCGGATCATTTTCAGGATAAGATTACATAAGTGAGGCTTTTCGTTTCCACGAAGCAAGTTTGGCAAAATCACCACAGCAACACATCCATAAGCCTGAACCTGCTCCAGCGCAGGCTAACTGAAGGTAGCTGGATAAGCTGCCACACCCCCATAAAAAATGGCAGCTCCTGTCATATACGATAGTCTAATGCGCTTGCGCATATACTGGGGGTTATATGGGAGTTCCGGAAATGCATGTAAAGTGAGACACATGATCCATTAAAACCAGCTGAGCAAACTAAGAAGACTCTATTGCACTAAATTACAGCTCCCTTCCTCAGAGATCCCATTGATGAAGGAGCGATATTAGTTAGATTAGCATTTTATAGGGAGAGAGTTCTTCCACATCGCCAAGATCCGTTATCGCATCATGATGACTTCCTATACGAGCGCCATCGATTCTGCCGACACGGAATCTTTTATTTACAGACCTTCTCGAGCCATACATTGCGAACACCACACGCCGCAGCCGAGCATTGACTGTCTCACAGACTGTATGCATAGCCTTGCACTTTTTTGCGAGTGGTACATTTTTGTACAGTGTCGGCGATGCGGAGAACATCGGGAAAGCCGCTGCATTCCGTGCTGTTCGTAAAGTTTATTTGGCGCTTAATAAACTTATGGATGTGTTCATTATATTACCATGGCACATATTGTATTGACTCACCATTCTGAATAATGTGTTTGTGCTTCGTTTTTACTTGCTCCCATGTCTTCTTGATGGCTGGGTTGCAACTACATGGGGTTAAAGCACTCATAATTATATGACATTGTTATTAGTACACCAGCATACCATTATTGTAGAAAATGATTAAGGTGGATTCATGATAAGAATAGAGAGAATCACACACTATTTCTTTTCACTGCTTCAATTGATTGAATTTCTGATTATGAACAATACATGCATACTGATCCGCCCATACACAGATTCACACACATATTCAAACTAGTTCTATATGGTAATCTACACATACATGTATATACACATATATAGTAGGCTACATGATACATAAGCGCATACAGTAGGTATATATATCCTCATATTAATTAAAAGATAATTATTTTCTCTATAAGATCTCATTGGATGATGCATTCCATTAAGCCTACTGCCAGCAGGCACATTTAAAGAAATATAATCTGATTGATTGGGGTGATGAGGCAGTTAAAATTAGCCGATACATTTCCCCAACACTTACGCATTTAACTTGTCTGCGATATTTTGCCATGCTTCTTGTCTAGCCCTCGCAGCGGTGGCGGTGTTATATTTTGCCATGATTATGGTCTTGAATTCCTCATATGCGTTCATGATCATTTCATGCTCGTCAGCGGAGAAAAAAGAGGCTCTTTCTTTGACTTTATTTGCCATTTGAGGTTTGTCCAAGTGTTAGTGACAGTCTTAACTATATTAAAATATTACTTTCAAGGCGTGTTAGGGTTGTTACAGAACAGGTTTAGGGCAACGAGAAAAATGTATTTGAGTTATTTAAAGTTAGAAATCTGAGAAAAGTTCTGAAAAGAAGAGTTCTGAGTTCAAATTCAGAAGTCAAATACATTTTTTAAATATTTGAAAAAAGAAAATCTGACTTTAAACTCTGAACTCATCATTCTTCACATGTTGTCTGAACTCAAATACATGTTTCGTAGATTGTAGATAATGTTTATCCAATTTTTAAAATTGTGACTCCTGTGGCTTGAAGAGATGTTGCGATTTTTATATAAAAACGATTAATTGTTCAGTATACCTCAGTAGCAAACCTGGGTTTTCTAAATGCTGTCTCGGTTCCTTCTTTCATTCTGAAGAATAATATTCTGTGTGAAGCGCTGAATAGTTGTTCGTTATGGGAATGTTTTTTGGCATGAAAAAGGTCAAATTCAAACCTGCTGAATATTGGCTTTAAAGGAACATACCAGTGTTTTGTTTAAAAACATTTTGACCAAATAGCATATACATTACATCACTGCAGACCAATATACAAATCATACCAAAGTTGTTTTTTAAGTGTTTATTCAAGCTTGCTTTACTGTTTTGAACCATGTTTAATTATCCATTACAGTGAACAATATGTCCCCTTATATTTTGTCAAAATTGCATTGCAACCATTTGATAAAGCATTATGCAATGATAACATACCAACAATAATATCACATCATAGTTATCTAAGTTCATTCTTATGTGTTGTCCTCTCTTGTAACAGGCCCCCACCCTTTCTTGGTGGCCCTAGTGGTACCTGCAGGTCCAAATCCTACCACCAAGTGGCGTATAATCTACCAGCTCGCTATTCTGACAAAATCCACTCTGACCCCATGTACAGGAAGGCCATACGCTCCATACATCCAGTCGAGGCTGCCGGGGTCATCACTGCACAGAGTTATGGAGGACGGCGCGGTCACACCACCCGCTATGTGATTGTCAATGAGCCCAGGAAGAAACTGCTGCGCTCATCCACACGGATCCCACGCCATTACCTCATGGAGGAGCCTGCAGAGATCCTCGAGTTGTACCCACGCAACATCAAACGCTACACACCCCGCAACGCTCACCACCAACCACATCCTCACCGGTCCCACCCATCGCATCAGCATCTGAGTGAAGAGGAAGAGGAGGAGGAAGAGGGAAAAGGCAGGAGAAGGATAGCGTCGGGAAAGACTCATCGCCCCCGGTCCCTCTCTGACCTTCACCAGCCGCCACACTTCTACATCGGGGACCGTGTAGAGGGCCACGTGTCTGTGGTTAAAGGCGGTCACACTCGAGCTCGGGGCAGATATGGAGTGCAAGGAGAGGGTGAAGGGGAGGATGGTGAAGGAGAAATGGACTGGGGAGATTTAGAATCAAATTCCCGGGCCCAGGCCAATGTGAGAGGAGCAGACTCGCTCCTTGTACGAACCAGGCGTCACATCCATTCCCCAGGAAGACATTGTCACTCCCCGGCCAGGACCAGGCACATGGAGTCTTTTGTGAAGCCCAAGACCAGACCAAAGCTAGAGACCCCTCTGACCGAGTCAGACTCAGCTTCCCTCGCCTCCAGCAGCGACCAGCAAAACAGCAGCACTGACCAGTACATTCAGGTCATCCACAACAAGGAACACCATCTCAAGACCGATGCCGGGCAAGGGAAGCTGGCCAAAAAGAAGTCCAAAACCAGCTTTGATCTAAATGTCATTGAATCAAATGACCTTGTCTGCTCAAATGTATGACATCTTTGCCAAAATTATGTGTTCTGTTAAAATGTGTCTCAGAAAATCAAAGATATATACACTACTAGTGGTTAAAATGGTACAATGATTTGAAAGCACAACAAGAATATTACATTAATGTGATATTTGTTTCTTCTCCGATGTGTGTCCATGTACATCAGATAATTAAATGAGTTATTGTAGCATTGTGTATAACAATCAAACAATACTGCACTGAAGCTATAACAGCTATGGAACACACCGTTTACATAACACCTGCTTCCCATCCAATCACAATAGAATCGATAATAATTTTTCATTGATCCGTCCTGCACATTGAATGAGCAGCATTTCGGATGGAATGACATGAACACTACAATTCCCAGTTTGCTCTGCTGCAACATACGAGGACTCCAGGGTCTGTGTACGTTTTGGTCATCTGTTTTACCGTTAATTCGGAAAAACCAAAATACGGAAATACCATGGTATTCTCGTTTTTCGTTTCAAACCAATAACGGGAAAACGGAAATGGGCGGTCGTATTTCCGTTTTTCGTTCTGAATTCAAAAATGGAAAAACCAAGAACCAAAGTCAAATAAGGTCTGTGTACGTTTTAGTCATCCGTTTTACCGTTCAGTCGGAAATACGGAAATACGGAAATACCATGGTATTCTCGTTTTTCGTTTTTGCAAATCACTTTTTTGTTTTTTCCTTTAAAACGAGACGCAGAGCACAGCAGGTCACCCGAAAAAGAATATTTCAAAATAAAAGTGAAGGCAATATAATGACCGTATGCAAGAAATGAATACATTCATTAATTAATCTAGGCCGATGGGAGTGCGTTAGCATCAGTAGTTGACTATATGCTGTTTAATATTCATGTATCTATGTACACAGCAATAATCAACTTTTAGATTAATCGGTGCATTGTTTGATGCAATACAGTTGGTGATATAGTTTAATCAGTCATTTTCGTGTTCAGAGTTGTAGGCACTGATATTTATTTTTCCACCGTATTGTGCTGTTGATTTAGTGAACGTGAAGTAGATGCAAAGTCAAAGTGTTTGCCATTTTTACCAGTAGATGACAGTATAAGTGTATTTAAACCATAGATTTAGTCATATTTACCTGTGCCTCTAGGTTATTGATAAAGATGTATTTAATGCTGCTTATTTCATCTGATATTTGATGTTTATGGTTAATTTGCATTAGTTGTATACATCATGTATTTACATGTTATATTTGTGTAATTTAAGAACTCAACATACATGGAAGAGCGAGCATGTGTTCATGATCATGAGGCAATAAATATTGACAATTGAAAAAATGAAGATATTTGGTTCATTGTTATTGAACATTAAGCCTAATTTACCTACCTCATTGATTTAATTGTCACACTTAAATCCTGATTTGAATGGTTAAACAGAAGAGATCAAAGGGCCGAGATGAGGCGATATATAGATAGAAAGATAGATATGTACTTTATTCATCCCCAGGGGGAAATTTGTATGTTACACACCAAGAAGCAAAGTAACAGAGTAACCAAAATATTAAGTATTAAAAAATGCTCAATATATACAATAGAATAACAGAGTATGACAAATTAAATATCAGAATATAGAATATATAAGATAAAACAACAAAAATGCACAGTATATACAATGAAATATAATAGTGTTAAATTAACTAACTAGGTAAATAACAGTAGTGCAAAAGTGAACCCCAGCAAACAACAGATCAGTGAGTAGTTATGTGGAGGATGATCTGGCCAGATGTGATTTACTATAAAGTCTTATTGCAGAGGGCAGGAATGTTCTCCTGTATCCGTCCTTGTGACAGTGGAGCTGAATCAGTCTATTGGAGAAAGTGCTCCGCTGTCCCTGCAGGAGGTGATGGAGAGGGTGGTCCGGGTTATCCAACATGGACAATAGTTTATTCAGTGTCCTCCTCTCCACCACCTCTTCCATATTGTCTTGTTTACATCCAATGATGGGGCCGGCCTTCTTAACCAGTTTGTTCAGTCTGTTGGTGTCTCCGGCCCCAATGCTGCTCCCCCAGCAGACTACGGCGAAGTACAGTGCACTGGCCACAACAGACTGGTAGAACATCTCCAACATCTTGCTGCACACGTTGAAGGATCGAAGTTTCCTCAAGAAAAAGAGTCGACTCATCCCCTTCTTGTACACAGCGTTGATGTTGTTCTTCCAGTTCAGTCTGCTGTCGATGGAGACACCAGGTACTTGTACTCCTCCACCATGTCCACATCCTCTCCCAGAACTCTTAGCGGTTGTGGAGGCGTCGTCTTCCTCCTGAAGTTGACCACCATCTCTCTGGTCTTGGTCACGTTCAGAAGCAGGTGATTTCTACCGGCCCACTCCACAAAGTCATCCACTACTGCCCTGTACTCCTCCTCCCGTCCGTCCCTTACACACCCGACCACTGCAGAGTCATCAGAGAACTTCTGCAGATGGCATGACCCCGAGTTGTACTGGAAGTCAGTGGTGTACAAGGTGAACAGGAAGGGAGACAGAACAGTTCCCTGTGGGGCTCCAACATCACTGACCACCGTATCAGACAGCACACGGCCCAGTCGGACAAACTGTGAGGTAGTCAGTGATCCAGGAGACGGTGGACGCGTTCACCCCCACCACCCGCAGCTTCTCACTCAGCAGCACTGGTTGGATGGTGTTGAATGCACTGGAGAAATCAAAGAAAGTGATTCTCACAGAGCCACTGGATCCATGCGATAAGGTGCGATAAGGTGCGACTGAGCTCGTTGCAGCATGTAGATGATGGCGTCGTCCACCCCCACATGAGGCTGGTATGCAAATTGCAGAGGGTCCAGTGAGGATTTCACCTACCTCTCCAGCACCTTCATGACATGGGATGTGAGGGCAACTGGTCGGTAGTCGTTGAGGCCAGATGGTGTCGTCTTCTTCGGTACAGGAACCAGGCACGACGTCTTCCACAGCACCGGGACTTCCTCCTGCTTCAGGCTCAGGTTGAAGAGGTGTTGCAGGACATTAGACAGCTGGATGGCGCAGGTCTTCAGGGCCCTGGGCCTGATGCCATCAGGTCCAGCAGCCTTGCCTTGGTGGAGTCTCTCCAGCTGTCTCCTAACCTGGCCAGTCGTCACAGAGAGGGGGGGGGGGGTGGCATAGCCCTTTGAAATGGAGGGCTCTGAGTCCATGCAGCTCACCAGGGGGGACAGAGAGGGAGGTGGTGGTGGTGTTTGGGAGGTGTGGTGTGTGGAGGAGACAGATGAGGGCTCTGAGCTAAATCTATTGAAGAAAGAGTTTAGCTCGTTGGCCCTCTCCAGGGAGCCCCCTGGTTGTCTGCCTCCAACCTTGAAGCCGGTTATCTGCTTCATTCTAGTCCACACCTCCTTCACGTTGTTCTGCTGGAGTTTGGCCTCCAGCTTCCTCCTGTAGGTGTCCTTGCACTCTCTGATCATCAACTTCAGGTCGCGCTGGACTCTCCTGAGCTCGTCCCTGTCGCCAGACCTGAAAGCTGCCAGGTTGGACCCATATCTGGGTTAAATGCTGTAGTCCAAATAAAATGACTTCAGTTTTAATGCCATTGAGTTACAGAAAGTTTGACTCGAGAATGTTTTCATTTGTTTTCCCTAATCTCAAAAGACAAGAGCAAAAACCAGATTAATTGGTTCTCTTTTCTTCTTTGGTGCCATGTTACCGGTCTCGTGACCCCTCAGATTAATCTCTGGAGCTGTAGGCGGATGCAGACCGTCAGGATGAAATGAGTTGGGAACCAATGCAACAGACTACCAGCTATTTAGCATGTTGGACACACCAGCATGACACCGTCGTAAAATTAAGTTCCCATCCAATAACACTGGTCTGCAGAAGACTGCTGTGGGAGGAGGGCTGTTGAAAACTGCGACCGTGATATGAAAGAAAAAACATGTCCCTCGGAATGTAATTGAAATTGCAGTTTAATGATATTGGAATGTAATTTTGTAGGAAAAAGCAATGTTTCTAGTGAGAGACAATATTAGTTTCCTCTTTCGTTGTAAATTGGATTAATTTGCTCTATCATCACAAAGGTCAAAGGTCACATTTTGCCTGAGTACACTGTGTTGGCCTTTATAGTGGTTTAAATGATCAGATCCCCTTCCAGGTAGCAGGTGTTTGTGATTCTATACAGGCAGTATGACGCATTTAAATAAAAAGTTTGGAATTTAATAAAGTAGTAAAGGAAAAACTAAGTTTGCTAGTGTAATGCATGCACAGAAAACACATTGTGATAAGGGTAACCACAAATATTAACAATACCTGATGTAATTCATAATAATAATAATAAAAAGTTCAAAAACATTTGTTGAATTTCAAATATATTCTTAATATTATATATATATATAATAGTACATTGCAAATACATTGCCAATAATTGTACTATTTGCAAATATATAAAATATACTAACATCGTACATCTAACAATTTGCAAATTAAATCTTTAAACACACTTTCAAATAAATGTAATAGAGCATTTTCGAGAAATACAACAAAAATATACTTAACAGAGAGCAAAAAAATTCTGATTGAAGTTTACATGGTACATGTACCGGTATTACTGAACAAAACAGAATGACCATGTTTCAAATTAAAACACAGAACCATCAAAACAAATTGCACCGCTGCAGACTCTCGCTCACTAAATAGAAACAAACATGCTCCACATTATGTTCTTTTCTTTTGGTTGAACTGCTCGTTGTTACACTTCCGTCTGATGACCGCTCGCACGTCCGAGGCACTCGTCTGTGGAAACTCTTGAATAACAGCATCTGTTAAGAGAAGAGACGAGAAATGATGTCGCACAGCATATTCATACAACATTTTCTTCTATTTTGACTACACAGGAAATCCTGTTGAACCAATATTATTTTTTGAACAGTAAATCAGGATTAAGATTGAGGAACTATATCAATATGACCCTAACCCAATATTCCATATACCAGTGCAGGTCAAACATATATTTCATCACGGGTGGTGTGTTTACCACGAACATGTGATTCTGCTGCTTTATAAATCACAGAAGCTTTAAATTGTCTACATACGACTCAAGACGATTACCTACCTGTTGTGGCCTGCACTTTGGCAATGTCCAGTTGTCTTTTAGGTGGTCCCACTTTCCCAGACTTCCCAGTCAGGGTGGACAGTGCAAGGACGTCCTTTGTGAACACCAGAGCAGCCAGCTCCTGGCAAAAAAGGGTCATGATCGATGAAGCCGCAGGAAGGCCGTCTTTGAAACCGTCACTGTGCTGCCAGCCAAGGCGTGCTGTATATGAGAGAATCAATGGAACACATTAATATACAGTTGGAAGATCTCTCCCTACCTATTAGGAATTAATAGACGTTATTCACATATCAATACAATGTGCTTCATTATTTATAACAGTGCTAGTAGTCTGTACATCCCTCTATGGAGCGGTACCACCAGTGGTGTGGAGGTTCCCACTCTCTACTAATTCACATGACTGATGTGTGACACATGTAACCTAGTAAATCCCATCACTTCATTTCTGACACATTTTAACTTGAACAGCAGACGATGGTGGGGAAGACAAAAGGAACGTGGTGTCATTTTTCTATAGCCCTTACACTGTGCAATCAACATTTACTTCACAATGACAAGTTAAAGCAAAACAGTTCAGCATTGTTTTAGTTTCTCAAAATCACAGACATGTTCTATTCAACAGGCGTGAACTGAGTTTTTTGTGCTGTCGCAATGACTTGTTATAACTATTAGTGATATTAGGATCTGAAAACATTTTCTGTAATACAAAACAGTACATGTGGCTGGTTACATTGACTTACCATATACTTCAGAATGAGATGCCCATCATCTTCCTCAGGTTGGATGCCTGGAGGATGGCCGCCCTTTAAGGGTTGAAAGCACTTGTCGCCTGTATAAAAGGATTACAGTTGTTGAAATATCCCTCAAACATTAACATTAACATTAACATTTGCATGTTTGTGAAGTCCACACGCTACTAAAACAGTCTAAAAGCTATACTCAAATTGAATTCACCTAGCATTACACTTGAGAGCAATACCATGTCAACATACATATCACCTTCACATTATGTTACCACATAACTAAGCTAGCTCTTGTAACGTTAGCTAAAGTAGCAACTAAGCTAACGTTAGCTGTTGTGGCGTTAGCTAAAGTAGCAAACACACAATTGATAGTCAGCTAAATGATTTTTACTGTCAAACACTGTTTTAAAGTGTAAAGAAAACTCTGCTTTAGAACAAATAAACCACACCTATGGTTATAAATTGCCTACTTACCGAAAACTGAGACCTGTGGACAGACAGCAGTGCACGAACTGTATTGCATCAAACACTGCATCAATGCACCGATTAATCTAAGAGTTGATTATTGCTGTGTACATAGATAAATTAATATTCAACAGCATATAGTCAACTACTGATGCTAACGCACTCCCATCGGCCGAGATTAATTAATGAATGTATTAATTTCTTGCATACGGTCATTATATTGCCTTCACTTTTATTTTGAAATATTCTTTTTCGGGTGACCTGCTGTGCTCTGCGTCTCGTTTTAATGGAAACAACAAAAAAGTGATTTGCAAAAACGAAAAACGAGAATACCAGGGTATTTCCGTATTTTCGACTGAACGGTAAAACAGATGACTAAAACGTACACAGACCTTATTTGACTTTGGTTCTTGGTTTTTCCGTTTTTTAATTCAGAACGAAAAACGGAAATAAGACCGCCTATTTCCGTTTTCCCGTTATTGGTTTGAAACGAAAAACGAGAATACCATGGTATTTCCGTATTTTGGTTTTTCCGAATTAACGGTAAAACAGATGACCAAAACGTACACGGATCCTCCAGCTGCAGGTGCGTGATGCCATCAAGATTACGAGAAAGAGTCGGTGACTTTTGCCTTCAAAATAAGATACTTGGTACTTTTCGCTTACGTATATCTTTTGCTGTGTTAAAAAACAATATCAACATTCTTGAATAAATCACTGAACACATTGGAAATGTAATGAAAGCTTTGTAATAGCGCATGGTACATTTTCATAAATGCTTAAGTATGTGAGATGGAGTTTTCTTTTGAAAGCTATACCGGCAAAACGAATTCTCCGAATGATTTGACACCGCTGCTAACAATTCTTATATTTCAGGGAATTCATTCAAATAGTTTCGAATTGAAACGTTCTGGCAGAGACAGGTGTGGGCTGTCGCACGGCCATAAAGGGTTTACAGTGAGCAGCAACTGGCAGAGTTGTCATATCCATTAGGCACGTGAGCTAGCTGCTTGTTAGTGAACGATGCGGGCATTGCATAGCACATTTCATTCATTTTGGCTAACGCTAGCTCTGTAGTAGCGGTTCTACTTGCTTATGTTAAGTGACTTCAATTGTCGCTGCTGCATTTGAGTCGCACAGCTCAGCTACAGTGTCTCTTTGAGTTTCTGTTGAATTAAAAGACAACGTGATATTGTGTATCCACCATTAGCCGCTGTGCCGTCAGCTAACGTTAGTCTGCCAATTGAATTAACGCTAGGTTAGCAAGGTAACGCTAATTTACACCAACTACTATGGATTATGAACATAAAGCGAAGGCAGTGGGTGACTGCTTGCTGGGTTACAAGACTGATGAGTCTGGCTGGAAAGTCTGCAAGAAATCGGTAAATGTTTTCTGTTATTAATGTCTGCTATGGAATCGTACGACATGTAACGTTAATATCCACTGTGCACTGACGCATGCTGTTCTCTGGTATGGTCACAGAGCACCAGCGGGTAGCTCCATTGTTCGGTGTTAACGTTTCTTGATTCATTGCTCACCGACTAGGTTAGCTTGTGTCACGTGACGTAACTTTAGAATCAGCTCTTCAGTTCATTAACGTTAAAGGAACTCTTGGTTCTGGAGAACTCATTGATGTTAGTTCCTCCAGATCTGCCAATGAGTGCTGGTGGCTCAGGGTCTGCTTGAGACAGACTCTTCCTCCCTTTTCCAAGTCACAATACATGAGATGGTGAATTAGTTTCAGGTTATCGATATTCAGCATATGTATTGTCAGTTTAACGGAGCTTAACTCAAGGTGTGATGCTCTCTCTACAGGAGATGATGACACAGTCCTCAACAAACAGTCAGAGGTGGAACAGACAACGCATGATGTCTGTTACAACACTATTTAAAACATCACGACAACACTGACCCTTTACAGTGCCAGCACCGCTTAACATACTGCAATGATGCATCACCTCATACTGGCCTCTGTCACACTCGCGCTCCTCAAGACTGCAGAAAGACACGACCTATGACCTCTTTTGCCGTTTTGAAATATGTTGTGTGTTTACCAGGGCTGTTCATTACACTAAAGCAAATGTAGCTCACTGTAAATTGTTTTCTTTGGCAGAATGACGTGGTTGTGTCTTGGCGTCCCTCCTCTGAGTTCCCAGGGAATGTGTGAGAAACCTCAACTTCTTTTTGTTTTTCTCATCACATTTAGATTTCATCAACAGTTGAACACAATGCCTCATATCTGTAGATTGAACATTTCAGGTCATGTGATGGTAAACACAAGAATCAGGACATCAGTCAGGGCTTGTGTTTACAAAGCTACCGTTCCTTCATAGTATGATATCTAAAACTGCAGACAGTTTAAAATCACCATGCTACTTAATCTTTTACATGATATTCAAAATACATTATTAGATGCTACCAGCAGATACTTTAATACTTTAGATACTTTAAAATACTTTTCAAGATACTTAGATTGTCAAATGTGGTTTGAACACAATTTTTGTATGAAAGTCAGACATTTCAAGTTCCAATTGTCGCAGAGTTGTGAGAGAACGTATGAGAGGTGAAAGAAACATAAATTCATTGGTAAAAATAGAGGTGATAAAAATGCATGCGTTTCAAAAAATGCAACCATAAAAGATGGTTGTGAAATAAATAATAGAGTGATATGAACACAGAGCCATGTTTCATAATTCCCCCTGTCTTCATTCATCATTCACAACACAATTTGTAATTTAGCATTTAAAAAAGCCCTCACATCGGAACAGGAAGAACTCTCCCAAAAAAAACCTTTTAAGAGGGAGAGACCTTAGAGAGAGGAACAGAGGAGGATCCTCTATCAGCATGGACAGAAGTGCGATAGATGTCATGTCTACAGAATAACAGAGTTACACATTCTATGCATCATTTATTTAATAGAATCCCTCATCAGGTGTTGTCTCATGCAAACCTGATGCAACTAATCAAGGGCCTCATTATTTGCATCAGGTGTGCTTGAGATAGAACACATCAAATACCTGGACTGGCAGTGACGTTTGATTGCATATTGGAAATATGGGTAAGTCAAGAGAATTGTCCAAAAAGAGATCATTGCTACAAAAAGATAGCAAAGGCACTGAATGTTGCTAGAGACACCGTTAGAAGCTGTCTACACTACCTGGACGTGGCAGAAAGAGGAAGCCATCAACGGCTGCCACCAGATTTCTGAGGAGGCAGGTGGCCAAAAACCCTCAAGTGACTGCAAAAGACTTGGTGGCAGCAGGCACTGAGGTTTCAGTTTCCACAGTAAGGCGCATACTAAACGCTGAAGGTCTCCATGCCCCAACTCCAAGACGTACACCACTCCTGACCAAAAAGCCCAAGAAAAGTCGGCTCCAATAGGCTCATAACCACATTAATAAGCCACAGAAGTTTTGGGTTTCTGTTCTGTGGATCAGCGGCATATCTGGAGGAGGAAGACGATGATCCCAAGCATACCTCAAAGTCCACCAAGGCTTGGTTTCAGAAAAGGTCCTGGAAGATTCTGGAGTGGCCGTCACAGTCGCCTGACTTGAACCCCATAGAAAATCTCTGGTGGGATTTGAAGAAGGCGCTAGCAGCGCGCAAACTCAAGAATATTGGAGAGCTGGAGGCCGTTGCCCATGAGGAATGGGCTAAGATTCCTCAGGAACGCTGACAGAACCTGGAGTCTGGCTTTGCATCAGGTCATAACAGCAAAAGGGTGCTCTAAGTCAGGGGTCTGTGTGTGTGTGTGTGTGTGTGTATATATTGGCCACTGCCATTCATAAACATACCTTGTCAGCCAATGCCAATATCAACATTGTCTGTTGATTGCGTGATAATCATGCATACAAGCTATTCAAATAGATGTTTTTACTTTAAACATAAATGTGGAAACTAAAAATAAGTGATGGAATATTGGTGCCACTGCTATGCATAAACATACCTGTTATCTTTCATAAAATACTTAACTATTAAAATAATGGACACATTCATGTTTAGAGAAATTTTATTTATTTTTTTAATTGTCTAATCAACCAAAAATTTCGCGGACCCCCTAGGGGCCTTTGTTGAAGACCTCTGCTCTAAGTACTAAAGATGCTCGTCATGAAGAAGTTGAACCATTTTTAGACTGCAGTAGTCATTAACGGTGTCATTTTGTTTTGTCTTAAATTAGTACCACTTGTAGTATTGCTTGTGTTGAGCTATTTAAATTGTTCTTTGAGATTTTGACAATAAACCTAATTTGCAACAGAGGTTGAATAATTGTGAGTGCAACTGTATGTTTCCTCTTCAAGGGTGGAAACAAACTGATGACTAGTCCTTATTCTGTTATTGCATTATTTAATCTTAAAAGCTACATCCGTCTAACTGATGAAGGTGTTTTTGTAATAACCACATGATAACCTGGTTTTCCTTTGATTCAAAAGTATCAATGCTCGCAGCATTGCTTTAATTAGTCATATTACCTTTTAGTGCAAACAACGTTGTATTTCTCAGTGAAAGTATTATGTCAAAACCATTATCATATAACGATATAATAAACCAGATACCTTTTTCCCTCCATTCTTTGTCTTTATTAACATGCTTGTATTATTCCATATTGGGACGCTTTTGTGGGGTAAAGTTCTGCTTCTATATTTTCCCATAAACCCCTGACTAACTGGCTCTGCTGTTGAGATGAGAAGAAAGGAGAGGGCTCACTTGTGAGCTCCATCAGCTCACCAAAAAGTATTTTTCGTTCAGACTTATCGATTATGACTTTTATAAGAAACTTATCAACACATCTCTGGTAAACACAAAATGTAAAGAGGCGATTTTGTGATTCTTTACGGAGAAAACAATTTTTACGGATCTGTCTATCAAATCAACTAATCAATCAGTCAAAAAACCCTCTTTAAATGTATATGTGACACTTATTCACCCCAATGATACCTTGTCATTTATTTATTATCCCTGGACTTTAGTAGCGCTTGTGTGTCAGCAAGATTTCTGCTCGTGTTCAAAACCTTATATTCAAAACATATGTGTTTTCTGGGAATAAAGAATAGTCGTAATAAATAAATCGCCCTGCCTTATAAAACAAGCTAACAAGACACTTGTGATTAGGCATAACTCTCAGTCATGTCTGATTGTCTACACAAATGTTAACTTCACCACCAAGTACAGGCTATAGATCCACTGATCATAAACATTCAAACAGCAGTGTTGTTTGTGCTAATTAACCATAACTATTCCATAAGCACCTTTTAATCCCAAAAGAGATAAGCCAACCCAAATTTTAACTCGTCATTGGAAATCCAAGAAACCATCAAATAGCATTAAAGAATGGCACAAAAGAGCATCTGCAGTTTCTATAATATCTTCCATTGCTGTGCATTTATCAACGAGTAGGATTTCAGTCTTCATACAGTTCTAGTGTGTAAAAGCCAAGGCTGCTGTGAACCTCTTTGGAGAGGCCTGGAAGTACTCGCCAACTACAGGAGACCGCTGGTGTGGTCAGAACAACCTGGAGCTGAACAAGCTTAAAACTGTGGAGATGACAGGACTTCAGGAGGAGCCCCCCCATACTCAACAGCACAGTGTGGGGGCTGGGTGGCTCTCGCTCTCGCTCGCTCTCTCTCGTTGTGAGGAAAATTATGAAACATGGCTCTGTTTTTAATATCAAAACTCATCAATGGATTTTTCCCCTCATAAGATCCAACTTTCTCTGGTCCGATAGCGATACCTGGGATTTGGGTATCTGCTGGTACCGATCCAATAGCGGTTGAGCTCGATGACTCACTGTGTGGACGTGACTGGGATCATTCTTTTATGTGTGAGGCAACATCAGGCTTGACTTAAACTTTGCTTTCTTAAAACTCCATAAAACAATATAACAAATAAATACCTAAATATAAATGTACTGAATTGTTATTTACCAAAATGATAGTATCCGATACCAGATTGACCCATAGTCCCCGATACCTGATCCTTTTGAGGCAGTATCTCCGATACCAGTAGCAGTGCATCTCTCATAAGAACAGACATGTAGTTAGATGACAGACCCATGCTCTTGTATGGATGACATTTTATAATATCATTGTAACAGGGAAATTGATTAAGCTACAATTAATAGTTAATTTATTGTCAACAAACAATGAAATTATAATTAATGTTATTTTAAACCGTCTATTGTTGCACACATCATAACATTGTATATACTGTATTAAGTATTTTTTATGATTACTAAATGATTTGTAACCCTTTAAGAAATCGATTGTAAAATATCTATCAACACTATGGACCAGATATTTGCATCCCTGTTATTGCTAATGAATGGTTTATAAGTAATTTATCAATTGGGTGGCTACCATAAAATAGCAACTGATAATTCAAGTGCTTAAATAATCTATAAACACTGTTTAGATAATTGGTTTCTGCTCCATCTATCTGTATATGTTTAGACGTTTCAAAAAACATTTCTTAAATGTTTTCACCTAATTTTGTAATCATTAACAATAAACAGTAAATTGGTAAATTACTAATGGAATCAAGGGTAATTGTTTGTCTTTTACCAGCTTAGATAATACATAATTTATAAAGTCATTATTTCACAAACTAATGTTAAAATAACACAATTTATAGCATTTCTAATCATTTCATTAGTTAGAATGTCATTGTTTAAGTTTAATTTGCTATCAATTGACCATGTTATGTTTAAGGAAGGTGTGGTCCTAATATCTGTGTGGAGGGGTTAAATCATGTGCCTGTCCAATAACGTATCATCTCATTTGCAGCAGATAGACTGCTCTCCTGACCATGTCCTCGTCTGTCTTCCTCTGCAGTTATAAGGGGGAGGGGATTGTCAGTGGCAGCCCAGAGAGAGTGTGGCAGTGTCTCAAACCAGTACCCAATGGGCTCAGAGTCAAGTGGGACAATAATGTCAAAAAGTTTGAGCTTTTGGAACAAATCACAGAGGTGTGTTACTAATTTCTCTCTTCTGATTACAGGATATTTTGTCATGACCATTCTGTATATGTTAACCCAGGTTTCAGTCCATACAGTAGTATAAATCAAAGATGTATGATTGTAATAATAGATTATTATTACCATTATTATTGATGCACCACGTGAGATACTGTTGGCTGGTGTAATATACGGTGTTTTTCATTTATTCACTATACTAAATGTAGTGAAGTAAAAAAACATTTCCTTCTGAAATGCAATGGAGTAGAAAGTAGCATCTAAAAATGTAGGAAAGTACGGTACTTGAGTAAATGTACTTAGTTACATTCCATCACTGATTACCACCATGCTGTACCAAAAAAAAAGTCTAGCCATAAACTGGCAGAAGAGGACGTTGATTTCCCCTGGTGTGGATATGAGTTTGGTCGCCATGAGAGCAAAGCTGTCTCATGCCAAGCGTGATGCGCTGAACTCTTTGTTGTCCCACATTGTGCCTACAGAGTGGTGATGGTTCTGTTAGTGATGCGCCCTCTAGGCATGATGTCCACAAACCGTATGGTTGACCCCTGGGACTCCTCCAAACGAGAAAGATGTGGTCGTTCGGGGCCCTGCACCTCAATCCAGTTTGGCACAAAAGGTGAATGGTGACTCCCTCCCTGAATGCACTCAGACCTGGCATACTGTGGGTTTCCCTTGGGACAGTGACGTCACACATATCGGTGTGCGCAGACGGGTCCCTCTCTGGATGGATGGGATGTGTCTCATGTTGTGAGGAAAATGTGGAATCCTCCATCCCTCCATGTAAACTGTTTGGAGCTATCCACAGTGCTAAAAGTACAGAACCGCTTTGTTTCAAACAGACATGGTGAGGACAGGAAATATGACAGCGGCAGCACATATCAACAAACGGTGCAGGTATTCAGCATGGCTGCTGGAAATAGCCAGGATCCTGCTGCTTTGGTGGCTCACACAGACACCTACCACCATGTATGCTGTATACCACTCTGCAGACCTAACGTCTCACAGAGGTTCATCCCACAACCAGTGTAAATTGAGTCTCATGTCCATTTAGATATTGTGGATCCAATGTCATGTCCCATGCCTATCATGTTAACATACCTTCAAACGTTGGTAGATAACTGTTTGGCCCATCTACAGCTGAAGTGTATGCTGCAGCCATGGAGGGTACGAAGGGAGAATTGTTTTGCTGAGATGACAGTCTCTGACTTCTGTAGCTCCACGTTATTTTTGCTGCGATGAGTAAAGAATGGGGGCAAAACGCCGCTCGCCAAGTGCTTTGCCAAAGTTCATCCCACTTTTCAATTGGAGATGATGTGGTGGTGGCTCAGTCAAAACAGCGTCTGTCTCACTGTCTGCGTGACACCATCACATAAGCAAACAGTGCCACGGGAGTGGAGCCTTTGCAGAGCGTTGTATCCTCTTACACGGCCCACCTCAGAGGGATGGCGGTGGCATTCTGGGCGTCCTTCATCCGTTTCTACTCACCCTCATTCTGTGTTAAATATGCTGAGACAGCAGATGATATGGTGCCCGGTGTGGTGATTTTACGCACATGTCGAACAGTGGACATGTGCTCATCATGGATTAGTGGGCTGCATGGACTCCATTATAAGACATAGTCTTTGTCCCATTCTTCTACAGCGGCAGTGCTGTATATAGAGTGTAACATATTGTTTCACCACACAAGCTGACGTGGTGTTAACTGTGGCACAGTCAGTGAAATGCTGTATGTTGTCTTCTTGGGGACCTTGGTGTCACAGTGACTACATCAGCTTTGCCCTTTAACCCAATAGCTACAGCTCCGAACAGATCCACATACATCAGAAAAAGAAAAGACAGAAAATGTAGCCCGGTCCAGCTTTAATTGCATACATGTGATACAAGAGTTGTTATTAATTAGCTTTTGCTTTGTTCGACCGAGTCTTTGAGACCATTCCTTGTCTCCCTCTCTCTCCAGGACATCTCTATCTGCCGAACAGTCACGCCCTCAGCAGCTATGGGTATCATAGCTCCACGAGACTTTGTAGATGTTATTTTAGTGAAGCAGTACGAAGATGGCACCATTTCATCAAATGGTGCGTAGCGACGCATTCCTGTCTCCTCTACTTCCTGTTTGTTTCCTTTGTACTTCCTGAGATTCATTGTGCCATGCACTGTTTTACCTGTGGAAGTGACTGTGACAAGGCTGTATGATATTTAACTATGTTGCAGATACACTACAAACATGAACAGAATAAATACATTAAATGTCACACATTAAGGATGGACAGATTAATAGGAACTCAAGAATTGAACCTGCATTCACACTGTAGGAACCTAGTTGGTCTTAAGTTAGTACTTATTGATAAGTCTGCCGTACTAAATGAACCAGTGTTTACCACCACCATTTCATACACAGATAAAGAATATATATAAAAAAATGAATTTGCCTGGAAACTGACTGGTAGAACTTAAAGATGCTGATCACGCAAATCAATTTCAAATTTCCAATGATTTACCGGTCACATTTCCACATGTGTGCTGCTGGCCCATGGTAGTAATACACCTTAAAAACATTTGGAACAACTAACTTAATCAGACACTGATCATGTTGTAGTTCATTCCCATCAAGCTGCTCAGAGTAATCTGAGTAAAGCTCTGCTGCAGTGTTAGTTCATTTGGTGTTGCTCCAAAATGATTTTGGTAATGGCGTAGCTATAATCAGCCATGTACAGACAAAAGGCAACCTATTACTTTAAGGGTCACTGCAGGTAAATATGATAAACATGTTAGCTAATACATATCACCATGAAACTTCCCCAGTTGATTACTTGCATTAAGACAATTGTTTTTTGTATTACAACTTTTCTGAAATGTTATGTTTAAATACTCACGTAAACATGTATTTTGGATGTTTTCTTTCCACTAGTCTGAAAGTAGCCAAATAGCCCAAAGTCTCAATTTGATCTGTGCATAAAGTTTTTTTGTCTGGAGTTTCTCATTTTAATGGAAAGGAAATTCTACAGGCACTCTGTTTAGTTTTGGTTGAGAGCCACAGATCTCACAATATCAGCATAATGTAGACAAACGTGCATGTGTGTTTTGTGTCCTCTCAAACAGCCACCAACGTGAGTCACCCGGGCTGTCCGCCCCAGTCTGGCTACGTGAGAGGACTTAACCATCCATGTGGTTGCATCTGTGTCCCCATCTCAGGGTG
The DNA here is from genome assembly GCA_028022725.1 of Lycodopsis pacificus. Classification (NCBI taxonomy): domain Eukaryota; kingdom Metazoa; phylum Chordata; class Actinopteri; order Perciformes; family Zoarcidae; genus Lycodopsis; species Lycodopsis pacificus. The sequence goes on from CM051690.1 coordinate 1,195,419, forward strand.
AGTACACTGACACCAAGTAAGTCCAGTGTGTGGTTTGTTCCTCTCCACTGTAGGACGCATTTTCTCTTGTTCTCTCAGAATAGAGAAACGAGAGTGTCAGAAAGCTGAGCGCAGGTGGCAAAAAACAAATCTCCAGGTTCATTGTGACATCTATAAAGAGAGACTTCGCAATTATAATTTGGAACTTAGAAATGCAATCTTCTCTGACATCATAACCAATAACAATACACGCGCCTTCTTGGCTACCGTCGACAGGCTAACAAACCCTCCAGTGTCAGTAGCTGCTGAGCTCCAATCCACCTCAATTTGCCTCCTTTTTCACTGACAAAATTCAGAAAATTAGACAAGCAGTCAGTGCCTCCACACCAACCACAGGATATGTGTTGTCCCCTTCTCTGAATAACATCCATTCAAATATCATGACACAATTTCATTCAATTGACCGTAGAAGCCTAGAAGACATTATACAACATCTGAAGTCATCCTCCTGCTGCTTGGATATTCTACCAACACACTTTTTCAAAAATATTTCAAACTGCATGACCACTGATCTTTTACAAATTGTAAACACATCCCTTCTCTCAGGTGTCTTCCCACAAGCCCTAAAAACTGCAGTTATTAAACCACTCCTAAAGAAGGCTAGTTTATGAATGAATGAAATTTATTTGAATGAATGAAATTTATTTATAGAGCGCTTTTCACAGACATAACATCACAAAGTGCTGAACAGAGCAGACATTTAAAAGCATAAAAAACACAATGTGACCCTCGGGTCAATAAATTACATACACAGAGAAAAATAAAATAAAAATGTAAAACATATTTTAAGAGCAGGTCTAGGACATGGGTTTTTACTCAAACGCCAGCCTAAGAAGGTGGGTTATACTCCGCAACAATGAAAAATGATAGGCCAATATCAAACCTCCCTAAAGTAAAATAATTGAAAAAGCGTTTTTTCAACAGCTGAACAACGTCTTGGCCGTAAATAACTGTTTTGATGTCTTCCAGTCAGGCTTTCCACAGTACTGAAACTGCTCTTGTTAAGGTTTTCAACGACATCCACTTAAAGAAAGACAATGGCAGAATTTCAGTCTTAGTATTGCTGGATCTCAGTGCTGCTTTCGACACGGTCGACCATGCCATACTCCTACAAAGACTAAAAATCTGGGTGGGACTCTCTGGCACAGCAGTTAACTGGTTTGAATCCTACTTGAAGGACCGAGAATACTTTGTGTCTGTAGCTGATTACACATCAGAGCTGACTAAAAGGACATGTGGTGTTCCCCAAGGTTCAATACTGGGGCCTCTTCTGTTCAACATATACATGCTTCCACTAGCTCAGATTATGGAAAACAACAAAGTGTGTTATCATAATTATGCAGACGACACACAAATCTACATAACTATATCACCAGGGGACTATAATCCCATACAAGGGCTGGGTAACTGCATTGAACAAATCAACAACTGGATATGCCAGAATTTTCTTCAATTAAACAAAGATAAAACAGAAGTAATTGTTTTTGGTACGAAGGACGAACGATTGAAAGTCTGCGCTCAGCTTCAATCACTGATGTCAAAACCCACAAACCAACCCAGAAATCTGGGTGTAGTTATGGATTCAGACCTCAACCTGAACAGCCATATCAAGACAATTACAAAATCAGCCTACTATCACCTGAAGAATATATATCAAGGATTAGAGGACTTATGTCTCAACCGGATTTGGAAAAACTTGTCCACACATTTATCTTCAGCAGACTGGACTACTGTAACGGTGTGTTCACAGGTCTCTGTAAAAAGTCAATCAGAACGGTGCAGCTGATTCAGAACGCTGCAGCTCGAGTCCTCACTAAGACCAAGAAAGTGGATCACATCACTCCAGTTCTGAGGTCTTTGCACTGGCTTCCTGTCCAACAAAGAATTTACTTTAAAATCCTGCTGTTGGTTTACAAAGCACTGAATGGTTTAGGGCCAAAATACATCTCTGATCTGCTGCTACCTTATGAACCATCCCGACCCCTCAGGTCGTCTGGGACCGGTCTACTTCCTGTTCCCAGAGTCAGAACTAAACATGGAGAAGCAGCGTTCAGTTTTTCTGCTCCACATATCTGGAACAAAGTCCCAGAAAGCTGCAGGTCTGCTGAGACCCTCAGCTCCTTTAAATCCAGATTGGAAGACTTTTCTGTTTGCTGCTGCCTTTAATTCAACCACATTCAAGGATATTAATCAATTTCTGCATTTTACTACTGTATTTTATTTCTTACACTGCTTTTTATTGTTTCAATGAATGTTCTTAATTGTTTTAAAATCTCATTTTCTTTTGCCTTTATGTTTTGATGCTTTTAATGGTTTTATGTGAAGCACTTTGAATTACCTTGTTATTGAAATGTGCTATACAAATAAACTTGCCTTGCCTTGTTTATTCTAGAGAGCCCAACAAAACCCAGGTGTTCAGCTTCTTCCAGACGGACCTGGGTGGCTTCCTCCCTCGCTCCGTGGTCGACTCCTTCTTCCCCTCCAGCATGGCTGAGTTCTACAGCAACCTGGCCAAGGCTGTCAAATCCCTCAAGGACCTTTGACAGTAAGAGTTGAGACATGTACCTTCAAACCTGAGCCCTACTACTGGTCAGGTTTGTTGTATTTTAAACAGTCCAAACTCAACAGCAATCAGCACACTGAGATCGCTGACTTCAAATAGAACCAACCCACGATTTTTGTTTGTACATTCCTATAGTCCCGTGTTGCTGCAGGAGGAATCCAGTGAATCTTCAACAGTCAACCCTCTTATTGAAAGCAGTTCACGCACTGAGATGTCCCAAAATCAGAATGAGGGCTTGCATTTGACTAAACCTGCATTTCAAACTCCAGTCTCTTTAGATCCCCATCAGTGGGATGAGTTCATTTCCTTCAGTCTGAAGAATGCATATAGAAGTAATAATCTATATTTGTACATGTGTTTAATGATAGAACATGTGTGCTTTTTACCATGCTGATGAGACACTAGACATTTCCTCTTCTTATTATCGCATACTTCAGTGTGTACAGTAAGCATGCATGTTGCATGGACCTTATTTACCCTCTGCTGGTATCAGGTTGTTGGTTTGGAGTTTTGGCTCATACCTCACATTTAGTTGTTTCTGTTGTACTTGAACTGCCATTTGCTCATCTCCAACTCACCTGTTAACCGTGATTATCTGCCTCTTTAATCCGTCACACTGAAGCACAGGTGGGGGAATAGGGCGTGTTTTATGCTGCTCTATTGAGCAGAAAAGTGTCTTCTCCTTTTTTTCATGGCATCAGTTTCCAAGTACATTTCCCTTTTTCTTCTTCTTCATATACAGTCCCTGAAACTCTTCATGCCGAGTCAAGATTAGAACCCTACCAGCTGACTAACTGGGCTCACAAAAGTAGTCACCAGCTGACACGAGAACTTTCATAATAAAAGGCATGTGGTGTGGTCACATGTTTTAAGATAAAACTGTAATGTAAAATAATAAAACTACACTATAAGCTGCTTTCACTAAGATGAAACTATTCCAAGGCATAATTATGAGCAATGCAAGGACTCAAGATCAGACAGACTTAAGTCAAAAGTAACCTGTCAGAGATGTATTGGAAATGGTGTAAAGGAGACTTGTTTATTGTATAGAGATGTCTCAATAATATCAGAACCCTTTAGATTGCATTGAACAAACAGACTTATTATATTTTCAAGTGTGTTTGTGGGTAGTTTAGTGTACGTGATGTAGAGACAAGTGTCTTTATTGCTGTTGGTGAGTGAAGAGAGGTTAACTCCTTGGCGAATGTCAAACTTGAGGTAAGCTTTTATTTTGGTAGCGTGCATTAATCTTGTTGCTCTTGTCATGTTTGGACCAAGTCCCCAGGAAGAGCGGCAGTCTTTGTGGCAAATTTGACGTAGTGGCCAACGGTGGAATTCCAACTTCTGGGCCGGTCACATGACGCCATGGGGCCCAAAAAGACTTTTCCTCAGACTTAGGCTGCAGTCGAATCGTCCTTTTTACTTCGGAAGGTTCCTAACTGAGTGAAATGACCCGGAAGTATCGAAGTGGCCGCCATGATAAGAGTTGTTTGAATTCTCTAAATGCTAAGGAAAGGTGCTTCAATGCTTCCTGTATTAGCTCCTTTAGCATAGGAAACACTGGAACTTCCTTTACGAAAGGAAAGAAGATAATGCCGACCCACAATTCATTGCGGCGGCAACATTTAAAGTGACGCACCATTCGGCCGTCCATGAAAACAAACAAAGTGTTTATCTTACACAGATTTAACAATTATACTCATACTCATAAAGTAATGGGATTCATGTTGATGAATATGAACAGACAGCGACAATCCTTTAGTTTAATTTCATATGTATTTATTTACTTTGAACATGTAACAAATAAGTTTAAAACGGAAAACGAAATAAAATGAACAGTAAATATAGAGAACTGTCGATGAACAAATTCTCGTTCTCAATAACAAGAAGCATCAGTAAATTCCATAAAGGTCAAGGAGAAGTGGTTAGGATAGACGCTAGGAGCCTTACATTGGAAAAGAGACACCTGTAACTCAGTGGATCATTGTCTTTGAGGTGAATCAACGTCCCAGTATGAACACTTGAATGGCCCTTGTTTAAATGATTGGGTTCTAAAAGTTGTAAAATGCACTAACAGCTGAATGCAAAGTGATTTCCCTTCCTCTGTCCATGTGAATGAGCCTGAGGGCTGGGAGGCGGGTTAAAGGAAACGCTAGTGCGCTTGTTCCATGGGCCCAGTGATGGAGGAGATCTCTGATATATGTAATGTTCACTAAACTAGCTAGCATTGATGAACTTTATGAGGTTTCTCAACTCAGATCCCAGTGGTGGAAAGTAGAATTATACTGACACGTATCATAAAGTCCAAATGAATGCTGCTTCAGTGTTTTTACATGTAGATCGTCAAAGACCAGGACCAGTATGCTATTTATCAGTCCAGTTCCTCTTCAGGCCAACTCACTGGCTACACATTGTAGCTCATGATAGTTGTGTATTGGGGGAAAAGAAATGGGAGAAGTACTTGTGGAACTTGAAGTGGGATTGTATGTAATGACAGTACTTCCACTAAGACATATGTACAGTGTATATGTACAAAGACAATGCTACCTGGACAGGATCCACACTGACCATTAGCTTGATTTAATCATGTTGTCCTGTCATTTAACGCGAGGACTCATTTTCAGGTTTGACAGACGGGGTGTACTACTGCACACTAAAATCAGAGCTTACAGCTCAAATCATGTCTGTATTTAATAACTAAACAATATATAAGTTGCTATTGTATTTCTAATCATGCATATGTACAAAATATACACATGTACATTTTTCCACAACTGCCAGTAAGTTCTTCAGGTATTCAGAATAAAATAGACCATACATGTACTGTCTTCATTTGAATCTTCACAGGCTAAGACACCATAGCCTTCCCTTCATCCCCTCTTTATTAAGGTTCCTTAACTTATGGATCCCTCTAAATGAAATATATGAATAAAGACGTGTATCTGAGCCGGGGAAGGCTAGAGGGAGGATGTGGGTTGTGTAGTGAACTGTTGTATGGCTCCAGAGCCTTCATGTGTATGATGAGCCACACAGAGTGACATGTTAAAGTCTTTCTTTAAGAGTATCAAGCTTCCTTTGAACAGGTTTTGTCACTCTACCTGTAACATCTTCTTACCTCACCGTGGAGACGGTGATGTTAATGAAAGACCTCTTCATTGCATTCCACCTTTTCCAGGTCATGTGTGGTTGAGATGGCTCATGGGTCCAAAGGCTTTTTCATATCTGCGTTTATGAAATGGAACAAGCGTGTTCTTTGTGTGAAATGATCTCGATGTACATACAGGTAGCTGCTGAAGTAGAATCAACACAAATGGAGCCATTGGGATCACCTGCTGGACGTCTGAGTTTGAACTGCCACCAAAACGTTGTGTTGTATCTCACCAGTAGCTTTGTCATTAGATGTTTTACCTCCAGTAGTTTCTAGTTAAGGAAACAATGTTTTATCGTTTGGAAAATATCTTTTGCTCAAAATTCAAAATAAATTCTGCTCTATATTTGTTTGTTAAAATGCAAGCAGCGAACATGAAACGTGCATCAGATTCTGAACTCGGACAGAGCATGTGATTCAACATTGATTTATCTGACCTCTGTGAACTTTGACCAACAAACATTTCACTGCATCTAGATTGACAAAGTGGTCAAAGAGCAACTATGGCAGAAGTAGTCCCAGTTAAACCCTTTAAACCAGGGGTCTCAAACTAATTTTCACTCCGGGCCACATCAGCATCATGGTCGCCCACAAAGGGCCGGTTGTCAATGTAACTACTCGTAACATATTGTTAAATAACTGTCTCTGCATTTGATTATTGTTTGTTCAAGTGTAAAAATATTGTACATGCAGTTATATAAATGTAAAAATATATGTATGCACATTTCTGTTGTAACTTCAATCCTTTTAATTTAGGGTTAAGAAACCCACATTACTCTATCAAAGATCAAACTATTAAAGAAAATAGCAAAGACAAATATCAAACAAGTTATTACAATAACTTTGTTCAAAGCTTAAAATCCTTTCAAGGGTGCATTTGTACAATCCCATGTGAAGTATTTCATGTGTTGTAAAGCCACGTTTAAAGTAGTCTTCAATGTGCTCACAATACATTTCCATTCCAAGTGTACAGTAACCAGCCAAAGAGCTGCTTCTGTGACTGTGTTTAAGTATCATTATTTTGACTTTCAATCTCAGAATTATGACTTTCTATCATAGTTATGACTTTCTATCTCATAACTTCAATAATGGGGATATTTTATTATCAAGTCTAACTCTTAGAAGAAAAAAAAGTCACTATTTTTTTTTTTTTTTTTGCTAGCCACATAAAATTACGTGGCGGGCGATTCGGCCCGCAGGCCGGGAGTTTGAGACCCCTGCTTTAAACCGTGACTGTGAGACCAAATACCCAAAGTAGATCTACTCTTCTCTGGTTGAGATTCAGGTGCCAGTCCAAAGTGTCCCAAGTTCCCAAAGTTATGCATTTGTGGTCCAACAGTCACTTTAGTCATTTTGTTCTCCTGTGTTACGCAACATCCTAGAAAATTCAAGGACTGGCGTCACAGAATATAAATGACTCATGTCAGATGTTTCTAATTTACTCCTCTCACTGAAGACAACAGCGGCTACTCTTTACTTTTGTACATGTCTAGTCAGAACACATCAAAGTGTTTATCTTGTACTGTTCTGCACCCTGTTGGTTTTGTAGTTCACCAGCATTAAAATAATGAAGAAGATCTTGTTGTCCAGCACTGCTCTTATTCTTTATAAGACAGCATCATCTTCACACTTCAAAGTATTTATAAGCCACCGACACACTAGCAGAATGACACCTCACACCGACTGAAGGCTCACTTTAACAGTTTTATATCAGTTATTTAGAATTATTAAGGCAGATATGAGTGACTCTATATAAACATTGTTTTTGAATTGATATATTTCTATCGCCCATCCACACTGACCATTAGCTTGATGTAATCATGTTGTACCAGAATAGATGTTTGTACAAATGGTTAGTTTGATTTGTACAAAAGGATAATAAATACAAAGAAGGGAATGAGTGAATTCCTCTTCACATATACATGAATATGCAAAAACCTCTTCTGTGCTCAAGATGTCCTATTGCACGCTCAGAATTGAAACAAATACAATCCCAATACATTCCAGTTGAGTTTGGTTTGACAGATAACAGACGGATGAAACTCGTACACATACTGCTGGGAAAATAGACGTTTACTCCAATATATACATTTCCCTTCTTTTACGCCTGATTGCGTATTTTTTATTTTCATACCATTGTAGACTAAACTTAAAGGAGCACTAAAAACAACACCTAACAGCTGTCCAACAGCAGCACAGCTGTAGTGGGTTGCATTGTTCTGGACGGGTGTCGCTATTGTGCCTGATCTCTTGTAGATCTTTCCTCCTTCAGATCAGTGCAAAGTGTCTGAACTGAGTCAGACGGCCATTTTATAGATGTCCAGGGAGTTAAGTGAGAAAACATCTTCAAACCGTCCCAAGTGAGTCCCATGGCCTGATATGCTGCTTACTGTCTTGTACGCTGATAGATAGAGAGAATAAAACTGCTGTGGTGTGACGCGGATGTTTCACTGCCTTCTACTTAGCCTTGTTTTGGCTAATTTGAAGGAATTGTTTTGAGGAACATAATGTATCTCTTTCTACATCCAAGATGGCGGGTGTAATGCAGACAGAGAAAACGGTTTAGTTTGCACAATCAGGCATTTGAACCAACAATTACAAAGACACACAAATTACTATTTATCCTCTAAAATTACATAATTTGTGTGCACAAATGAACAGAACATAGCCGTAAACATAAATAGCAAACTGTTTTTTCAGTTCAAATATTTTTGAAAGGTTAACCGCCAGAAGGTTAGAAGCAGATTCTTTTGTTAGATAAATTGGTGTGAATTTTGTAAATTATTCAATCTATATTTTTTCAGTAAATCTTGACTTTTGGACTTAACAACGCTCTGGAGTTATTGGAAAAGTTTGGATCACATGAGTTGGAAAAAATCCTAGCAGTCACCACTGGAATGTAATTGTGCCTTGGCTAAGCCCCGTCCCCCCACTGCTACTCCTTCAAGCTGTCAGTCACCACATCAGTGAACCACCACATCACCTGGTGATCAAGACGGAAGACAATAAAAAAAGGATCAACAGTGTTCCTGTAAAGCTGGGTAGATCTTTATTCACTGTTACAATCATTCAAATACATTCAGTATACCTTCAGAAGCTAGCATAGCATAGAATTCAACTGAGATGCTAACCGCTGAGTGAATACAACTTGGACGTAGTCTCTGAAGCTCCCCCTTCTGATTGTTCTCAGTATTTGGGGCATGGTAAAGTAAGTGGGTTTTGGGAGGATTTGGGTGAATTGACTATTTTAACAAACTTCCATATCTGATCAGAAATGTGCCATGAATATAATAGCACTTTAGAAGAAGTTGTCCACCATGTCAAAGGTGGCTCATACTGACTGCCTTAAATGAAACGCCAACATCTGTGTGCCCCGAGTGCTGTTGTGGCTTTTCATTTCTTTGGCCTCTTCATTTGCAAGCAGCTCCCAGCTGTGATTCAACTCCCCCCTGCCTCCCCCCGATGACTACGGTGATGGGTCCTTCAGGTAAGGCCTTGATCATGTTCCAGGCCTCAAAACGAGTCATGTCCTGTAGACTGATTCCCTGGACCTCCAGCAGTTCATCTCCATGCTGCAGACCGCTCTGCTCTGCTGCTCCAGCTGAAACACGCACACACTGTTAGTCTGGGTATCTTTACAACAGTATGATAGCTGGTAACCGGGCTGTCAGTACGGGTAAAAATACCTGCTTTATTTGTTCAGTATTTCACATCAGGGGAAATGTACAGAAACCCCGAGAGGCTAGGGAAAGAAGTCTGCGAATAGTTGTCTCTCCTGTGTTTATAACTTAAGAGGTAGAGAAAGAGGTTTGGCCAGGATCATCTTTCTAAGTTACTTTGCTTTCATCTGTGAAAACAGAAAAAGCTTAGCCAGGTGATTTTTTATTTTTCATTTGCTGTGTTTGTTGTTGTAATACTCATTTCGGCCACCGGAGGATGAAGTGCACTACTACCCCATGTTCGACCGTAAAAGCACTCACGTTCTGTTCCAGGTCAGTTTGAATCACTCCATGTACTCTAAACACAAGGTGCTTATGTTATGTGTTAGCAAATGATGTACCATTATTGTCATGTTTTGGATAGAAATGTATTTGGATCGATGCTAATCTGCCCTTAGGGAAACCACAAATGGCTGAACTTTGACCTCAACAATTTAGACCAGACTTAGAAAATGTTTTTTCTTCATTTGCCTCTCCGGGCTTCTGTAAAAAAATGTATTTCTACAGACCTGCTTTTTTATTTCACAAAAAGCCAAACAAAGCAGAGGATAAGACTGCTAATTTCAGAAGTTTACAGTTGTATAGTTGCTGCTACAGACGTGAACTAGTACTCATGTCTGAAGCAGCTTCCATTCCTCTGTGTCTGTGACTTCACAGAACTCTTAGAATTCAACTGTCTGTCCCCTTCAGCAAATAAACAGAAGCACCTTTTAAACCCCAGATGGCTGAGTAAAGCTGGTTACATTTGAATGTATGGGGAATTTGTTTCTTGTAAATAGAATGAAATCAGATGGCATCATGAGTGTACCTTTAAAGAGCCTGTTGATGACTAAAGGTCTGTCTCCATGGATTGAGCCTTTCCCTCCCTCGAGAGTAAAGCCAACTCCTCCAGCTCCTTTCTCCAGCTCCACACTCAGCGGAGCTCCCTGCTCCTCCACTGCGAAACAAAACACAACGTACAACCTCAATGGCCTACGTGAGCCACAGGACTTATTTTCAACTTTAGAAAGCAAAGTGTTGGGACTCACCTGCAGGGTTGGTCTCTTGGCTCCTGCAGCTTCCTCCCTCCCTTCCGTCCTCCTCTGCTCTCTTGCAGACGACCACCACAGCCTGCTTCAGACAGCGGGCCTGACGCAGAGCCGCAGTGGCGTCAGCGTGTGTGACGCTGCGCAGCGTTTGTCCGTTTATAGACAACACCTCATCTCCTTTCTCAATGGTGCCCTCCTGAGCTGCCAGGCCGCTGGGAAACACTCTGTGGACCTGGACGAAGACAATGAGTGTCTCACACAGAGATTCAGAGAGTGTGTGCACAGTGTCTGTCCCAAAGTCTAAGTAAAGTTGATTTAGTATAGCACCTTTCAAACAGCAAGATCACAAAGTGCTTTAAAAGAATAAAAAGGAATATTATTACAAGACCGTAAAACAGTAAAGAAATGAATAATATGACATGCAGAAAAGAGGTAGTGAGAGGTAGTTGAGCCTGAACATCTTCAGACTTATTTGATTTGTTTTTGGTCAAATTAACTGTCTTTTTGTGATATGTATTCAACATAAATTTTACAGTTTTCACAATACCGAAATGGAGTGTAAATACCCTCTTTGAGTTGACTTTGAGTCAGAAAACTGTTTTTTGAAAGATGTGGTCATTTTGTATAAAAGCAGGGAAAAGTGATCCACCGTCTCGTCCACATAGACTGCTGTTGACCTGAGTTTTGAAAAAGTGAACTCAGTATTAAGAAAAGCAATCGTTGAAGGGTAAACAACTTGTACGGACGGGCCTATATACACCGGTTCCGGGTTTTGTTGTATGTTGAATTTGCATGTGATTATATATTTTTTTAACTGTTGTTTTTGACCTGTGTACTTTTACACAAAACGCAAATATTACACAGTGAAAAAGAGGCGTATTTTTTGTTTCTGAGTTTTTCACTGTGAATGCATCCAATCAGGCGAGGAACGAGTTGAGTTTAACTTAATCAGTAAAACAACAACATGGAGGCCCAACCAGACCCACAAAGGCAGTGCAGACCAGATCCACTCCTTATGTGCTTACCTTTAACAATAAACTCCCTCGACATATACACTGCCTAAATGTTTGGATATCTAAAATTCACCCAACTCATTTTGCTCAAAGGAAACTCAATGAAATAGTTTACAGTAGTTAAGGCGATCCCACAGTTCACCTCAGTCTACCAGATGCTGCTCTGGGCTAACACAAGTATTAGTTCATGCATTTGTTACCTCTAGACTAGATAACTGCAATTCCTTATTATCAGGCTGCTCTAAAATGACGATTTAGCACATGTTGAGGATGAAAAAAATCACTTTTGCAAATTTCTTTGAAATCTGGTCTTAATGTGAACGTTCAAATGTCTTTAAATAGTCGATGAAAAGACGTTCACTTCTGAACGTCTTTTCATTGTTGACCATAATCCTTTTTTATATGCTCACTGGCTTTATTCCTTCCTTTAGCTTATTGGTTTATTGAAACCCCCCTTAAACACATTATCATAGAAGCATTTTATTATTTATTATTCAGATCACTTTTTTTTCAATGGACAGGCTCTTGTGAGATCAAAGTAAATATTTATGTGTTCTGTGGTTGAGAACTGGATCTCAGGCTTCTTCCTGATCAGCTGAAAATCTGGAGAATCAGTAAAACCACAATATATTCAACAACTAAAATGATAAAATCACTACTGGTTTTAATTTGCCAAGTTGTTCTTGTGTGGCACCAATGGGCTACAACTGCTATTGTTTGTGCAACTCTGTGTTCAAAAGGAATTGTCATTCTAAAACCATTTCAGATCCTAATTTATGCATGAATTGCACATGTACGTCCTTGCTGTTGGTGCAATCTTGAATCACTAATATGAGTATGAGTCGACTGTGGCTATGTGGAGAGCAGGGCCGTCCGTCAATCAGAGGTTCGGTGGTTCAATCCCCGGCTCCGGCTCTGCTAGTCGCATGTCCTTGAGCAAGACACTTAACTCCAAAAACAATTGCTCCAGTAGCTGTGCCTACGGTGTGTGAATGTGGTAGAATCTGAATTGCAAGCATTTGGGTCAAAGCGTCTGCTAAATGACTGTAATGTAATGTAATGAGTCTGTAGAGAGTGCTGCTTACTGTGGGAGCTTTGCTCTCCAGGTCAGTCCCTCCCGCGATGCTGAAGCCCAGACCAGCTCCCTCCTCTTTGTGTAGAATCACAACATGGATGTCCACCAGTTGCTAAGGAAAAAGAGGCAGTTACTACTGCAGTGTATTCATTCTTAATGTGATCCGCTCAGATTAACTGTCTTTTTACCACCAAGCATTGTTCACATCTACATGGCCAATGCCACACTGGGTTTAAATATTTCACTACATCTAAATTTTAAATGAAACGTTCTGCCAGTTTGTGTAGCTCCTCACGAGGTTCTGTTCTAACAGCATCCTTAATCACATTCATGGTATTACTTTGATTTCATCTTAAATGTAGGCTGCATCCAATCCAACTGCTGTAATCATGACACGATGTTTACAAGAGCAAATTATTATATCATTTTGGCATTCTCTTATCTCATATCATGAGTGGGTTTGTGTGTATATAATATATATCATTCAATCATATATACTATATGTCACCATTTATTTGTATTTTGTGTGTGTATATATAAAATACAAGATATAAAATATGTTTGACCTGAGCGCTTCTATAATCCTATATGCCATACAATATAATATATGTGATGTGTGTGCGATGATGATGTCGTATGTTTAAAAGTGGGGGATTTGTACATAAACATACGTACATCTCCAGTTGTATAACCCGTATAGAACATTGGTGAAGCTGTCTTATAACAAGTTCTGTAAGATTTCTTACCTTCAGCGTCTCTTCATCCAGACCTTTGACTTCCTGGATCATCCTCTTTATTTCTTGTGAGGGGATGGCTGAGATGACAGAGTGAGCACAAGCAGAAGTGACTGCTGTGTCGTCATGACACCCCCCCTCCCCTCGCTTAATGGTACACTCCCTCAGTGTGGCCAAGCTGTGTTCAACATGATGCAAACACATCAGAGATGAGGATATCAGATATCTGATCATTGTGCATGCCAGTAGTGTGTAACTGAGCTGCATTCACTGCATTCATTCTCTTCTGACGGTTCAAAACTTTGTAACTGCTTCTCTGGTAAAACAGGAAGTGATTTTTTTCAACCTGAACCACTTCCTTATGAATACAAAACAGGTCCTGGATGCCTTCTGGTAGTGAGTCCCTGTTTAAATAATGAATCACTATATGTCATGTTAACCCAGACCTCTTAGTGTAAGTCTTACCTGACAGAGAATCCTTTGTTGGGGCTGTCCAGGGCGTGCTCAGACCACTGAGGGTTAGTCATATCCACGGCAGAGGAGTCCTGCAGGTTTGGGGAGTCAGGCTTTCCATGGCAGGGGTACGTGGGTAGAGAGCGCATCAGCGCTTGTGAGACCTAGAACAAAAACAACATAGAATGGAGAAAGATACATATTTTTGTAGTTTTTGCTATCACTTCTACCAGCAATATTACCATTGGGCTCATCAAGTATTGAAATGAAGGTAGCTGTTACTATAAGCCAAACTGTCCACTGTAAACATCCAGAACAGTTTACAGACTGACTAGTTTATACATGTAAGTCTTCGCATCAGTCACATTGTGAGAATTTGACAAATTCTCTAAAAACAGCTATCAGTGAATTTGTCTCACTTTGAGATCTCGGAAAACCAAAGACTTCAAGTGATTGCTCTCACAATTTCCATCTGGGACAGCTCAGTGTATAGGGACACTGGGATTATGAAAATATAGAATCATATTGCAGCATGGCCTGTATGAAAGAAGGGGACGTATCTCCGTGACATCACCCATTGGTGGGTAGACTACGATTTTATTTAAGTCCACAAATGATGGATGGATGGTCAAACAATCACAGGACTGGAGACAGCTGTTCATGTCCCATGTGAAACCTCACTTAACAATTACTTTACGCTTGTTAGTGGTCTGTTACCCTAGAAAGTCCACGAAGGGCAGTTGATATTCATTTACGCTAGTTACATTGTTACGGTTGTTACGTTGTTACATATTACATTGTTATTTTAAAACAACCATCTTTTTTGTAACCTTACCCCAAGTGGTTTTGTTGCCTACAATTAACCGTTTCACAACCTTTTGTGTTTCAGAATCATCGACATTCAACGTCACCCCTGGTTAGGAGAAAAGTAAAATGCCAAAAAAAATTCTAACAATTACCTTTGACGAAGGGAAAACCAACTATGAAAGGGTTAAAGTTCTAAGAAGAAAACTCAGACAAACCCCAGACCGGACAACGCCGTGGTAGAGACGTGTCAATCAGAAAGTAGTGTTTGACTCTAAATGGAGCATAATTTACGAAATGAACATCATACTGTATTGAAGAAGACTTGAAACTAGAGATTGAGACCATGAAATAGACTGTATATAAGAAGTGGATGTAGTCACCTTTGGTTTGTGGACACATTTTTGAAGTCTCAAATTTGGCATTTTAGCCATTGCCACCTTGTTTTTGCAACCAGAAGTAACACTAGAGCATGGAGCTAAGTACAACTGAATACTAATGAAGACATTTTTAGGAAACCAAAAATGTAACAATTGACTTTGATGAAGTAAAAACATAGCGTGAAATGATTAAAGTTGTAAGAGAAAAACTTTCACACCAGACAACGCTGTGGTACAGACTTGTCAATCACAAGATAGCCAAACAAACTAGAGATTAAGACCATAAACTCATGTTTACAATGTTAACTGAGGTAATAAATCAAGTGAGAAGTGATGAACATTAGAGAGAATGCGGGTTTAAGACATGAAGCATCGGCTTCACTTTTCAGAACCGGAGGTTCTGCCTGTATTTCAGTGAGCTTACCTCCACATACAGTGGTTTACATAATCTTGATCAATTGTTACTTTTACAACCTTGTGATTTCACAAATTGTGTTTCTTGACCCATTAGACTTTGCTATAGCGGTGTTGCCGTGTTCCTGGAAATTGTACACAAAACTATATCAAAATAAGTCAAATAAATCCATACATTTAAATTGTCCTTTAAATAATGTTTACATGTCACATAAGGACATGACTATAGTTCTTCACATGACAGATTACCTGGTTACTGAAGGCGAGGATTTTCCCCATACTCTCTCTCTCCAGACCTCCCAGAGGGTTACTGTCTGTTGGGGTAATAGCACTCAGAGTTGTGCTCTGCAGCGTTCCTTGACTCTCTGCTCCATCTTCCTCTGTCCCCTCTGGAGGACTTTCCCCCTCCACTTCATTGGATCTCATAGATGTCGCAGGGGGCAGGACTTTGCACTCTGTGGACCTGGTAAGATCCACTCTTTCTAGCTCAGATTCAGACTGCTCTGTTGGAAAGACATTCCTGTCATCATGGACTTGAGCCGAATGAGAATCATGTGTCCCTGAGTCCAGATCATTGCTGATGGTGTCAGAAAATGGAAGATCTGTGGGGGATTGGATAGAGGGAGGTTCATCATCAGAGGACATGGCTGGTATTTGACTACAAGCTTCAGAAGAGGAGAAGGTGGTAGCAGAGGGTGATACATGTGTGTTGCTTGTCTCCCTAACATATGCTGACTGGTTTGCCTGGATCTCTTCTGGGATTTCATGTTTGACCTTCCCATAATCTCCATGTGAGGCAAGGTGACTCTTGGACTCCGTCTCCAGAGTAAGAGAGTTGGAAGGGGCCATAGGTCTCCTGTTACCCCCCTTTTCTGGACCCTCTGGACTGGAAAAAGTCTCAAATGAGTGGATCTTTTGTTTAATTGACAGGTTAGCTGCAGAAGAGGCAGATCTGACTCCAAAGCTTCTGTTGAAGCCCACAGCAGACCTCTGCTCTGCGGGTTTCACTTGCTTCTTCTGGTCCTGCTCATCCCGAATTTTCCTCAGACTCTTGCGAAACCAGACAGGCTTGGGTGCCACCGGGGGCCCCGACATTGCTCCTGAAGGAGTTTCTGATGTGTTTTCAGGGGTCATGTTGGACGGAGGATCTGAAGTTCCATCAGTGGCTGAGCTATTGAGCTTGGACATGTTCTCTTCGTCACTCATGGTGGCAGGCTTGCTGTGGACGTTGATAGGCTGTGTTGTTTCTGCAGCACAGTGGGGGTGACGATGGTGGATCTCGCTCAGCTCTTCAGGGGAGCTGTCTGAAAGGCGAACCCAAGGATCCTGAAGCAGTTCTTGGGCGTGTTGGTCGATACGAACCTGCCTCCTCAGAGCTGCTTTCTTCGGCTGTGAGCAGAGCACAGTTGATGAATCACCTGTCCAGCAACACAGAGGAAAGTAGAAAGGTCTGAGAGGTAGTTGTGTTTCAAACATGTCTCAAATTTAGGAATAGATATTACTGTGTATTCATACTGTGAACTACATGATAGGTGTAATAGTCATCATCCAGGCCTCTGCTTGTGTTAATGAAAGTTCAAAGGGTTATTTCATGCATTCAAATACATTTATATCAAACTATTAAAAACCAAATTACAACAAAACAGGTTATCATGGAAGTAAAACAATACGAGACGAGTATCAATAGTCACCAGCCATGTTTAAGCCCAGACAACTTTGGTCCAACCAAAGCAAGTTATCGTCAACATTGCTGCCAACCGAGTCGGCAAAAATGTTGGCGTTGTACCCTTATGACGTTTCCGAACCAAAAATATGATTCATAAATACGTTTTATATCAGCCTTGTGTCACGCATGTAGAAACATATAATATCAAGTGGTTAATGTTGTGAAATGATTGGTTAGGTTTAGGCAACACAACTACTTGAATAAGGTTTGAAATACATTCATAGTTTGTGTTCAAATTCTGATGTTACGCCGTTGGCGTAAGTGTAAAGATGTTGCGTAATAGTCCACATTTACTTTTTTGGTTTTTTGTTTGAGCAATCCACCACCACTCCCATCCACCTATAGTGGACTTTCTTGCTTTTTTAAACTCTGTATTATACCACTTATCTTTTAATATCGGTCAATCAATATACTGCATCACCTACTCGCTCGTTGTACTACGCCTTAGTACAACTCCTCCTGACACTGCAGCCTGCACCAACTACTACATTACACTACATTACATTACATTACATTACAGTCATTTAGCAGACGCTTTTATCCAAAGCGACTTACTACATGGTACAACAACCTACGTCACTTGCTATTACCAAATGCAGAAATGTCCATATTCAATGCATCTGTGGTTTGCTGAAATGTACAATGCCTGACGACTGTGCTTTTGCTTCTGCCCCTGTTGGGCTCTGTCATATGATTGAACAGGAAGTGGAAGCTCAGTTGTTCTCCACTGATAACTGATAACCACAGCACCAAGATTAGCTAGTTCTGAAGATGCATTCAGGTGCTGAAATGTAGGATAATAGTACTTGTCTCCTACCTGTGTGTAATCTGTCGTTGGTGCAGGCTAGAGGTTGAGTGAAATCTTCCTTGATCCCTTCTGACTCTTCTCTTATTCGTTCTCCTTCCTGCTACACAAACAGGAAGTATTGTGTCACAGTAGCTTCTCTTGTATCAACCACAGAGAGGTGCAATAACGTACCCTGCTTCCGCTCTGACATTCATCCACATAACTGCTACTGCTTTCACACCGTCCGATTGAGTGAGCAACAGTCCCATAAAGTACAGTAAGCAACAAGCGTGATGCATACAGCCAGCGGTCAAAATGAGCTTTTTTGAGGAGGGGGAGGCCTTGTCCAATGAGACTGGGGGGTTTAGTATACGTGGGGTAGTTAACACAGGCCACACTTAACAGTTTTAATGGGGACTATTTCGTCAGTAGGAAGTTGTTCCAATGAAAACTGAAGCCTTTGTGCTCTGCGGCTGTGGATTGTCTAGTTTATCAATGGCACCGTTTTTAGAAAGAGATATTTTTTAAAGCTGTACCACAAAATAAATTCCATTCAGCACCATCGTATTGGTGGAATTCAGGAGAGAGATATCTCAACTATCTAAATGAACCAGTTGCCACTAAGGTGTAGCGAGAATATTCAAATTTGTAGTGTTTTATTTATTGGTCATGGATATGAAGCAACCATTTTTATAAATTTGATGGACAGCTGCAAATATAACTGCATTAAAGCAGTAAAACTGAAATCTCCCTGTAGTAATCCACTTGACACGGCAGAAAAACAAAAACAAATGTGAGAGTTGGCAAAGCTGCAACACTGAATGTCAGGAGGCAGAGCTCCGGTGGGGACATGACATGCACTGCTTTCATGCTAATATGCACACACACCGACATATGTAAAAGCATGCATGAAGAGCACGACTGAAACATAAAATGGGTATTTTAGGAAGCATATTAGGAATCATATTATAACACCTGAATTTTCAAAGCCAGTTGTATACAGAGATGCACACACACTTGTACTTCACGGCCAAAAGTATGTGTACATGTTTACAACATCAACGTGTCACACAACACCAATTTGTTTGATAATTTGTTTAGTTGTAGGTTGAAAGAGAGACGATATTGATTACTGTCAACGTATTCCTCCAACGTCATATTATACTGGTCAGCAAAATGTGGTCTACACGAAGAAGCATTACATGTTTTTTTTATTAAATTGCATAAATATGAAACTATATAGACCGTGTGCTGCCAACAAGAAGCTTTTCAGGACATCGTACAGGAGCAATATAAGAGTGTGCTTCAGACCTGATACAACCAGTTTTAAACTATCACCGTTGAAATTCTGGTTGGTACTCACTGGGAGGCCCAATGTTCTTTTCTGATAGGGTTGTGTAATTATGAGCTTTCCACAAGATAGTAAGTAATAATATGTTTTTCAATCGGTTTATGACATTTACTCTTTTTAAAGTCCTTGGATCCAATTCATAAACCAATAAAAGGGGTGCTTTTATAGAGTATTGCCAGTTTAACACTCACACACCGTCATGTCAAATTCCTTGTATGTTCAACATACAATGGCAATAAACGGCTTCTGATTCTGATTCTGATTCTGATTCTGATTCTGACAGCTTTACGTTTCATTAAATCCTAAAAAGCCAAAGGTGTTCAGCATGCATTCACCACCAAAACACTGGAAGCCACATCACTTAACATACATTCCTTGAGAGTAACCTCCAGATCTTTCTCAAGGCTTTGTACATACTGCTGAAGAACTGCCGGCAGTGAAAGGAGAGCAGTGTGTTACATGTCACTCTTTTCAGAAAAAGCATGATACATTGAAGGAAACATGATTAATATAAGGGGGATCAGGACATTGAGAAAGTAGCAGAATCCCTGTCCCTGTCATCTCTCAGTGTGGAAGTGAAAAAGAATACTGATGCAGATGGTCTCACACATAATTTTAAAATCTTGTTATGGTCACTGAACTGAGATACTGATTGATAAAACAAATGAGCTTTCTGTGCAGCATCTCTCAGACAGCTTGTTACAGCCACAGCCAATGCCCTCAGTGTCTCACCCTCTTAGTTTCTTTTAAATGTAGAACATTCTAGATTGGTTACCATATGCCCATCCCACTTCCTGATTAGCATCCGAAGGATCCTGATTGGAGCAGCATCTTGTCCAGCTCTCCAATCCAGTAGATGCAAGTTTTATATATTTATGGCTACATAATGGAAAATAGGTGATTGTGATTTGTATTTTCTTCAGATGTGTTTTGTACATCTTGACACTGAAATGGCAAACATTGGAATAACACAAACATTTTGCTATCCGACCTACACCTGACAGATACAGAAGAAGGATCTGGATCTGGATTGGTTTTGGATCATTTCAAATCTAATATTTAATTTCTCTTTTTCGGTCCCTAACTTTGACAGATGGCTGCGTCCATGCACGTGTTGCAATGCCCACTGATTAACAGCAAAGAAATAGAGCAATGCAACAGCAAGTTGCTAGTTAGCAAAATGGATGAAAACAAGGCAGATGACTATGTTTTGTCAAATTTCCACAGGGTACCCTCCAGTGGTGGGCCGTCAGGGCCTGCAAGGCCTTCTCTGCTGGCCTAGACAGAATCACAAAGTTATAGCTATTTTATAATTTAATAATTTTTCATAAATACACGACATGTATTATAATTTATACAAATATTTTTCCCATTATCTTATTTTGTCATTGCACAGCTACTGTCTTCCTCAGTTGCTCTGCTTCCAGTGCAGCTTGTTTTAAGTAGAGCTTTTATCCAATCAGATTTCACCTCTGTGTCTCTAGGTAAGAAGAGAGGCCAGAGGCCAGCAGACTCACAAGTGCATCCATGTGCAGTTTAAGTGAATGGGGACGATATTGTTGATTGTCATCGTCTTCAACCAATCAGATCTTTAGTTTGACATGTTGGGCGTATTCTTTGACATGTCAGAGCCTGCTAGTTGGCCTACAACTACATGATTGGTCAGTGGGCTAGCCTGACAATCCCAATATCTGCTGCCTCTGTGAGCGGACATTTTCATCCCTCAAACGCATTAAAACGTATTCAAGAAATACAACTGGGGAGGCTCGACTGTCTTCACTGGCGTCCATGAATGGAGAAGGACTTCTTACTGGAACTAAAACACACGGATGTACTGAACAACCGTCAGATTAAACTCTTTGTTAACAAAGAAAGGAGGATGGACTTTGTCTTTAAATAGTGAACAGCGGCTTTGGTAAGTGAACTGCTTTTGTTTTTACATCTGCAGTAGCTTTAATATGCTTGTTTATATATTATCATTTGTACAACTTGTTTTTATGAAGATGGATTTTTCGTTTATATGTGATAGGAATCATTGTTCCGTCCAATGTTGCTCTGGGGACATATTTAGCTGTGCCAGTGTTGCCAACTTGGCGACTTTCTCGCTAAATCTAGCGACTTTCTAAACCCTCATAAAGACTTTTTTTTGTCAAAAGCTACTCGTGACAAATCTAGCGACTTGTTCTGGTGTTGGAGACTTTTCTGGTGTTTTGACTCTGAGGTACGTTCTGCACTGTGGTGAACGAGCAGCGGGTGCTGCCGTGAGCCGCCCCAAAGCACTCACAGGCGGTTACTCGCGCTGCAGTCAGAGAAGAGAGGAGACACACTCTCGGCGTATTCTCTGCAGTTAGTGTATTTATAGGTGTTTGCTTCATTTTTACATGAAACAAATAATAACTGTAGCTGTGTTTCAACTGCAGGACAGCAGTGAAGGCCCAGGTATAAAATGAACGGCCCGCCACTGGTACCCTCAAAGCAATGCCTGACTAGTCAAGGGACAATTGAAAATGTGTGACATAGTAGATAAGTGTACAATCATAGAAAAATGAAAGCTTTTAAACAATAAAATCTTGAAGAGTAAATACTAGCAAATATGCAAAAAGAACAAAAGTGTAGAGCAGCTGTATTTAGACTGGTGTACCTGGCAGCTGCTGTGTGATGACAACTCCAGTCCTCCATCTCTAACCGGGGATCCTCTACTGGAGCCACTGGAGTCTCCATTATAACCCTCCTCACTGGTCACATCCTGAGGCCAGCAGTACTGACGTGGAGCAGCACACGCCCTGCAGGTGGACTACAGACACACAGCTCTATTGCAGGCGTTAAATATGCAACATGCGGTATCTGACCAGAATTTATATTGAAACATTCAGAAATGTAACCATGGTCATTAAAAGAATTTCAAGAAGAAACCGTTTTGACATAATGCTGTGTGATATTCGACGGATTTTTTTGTGCTGCAGAGATATCACTGCCAATCAGCAAGGTGCGGCCTATCCTAAAATAGGCCATAGTGTGTCACTGTAGTGTCCAGTCTGCTCTCAGTCAAGATAATGAAGAGTAGAGCTGCTCCAGGGCTTGCCAATAAAACATCCATAGTCTGAGTGAGTTTTGATAGTTTGTTTATTGGATTAATAGAAAGTGGCAGAAACACAAATACGACTCGCACCCTCGCCTCGTCTTCAGGCAGCAGTGAAGCATTCAGCAGCCCCAGGAGAGGTACCCCCAGTTAGCAGTTAGCTCAAATTCAGCCATCTTACAGCCAATCCTACCAGCATTGGCGGTCTAAACCTGGAGGGCTGCCCTACTGACCGCTTTTCTCCTTCTCCTTGTGGTCTCCCGGCTTTGGGGAGCACGAGATGAAGGTGTGGGTCGTTTTCTCGTTTCTGCCACTTTGGCATAATATAATGATAGTATACTGTATGATGACACTTTGCATTTCCAGGACCAAGTATATATCGACTGACAAGACAATTAATTTTGAATTTGATTGACATGCTACATTTGGTTAATTGAGAAGATAACTCACCCAAAAAGGTGGGGTTTCCTCATTTACGGCGACGCTATTAGTGCCTCTGACTCCTCATAGGTAAAATTAAACGCCCATCTTTTTTGTCCATGAAAGCTAGCTAGCTATCCAGTAACATCTCGGGTAGCCTACCGGTACACTCTAATCGAAGATACAGGCAGGATGAGTGCTGACTGAAGAATTACTGTTTAGTTAGGATTTCTTCAGTTAAGATATCGGATAGGACATAGACATGAGTTAAGGAATTGCTTCTGCAATAGGAAGATATGATTTTCCTATCTCTGAAACTTACACTTAGATAAGCAGTTTGGATATTTTTCTGTATTGAGGCCCCAGCCCCCCATGACTGTGATTAATGGATGTGTGCTTGCATGCATGGATGGAGGCAAGGAAGGATAATGGATGGATGACTCCATGAGTGGATGCGTAGATGGATGGATGGATGGATGGATGGATGGATGGATGCATGGATGGATGCATGGATGGATGGATGGATGGATGGATGCATGGATGGATGGATGCATGCATGGATGGATTGATGGATGGATGACTCCATGAGTGGATGTGTGGATGGATGGATGGATGCATGGATGGATGGATGCATGCATGGATGGATTGATGGATGGATGACTCCATGAGTGGATGTGTGGATGGATGGATGGATGAATGGATGGATTGATGCATGGATGGATGGATGGATGAATGGATGGATTGATGCATGGATGGATGGATGGGCTACCTTAAAGCCCCTTGAGGCCAGATCCAGGACCTGCTGACTGGACAGGTTGGCAGCAGCAGCGTTGTATGGGAGGTTATAGTCTTCATCAGGATACACAGGCACTGACAGTCTGTTGTCAGACCATGTCTCTCTCATAGACTACACAACAAGAATGGGACAGGGATAACATGAGAAACACATAATTTCAAAATAGGAGATTACTCGGATTCTGATAGATTTCCCAGAAACAAACGTTCATCTGATCCCAGAAACTTTAATAGGAACCCTCTCAATACATCCTGCCGCACATTTGGTTACCTTGTGTGTGTCTAGGCTGTGGACGCGAGCTGATGGGTTATGCTGTGTGTTGTGAAGGCTGTGTATGGTGAGGCAGTGGTTGTGGTTAGGACCGTTGGTGTTGTCGCTGCAGGAGCGGGTCATGGTCTTCTGTGCTCGTCGAACCGTCAGCTGACTGAAACTCCTCTCCAGATAACGTTCACATCTGTGCCGGCTGTGAGAGCAAGACTCCGGTCTACGTAGCCCTGAGACAAAATAAAAAATGATTAAAAAAAGAAATAAAGTTATTATATAATTCTGATGAAAACACCCATTCCTTGAGAAAAATGTGTGTGATGCTGATTAATGTGGCAGTAAACACGTTTTTTGGCTTAAACTTCTCACTCAGAATTAAATTTCACCATCAGCGTTTAGATTGGTTCCCTTTAAGCCTCGTTTTCACTGTGCAGTTCTGTCTGCCTGTTATGATCTCAGGGAAAATTAAGGCTCCAATCACTGCACAAAGGAAGTGCGTCTATTGGACTATTGGTCAACCAAAACCGAAAGAAGATAGTGCTTTTGCTTTTGTTTTTACCAAATTATTAAACGTGAGTTTTATAGTTACTATACCCAGTGGAAATGGTGGACAGTGGAACAACCACAGTAACTGTGGAAAACGAAATGCAGTGTCCTGAGAAGTGCTGCCAACTCTTTTCCAAAGAAGTATCTAGCAGTAGCTCCAAAAGTAGCTAAAAGTAGCCAGGTGACGTCATGTGTTCATTTGCATATTGGTGATATCATTGCACGCTCATTAGCTTAGTCAAGCTTAAGCCATATCCACATTAGGCCGTGTGTCGTTGGATGCAGAGTTCTCAAATAGAACCGATCTCCGTCCACACGGGAGTTTTCAGCATTATTCATCAGGTTGATCTGCATCCACACGGCAGCCGGGGAAGGCGGACAGCACGTGACCATTAACGTACACTGGGCATGCGCCCAGAGCATGGGCTGATAGCGTCTCTGGACTCGGGAATTGTCGCTCATCGCTCAAAGAATAGCTCGCCTCCTCCGCCTGTAGGCAATAGCAGCATTGTAAAATGACGCATTTAACTCCACAATAGCTGCTAGTACAGACAACACAGTAAGCAAGGCTTGCCGTTCGTTATCCATGTTGAAATGAATCGCAGCTGGTCGCCGGCTGTTTGTTTTCTTCCGGGTACGGGTCACGTGATAGTGAGTGTGACGAATCAGGGACGGAGACGTCATGGCTGGTAATAACCAATCCAGTAGCGAGCATGGGGAGGGCTCATTTTTTTCTAACAGACATCCGGGGTTTTGGCATACTGCGACGTCTATACCGAACCAAAACCCCGGAGGTCTCAAATAGCTCCAACCTCGGCGGAGTTTTCAGGTTCCTCCGTTTAGGGCGCTCCAAAACTCCGGCGTGGTGTGGCTGCTCAGTGTAAACGTAGGAAAACTGGAGTAAAACTGGAGTAATGTGGATAGGGCCTTAGTCATTGTCTCCGTACTGTTGGCAGAGGAGACTGAGATTACTGTGAGCACCACTGGGAGTTAAGAACAATGAAATAAAGACTCTTTGAATATATGTCTTGCCTTTTCCATGATGGTTTGAATAAGTTGCTAAATTTCTCGCATTATGATTGAGTTGCATTATGGGATGTGTAGGATCCAAAGTTTTTGGAGTATAGACCCCATAAGGATCTAAAATTCACCACATCTCGGTTTCTGCTGGATACATTTTGAACATTTTTCAATTTGCCTATGGTGTGTCCCCCTACTTTATGGAAGTTCAACAAAATCAAGTTCAACTTCAGTAAAATGAAAGGTATAGTATAGTAAGTACAAGAGTTATTTCTAAGAAAAGCACCCATCTACAAAGAAGTATGCACAATTTGACGTGAATATATCTCTAGCACGTAAGTTTTTTTTATCAAAAATGTAATCAAATAGCTGCATAAAATTCAGCAAATGTTGTTACATGAGCAGTACGTGTAGCATAAACATTTAATTAATCACAGTTGAGCTAAAAAAGGACATGGAATGAAGCTAATAAGTGTGCAAGGCAACAGGAGTAAGACAACTTGAGTTCAGATAAACATGGGGGGAGCTGAAGACCCAGCCGTGCCATGGTCCTATGTGACTGTGGAAAATGAATAATAACCAAATACATATTTCACCATCAATGCTCCACTGGCTCTTATCCTTTCTCAGTTTGCTGATTTCCACAGCCTGAGCGATAGCATCATTCAGCTGCTGCTCTGATACCTGTGACACACAGAAGATTGGAATGAATAAGTCAGGTTGAGGAAAGGTTTTGGTGCTTGAGGCAACTCACAAAGATTTTAAAGGAGACATATCTTTCAGGTTCATCCTCGTATTTTGGTTTTCCCCTAGAACATTTATTTTCTCACACTGTCTGAATGTCCCTGTAATTGCCCTCTGTCAGACACCTCTGTTATCTTGCCTGTCTCTTTAAGAGATGACTTCCTTTCCCCCAAACTCATCTTCTCAGGCAGAGACAGAGAACTGCACATGTCATTTCACAAAATAAATCTATTTGTATTGCACTTTTTAAAGGTGATTTGTACTGTTGTGGGAAACACATATTAGACTAGTGTGTTGCAGAGTCATAGGTAGAATGTAGAACACAGATGTCATGTTGACAGGAGTGTCTGGGGATTCTTGGTATTTTAATGACCCGAGGAGGAGTTTACATTCTACAGCACACTTCAGCCTTTGTTTAGACACGCACACTAAATCAATCCGTTCAAATACAAGCTAGCAGTGGCGGCTGGTGGAAAATGTTCTCGGTAGGGCCATCCTATCAATTTCAGCAAACATCCCAGTATGATTTAATGCATAATGCATTATATAATATAATATAACATGTTTATTTATTGAGATGCCCCTATGGACCTTGTTATAGGAGGTAAAGATCAGGAGAAGTAAACATGAAGTGTAATTATGAATACTGATGTTAAATTAGCTGGCGCTCGCCTGTAGAGACTTCTCCTGACGAGAACGCACAGCTAGGGGGGCCAAATTGTTCTGGCCCCACGCTGAATCTATTTGAGGGCGCTGATTGGCTAACTTGTAATTCACTCATTTATATCTTCAATCAGTAATTGGCTAAACTGCTTCATAGACCCGTCTCTTTTGGGCCAAAACGATTTTGCCCCCCCAGCTGTGCGTTCTGAGACTGTCGTGCACACAGGCAGAGAGCACGAGCAGGAAAAGCATATATTTTGCGCAGCTATCATATTGTACACACATTACTGGGTACATTCCATAGTTCAAAAACACAAATATTGACAATTTGTATAATTTATGATTATTATAATTGTTTTTTTTTTTTTTTTGGTGTGGCTCAAGGTGGGACCAGGCCCCATGGCCCTCTATTGACCAAACGCCACTGCAAGCTAGTGTTTGTGATAATTAGCAGATGTTACAATGCTAACAGGCTAAAAAATAAAAATAGAACACTGTACACATGACACCTGCTAAACAACAGCTAGTCATTGTAAGAATGTCAGCATGCAGATCTTAGTCTTTAGCAGTGGCGGCTGGTCAAGAGAGGGCAATGGGGCATGGCCCCACCATGAGCCACACGGGAAAAAAAAAAATAAATAAATAAAAAAAATTATAATAATCACAAATTATACAAATTGTCAATATTTGTGTTTTTTAACTATGGAATGTACCCAGTAATGTGTGTACAATATGATATCTGCGCAAAATATATGCTTTTCCTGCTCGTCCTCTCCCCCTGTGTGCTCGTCTGCTCGTGCTCTCTGCCTGTGTGCACAACACTGAGAACGTGCAGCGAGGGGGGCCTAATCGTTTTAGCCCAAAAAAGACGGGTCTATGAAGCCGTTTAGCCAATTGCTGATTCAAGATATAAATGAGTGACATACAATTTAGCCAATCAGCGCCCTCAAATAGATTCAGCTGTGGGCAAGAATGATCAAGCCCCGGAGCTGTGTGTTCTCGTCAGGAGAAGTTTCTACAGGCGCCCGCGCCAGCGCGACGACTCCTCCTCCAAGCCCCGTTTGAGAGGAGAACTTTGGCGGAGATTCTGCAGCCAAAGAGCTGATATCAGATCAGCCTGACCTCACAATCAGACAGCAGACTACATGCGAAGCGTCACTACTTCGTACAAGTCAGTCAATCAACTTCCTTTCTTCCTAAAAGTACGCTGATTACTTCGACATACCATACGTATCCACAGGCAGGGGCGGACTGGCCATCGGGGATACCGGGGGAATCCCCGGTAGGCCGACGGGACTATATTATATGCTTCACAGAACACGTTCAATTTACTCTAATACCGAAAGTCAATAATCAGTGAAAACTGTATCAACAGTATAAACTGACATTATACTACTCCTCGCGATCCGAGGATGCCACAGCACAGTTGGACACTACGGTGCTTTTAAAAACTTTTCTCCATAACCGCGGTCTGCGCCGTGCGGTCGTGCGAATGGCCGCCGTAGACCGGCGAAATACATGCCGTGTATTGAGTGGGCAGCGCGCCGTGTATTGAGTGGGCCGGTCTGACAGTAACTCCCGGGCCACTTTTTCCCCCTAAATTAACAGTGAAAACTCATCATAGCTTAATTTAACATCAGTATTCATAATTACACTTCATGTTTACTTCTCCTGATCTTTACCTCCTATAACAAGGTCCATAGGGGCATCTCAATAAATAAACATGTTATATTATATTGTATTATATTATATAAGTGTTATTTACTGTTTTTTTTCATGTTGGAATAAATGTTAAATATTTAACTGCCAAGTAATAATGCGTGTTTGATGCTTTTTTTTTTTTGCATGAAATCATACTGGGATGTTTGCTGAAATTGATAGGATGGCCCTCCCTAGAACATTTTCCACCAGCCGCCACTGGTCTTTAGCTTAAAGCCCTGCTGCTCCTCAGTACAGCTTCACAGAGCTAGCATGGATTTAGATTCAGTCTTCTTTGACACACGCACACACACACACACACACACACACACACACACACACACACACACACACACACACACACACACACACACACACACACAGTCAAATTACAATCCATGCTGACAGCACAGAGGCCTGCAGTGTAAGCCATGAAGCCACATTAACACTGAGGCAGCACAGCCTGGTTCGAGTGAATGAGATGGATATGCGTTGCATACTTTGGGGTCGGGGTGTCGACTGATGATGACGTGGACTGGACCTGGTGTGCACTGGCTCAGTACTGTGTAGACGTCATTCAGCACCATGCTGTAAACCACAGTGTGTTCGATCTCCATGATCTCATCCCCACATCTGAAGGAAGGGAGGGAAAGTTCAGGAAAATATATCGAAAGAACCAAAACAAGAGCACTGAGTAGAGAAAATGAAATGCTGAATGTCTGCATAACTCCCACTCAGTGTGCTAAGAAGAGGAAACATGTCAGCCTATCAAAAAAAGCTTTTTAATATATGTTGGAAATATAAAATGTAATTCCATTGTAATGGCACAAAACCATTGTGGACACATCATTGAAACCCAAGTGAGGAAAACTGCTTAAAGTGAATGCATGTGCACTTATTAAATGTTTGGTCTATAAAATGTCAGAACAAAAACACCCTCTAGTTTTGGATGCGGTGTCTTTGGAGGTCGTTACTAGATAGGTACAGATAGCTCATCTGTCTTTGCTATTTCTTGCCATTTGTTTGCAAAGGTCTCTCGAGGATCAGCTCATCATACCACCACACTGGCTCTCCAGGGCCAGCGTGGACCTCCCAGCAGAAGGTAGCCCGCTGAGGACACACACACACGGGAGCTTGACCAACGCCTACGCTTCCTCTGCTGCCAGGTGCTACAAGAGAGCCGCTATGAAACTCTTGTTACAGGTTGTTGTAGCAATGGGTGGTTAACATAATGATCTGTTAGGCACAGAAGATATGACAAATAACATATACAGTACATTATTTAAAAGAATACTCCTAATTGTATTGAAGCTCTCAGCAAGTGACTCTGCTTCTGTCTGGAGAGGCCTGAGACAGCTCACCAACAAACCTAAAACCATCTCCTCCATGAACGACCTATGCCTGGCAGACAAGCTGAACGAGTTCTATTGTAGATTTGAAAGACAAAGGGACAGTCCTGACCCCCACGGCTCCATCAACCAGCCCCAAACCACCAGGCCCCCCTCCCCCAGCTCAGCAGGGGCTCATGCCTCTGTACCACCCCACTGACTGACATCCCCAGGTCACTCCCCTGCACATCCCTTCCCTGTTTCTTTATTTAAACACACTTGACACTTTACATTACACTTCATCATACTTCTTTATAGTACTGTTATCTGTTTGTTGTGCACTTTATTTTATTTTCTATTGTAAATTTTAATATGTTTCTATTTCTTGCACTGTGTTGATTGTTGACAAATTCCTTGTATGTGCAACGTACATTGGCAATGAATGGTTTCTGATTCTGATGTCACACAAAACAAATATCTAAAAACAATGTTTTAAAAAATATTTAAGCTATGTTAATATGATGTGTGCCTATGTAAGCTAGTACCAAACAATTCCAACCATGTTCCAATCATGACATCCGTCCATCAATCAATCTGCAACATTTAGCATCAAGGGTGATGTATGGAGCCGCAGTCCTCTGCAGCTCCATATCGCCCTGTATTCGAAACCCGCCCACTTTTTAGCGGCCCAATCAAATGCAACAGATTTGATTCACTGCACACCGCACACATTTTCCTTTTCACTGGGAACTGGAGAACTCTTACGGTGTGCGTTACTGACCAACTTACTGTACACACACTTCATCAGTAGAGACATGTTTGTACTGTAGTAATGAATGCTTACCGCAGTCTACCATCCATGTGAGCCACCGATCCTGGAGAGAGGGTGAGGATGTAGATCCCTGGGCACCCGTCACCAGATGGAACACAGCACAGTCCAATACCCAGACCAACACCAGCCTCTAGGAAATGACACATGCATAAACATTTATAATGATATGACTCATTATAATACTGTCTATAATTAAAGGTTTCATTTCAAGAGATTTAGCATTTACACCCCAACAAACCACAGCACAGCCTTGGAAATCCGTCTTCTAGAGCTGAAACTAATAACTGCTTTCATTATTGATCGATCAATCAATCATTTAGTCTGTAAAATGCAAAAACAATGATGACTAATGGCTATCATCAGTTACCAGAGCCTGGAGTGATGTCTAAAAATGGAACACAATTGATTTTACCACTACATGCAGTTTACCAGCGTGAGGAGTGTGAGGACCTTTGTGAAGACTGACCTGTGCAACAGAAAGCCTGAATCACAACCGAGCAGTTCGGTGTTTTAAAGATGTGGTTATTTACCAGGACGGTATACCCAAAAGATGCTATTGGTTGCATTATGGCAAATGCAGGATCCATCTTTTGACCATTTTCGTAAAATCTTAAAATTGCTTATTTTTTTCTCCAGTGACAAAAACAAAACCTATAATAATAAACCTACTAAATGTTCTTTCTATTGTCAGATGAAACCCAGAAAAGCAAGCAACTCTTCCCATCAGAATAACTCTAGGTGGAAACGTCAAATGGTAAAATACCAAAAAGATGTCAACAATTAATTAATAGGTGTTTCTCAAGGTCATTGAAGGATCCTTCAACGGTTTTCAAACATGGTACGTCATTGAATCCCCTGAAGAACTGCTCTAATGTCAAGGATCCTTCTAATTCTACCAAGGACTGAATCAGAGGATTTTCAAGGATGCATGTATTCTGTGCAACATCACAACAGAGACGTGAGAAACCAGCGCTCGTCACAGGCTCCAGAGCTGAGATTACAGGGACTTCACCCACTTTGTGTCCGCTATGTGTCTGTTTGCCAACATTAGCTCGCTAAATAATGATGAAGCTAGCGCTGTGTATGATTCATAGCAATGAACTCAATAATATTGGTCTGGTTCAGCAGGTCAAAAACGAACTAACTGCCACTCTCAATAATCACGTATGGCGTCAACTTACTCAGTACATAGCGAGAGGATGGTGGCAAGCCAGGGGCACAGCAACAGCTGTCTGTGACTTTGAGGTGTGCATATGAATTGTTTTGTATGTTTTGTAGGTTTATCAATTGTAATAATCATAGAAATCCTTGTTGATTTTATTCATTTTTTGCACAGGTTTTGAATCTGTGTATATTGTTTTGAGGATTCCAAAATTAATATTCCTACTAGAACTGATAATGTACTGAATTATTCTAATTAAGTAAAAAAAAGAAGAAAAAAAAGGTCAATTTATTCTGCACACTTGCAGACTCGCTAGCTAGTGTGGGTTCTCTGAATGCTAGGAAAGAGTCTAATCCCTGTAGCCCCGCCCCCACCCTGTGTCATACCTTTCTGCAGGATGATCTCCATCATGATGCGGTCTCTGGGCTTGGCAGGCTGACCCGGGACACTCAGTGTGTTACTGCATGCGTTGTTCAGGCAGTTGAAGTCTCCGATGTCAGAGCTGGCCCTGGCCATGCCTGTGGTGGAGCTGAGGGAGCGTGACCTGCATAGCTGAGCTACCTGCGACTGGCCACACAGGGCCCCCACACGCAGGCTTGTCCTCACCACCACAGTCAGCAGGCCCTTTTTGATTTGCTGCACGAAGACAGTGAATATTTCAAATCAATGCTAAATGCTGTAGAAATGTTCGCTGGCTGAGTTTGATCTCTGGGCCCCTATTAACCGCCCACCGAAAACTGAATATGATGTTTAATCTGTTAGAATACTTTTTGTGTGTCGTCCTAATAAACTCAGTCATTCTATTATTTAAATAGAAAGACATTTTAAACCAAAGTCATAGTTATTCGATAATAACTATTAGTAAATCCTCTAGTGGGACACTTTTAAATAATGGCTTCAGGAAGGATGGGGCTGTCACTTCTTAATCAGCCAACCAGGTGCTCAAGCAAGACAGGATCAAGTGTGATCTCTTTATTCAACCAACACATTTCAGCACAGAGCCATCATCAGGGTGGGTAAGAGAACGGGCACAAGCACAGCTGATGGCTCAATCTTTACCCAATGAGCACTGTAAGCACTACACACAGCCGAAAGGATGCTCCAGCTCACGAAGAGAAGCGTCAATATAGAAGTGTACAACAGCATGTCGGAGAAACATTTGATGCTAGGAGCCCTTTTATACTCGTGGAATAGCAAAACTCACAACTCTCTTTACATTTTACTGTCATTTTCTTTTCATGCATTCATTAATTTCCCTTCACTTGTTTGTTTGTTTTGTCTTTCCACTTGTCTGCCCTCCACATGCACGCATGCACTCATGTACTGTTTATGTTAGTGCAATAAGTATTTACATGCCTTATTTAAGTCAAAGTAGTAATACCTCAGTGTAAAAATAGTCTGTTACAAGTAAAAGTTCTGCATTTAAAATATTACTGGAGTAAAAGTATATACATATTATCAGAAAAATGTACTTGTAATGTAATGATCGAAAGTAAAAAGTATTTATTACGCATGGTGGACCCTGTCAGCGTCAATGAGCATTTTAATGTTGGAGCTGGTGGAGTTGGAGTGAATGTC
Source organism: Lycodopsis pacificus (assembly GCA_028022725.1). Classification (NCBI taxonomy): domain Eukaryota; kingdom Metazoa; phylum Chordata; class Actinopteri; order Perciformes; family Zoarcidae; genus Lycodopsis; species Lycodopsis pacificus. The sequence continues at coordinate 1,228,783 of CM051690.1, forward strand.
AACTGCGTATTATCGCGTTCATTCAATCACTGCATCATATTTCATAAAGATATTTTATCGTTTGTGTTTTTGTGTAATGTATAATCTTAAAGGCCCTGCACAGCCATAGTTCACCCACGCATGTGTTTTCACTGATGCTTGACTTGCACCTCTTCCCCCGTCATCATTCAAAGTCTGGAGTTTGGGAAATCAACTTTTCCTTCATTAAACCAGAACGTGATCTTTACCTCAACTAAGTGCAGTGAGAGCCTAAAGATAGTTTGATAATGCTATAATTGATTTGCCGATATTGTATAGCAATCTGATATGGCAGAAAACAATTGAAATACATTGTCTGTGAACATTTTACGTCCACTTTCAACATTCTTGCCACTTGCCAGATACATTAACGAACAACCTTTCCTCATAATGTAACAGTAATAGAAAACCACAGCCAGCTTGCATCATGTTTCCCTCAAAATGTATTTGCTGTTACGAATAAGTTGTATATAAACATAATTTTCAGGATACAAAGTTGGAGATATTGTTTTGAAACTGCGGCTTAAGTTAGTACAGTTGTACACATGCACACATATGTGGGTCTCTTGCAAAAATGGATACTTTCAGGCAATTGGTTTGGGGATGCAGTACATTCAAATTGTATTAAAATGCAAGAACTACAAATCCATTTCAACTGCAAAATACAGATAAAACCAGTGCTGTTATCAGGATCATAATGTAGTAGTCTTACTTTGAACTTGTGAAGGGCTTCATCATGAGTCAGACCATGTAGTGACTCTCCATTCAGCTCCAGGATCTCATCACCTGTGCAGGCGACAGAAAGATCTCAGAGCATTAAATGAAAGGCTGCATCTACACAGTGACGTGTCAACTGATACAGTTTAGAAATCTGAAATGGATAAGACTTATGGAAAAGAGTTCCCATCATTTCTAATACATTTACACTCTGTAAGACTTCATTACTATATCATTGTTACTAATTAATTATTAAGAGATGGCAAAATCTAAATCTTAACTGCTTTTATCTCCTGCTCCTCAACTTCCAAAACTTCCACTTCAACTGAGATTTCAACAGCTTTTATTACACTTTCATTAACCTTTCAACGAGCATTTCTCAACACACAGTGAAACTGCTTTTATATACTACAGAAGCCCTGCGAGGGAAGAGAGAAGAAAAGTTCTGGGATCCATATTCTATGTCTGATCGAAATATGTTTCTCTCCTGTAATGATAACTTCAGAAAAAAACGTTTTGCCAAGATAATCTTTCTAAATTTTAAGAATTCAGTGTTGTTTGTTGTAATACTAATTTCTGCCACAAGAGGCTGAAGAGCAGCACTATCCCATGTTCTAAAGAGGACTAAAGGCGTTCATGTCTTCTACCAGCTGAGCTTTAATATCTCCGTGCACTCTCAGGGCTTCTGTATGTCTGATAATAAGTGAGAAGAAATAGGTGTTTTACAATAATTAGTAATAGAGAGCGGCCGGGTGAAAATTATAGAAAACAATACTGTGACAAATGACACAAACACTAAAGTGAGTGTATGAGCTTCATGCACAGAATGTTGTCCCTTACCCTCCTGCAGCCTTCCATCAGCAGCTGCTGCCCCTCCAGGGAAAATGGTCTTGACATAGATCCCCATTGGTCCATACATACTATCCCTCCCACCCACTATACTGAAGCCCAGACCCTGGGAACAGCAGCAGACATATTATCAATAGCATCAGCAATGAGTCACATCAACAACAATATAATCACAATCATAATTGGAATCATGATCATAAAATTAGGAGTAGTTTCACATTTTGTCCAATACTGGTACATAATTGATACCAGAAGTAAACTAAGACTAGAACACTGGTTGAGTGTGAAAGTTCATTCTTGACCTGGGAAACAGTAGTTTGTGTGGAGAATAGGAGATGATGGAGTTTGCTCACAATCACACTAAGAGGTGTGAAGATATTTAAGTTGTTGTGTGCATGAGCAACAGCGCTATCAACAACCCACAATGTAGACACATTGAACTATAAAAACCAGAGGCACTATTTGCATCCCATAAAAATGATTACAATCAAAGTGTATTGCTGAATTAAAATGAAGTGGGCCAGTTGATGAATCAAGAGCAATAAATAATATGTAATAAATACCGTAATAATTACATGTAAAATTGCACATGAGGTATGGGACTCGGGTGGTGGGGAGGTAAAGTGTCTGCAGTTAACGGTTAAAGAGCTTGAAAGAAGTATATTAAACGTGTTGAAGAGCAGAAGGGAGAGAAGACCTGTGGGAACACTTGCTCACAATATCATAGAAAATTCAGAGATGAATTGAAGTTGTGGTGGTGGTGGAGGACTCCTACCTTGCCATGGCCCTTCATCAGCACAACGTTACAGATTATGAAGGCTTGCATGTTGCTGCAGGAGTGTACTAGCTGGGCAGAGCTGAGAGAGCGGGAGGGACGCTGAACAGGCTGGAGAGGAGCAGCATGGAACACACACACACAGCAGGGGATTATGTCATGTTTTTTTTCCTTTACTCCCACGAAGTAGTAGTACTTTGACCTTTGACACCCGACCTTTGACTGACACCGCACTGTAAGAATCCCAGATGGTCCTTACATCAGATGACAGAACCTCCGGGCTGCTGTCTGTCCTGTTGACTGTTCTCTTTAACCAGCAAACTGATCAGACTGACTGCTGTGAGTTTCCTGCTCCAGTCATGGCTGGATTAATAAAGGCTCCATAATACAGAAACTTCAGACTCTTCCTACTCTCCGTTTTTCTGGCCCCAGATTTGCTGCGGGTTAATTTTATAAAATACCAACTTCTTTAAGAACATGCAACAAGTAAGCAAAAAGAACAAACCAATACTTAAATCAGAGAAGGTCTGAGGACTCACCCCAAGGACCTGATCATGCCATGTATTGTGCTCTAGCAGTGTTCAAAATGGCTCAAACCAACTAACCCCACTAAATAGGGGCTTTGGAGTTTTTCAGCCCTAGAGCATATGCTCGCTCACCAAGTTGGTAGTGCTGTGAAGTGTCAACTTTACTGAAGTCAAGTCTGTCTCACTTTTCAGAACACATCAAACATCAGCAGGTGTGTCAGAAGAGTCTGGTGGAGAAGAGGGTGTCACACTACAGAGTATAGACCGCAGAGAATAAAGCAGCTTTTGCTTGTCAAATTGACTTATTGACCAAACTAAAATGGACAAATATATAAAACTTTGTTTAGGCATTGATTTTCTGCATCTGCCTTCATTTTAGACTTGCAGGCTTTCCCTTCTTTATAGGACGAGCACAAGTGAACAATATTTATGTGTGGTCGTCAGGTGTGATCTTTCATGCATTCTGTTTAGAATATTAGAAAGATCTAATACTTGTGTAGTGGTATGAGGAAACTCCAGCTGCTGGGACAGAGACTTCCTGTTTCCATAGAAACCCCCATTCCCATGAGGATGAGGAGTATACAGCTCTGGGGTCTTCATGATGATGCTGTCCAGATCCCCAATCCAGTAAGGATGAACACCTGGTTATACACAGTGTCATCAGGATGAACATGAGGTTTAAAGTCAAGTCAATTATTAGTTAGACAAGAAGCAAAAGCAGCATTTAGACCAGCATTGACGTTGACCCAGTTCTTCATTATGATTCTGAAAAGAGCTCAGTTAGCAGCCACGATGGTTATGCTGGTATTGTTGTCACCTTGTGAGTCTGTGTGCGTGTCGTCATGTTATGATTCCTGTAACAGGAACTCTCTCTGTCTGTTGACAGATTTTGGGATCACACCAGCTACAACACCAAATCAAGTGGGGGGACCAATGACCACTTTTCCACTTCCCACCCCCCCTACATCCAGCGCAGAAAGACAGACATAAAACTGCCTCTGAGGTGGTTCCCTTGTTCAGGACCACAATTTGTCGTGATGACTCCCAAGATGAAAACAATACCAGCCACACACTGTCGCTGCTGATAAATGCAATAACAATAACATCCGACCCGTCCCACACTGGTAAATTAACTGTACTTGTATATCTCTTTTCTAGTCTTCCAACCACTCAAAGCGCATTAACATGTCATCATTCACCCATTCATACACTGATGGAAGGGGCTACCTTGCATCAGTATCTTGCTCAACATGGACTAGTTGAGCCGGGGGTCGAACCGCTCAACTGCTCTAACACTGAGCCACGGTCGCCACTGTCACGATCTGTATCTCTGGAAGGGACAACAGGTTGTTGTTGGAACACAACAACAGTCTTTGTCCTGCTGCAATAACAACTCTGAAATCTGCCTCCTCATTTCAAATTCTTGCATGTTGCATTGGAATACACATCTGTTCACCTAGGAATACTGATATTATTATAAATTGTTTGATATGTTATGCCTGCCTATTGCTGACATTGAGTACCAAATGCTTTTGTCCATGCCGTGATGAAAACAAAATCTTTCGACTGTGGTTGTGTGGCCATCAAAAGTGAATCGATGTATTGGAGTGAATTACATTGTAGAGGGATTTCCTGATTACTGAGAGGTTATACTTTGTATGATGATAAATACACACTGACATTTACAATCCGTTTATTCCAATCTCACGCCGTTGGAACTGTAAGTGCATGCATTTCTCACAATTAGGAGCACATTTCCCATAAGCGGTGTGGCTTCCTGGTTCTAAAAGGATATTACTCCCTGGCCTCACACCTCCCTGAAGCCAATAAACATATTAGAACCAATTTTCCCATCACCGTCCACCCTCTCACCCTCTCCTTCCATCATCTGTCTTTACTTTACACTCTAAAAGCTTCAGATGCAGAACAGCAGCCTCCTCCTGTTCGTGCAGCTTCCCACACAGATCCGACTGGCTCACAGTCGAGTAAATGGTTCTCACTCCTCTTGGTGGATGAGAGGTTATTGTTAATTGTACTTTTGAGTGAAAACTGTATGATACACACTGGTTGAGGTGGAGCGTGTCCTATTGCTGACCACCTGTCCTGGTGGGCTCTGCTCAGTCTCCTCTGCGTCCCAGCACCTCTCTTCATTTACCTCTGGGATGGAGAACTAAACACACACACGCACACACACATGGACACACACTATGTCAAAAAGACACAAAAAAATTGCAACGTGAGATGAGATCATTTTTTAATGATGGCATACATATAAATATAAGCGTGGGTCAGATTACAGTCCCGGTGAAAGATTAGTTTACCTTGAGGTGGTTGTTGTTGGCAATGAGTTCTTCATCTGTGTATCCGGGCAATGACTGAGGATCAGATGGGGAAATGAGAGCCGGATGTGGTAGGTTTGCAGCCAGACTTTGTGAATGTAGAGTGTCACATGTGGAAGTGTCCTGTAGTACACAAAAACGCCAGTCATGAGACATGTCAATGGCAGAATGTACCTTTAAAGTCCACTTCAGCCATTCATTAGTTCCCATGGTCCTCTCTACACATTCTGCTTTTACAGTGCAAAGCAGTACAGTCCTAAAGCCTGCTATACTACAAAGATTACGCCATCGGCAAGGAACAATTTTAAATGGCTGGACAATGCAGGAAAGACTGGTTAAGGGTCTTGTTTGGTTTGATGATGGTGGGTCGAGGAGAGGGATGAACGAGGTCTTCGTTGTGGTGGGATCGCCTGGGGTTCAGCTCGTAGTCCCTAGTGTGGTAAGCAATCTAACTGTTCGACAACTGGAGTAAGTTTTAGCATGTCAGTCTGACCGAAAGAAACACCCTGCAGGACAACTTAGTAAAACGGAGGGGAAAGGGGTTAGACTCACATAAAGAGGTCTGCCCAGGTGATTGACTTAATGAGGCATGGGTGGTGGTATCAACACGACATAGGTCATCAAATTAGTGGTGGGGAAGCTTGGTCTTGTTCCTGAACCTGAGTTATAATAACAACTTAATTCATCAGGACACTTTAACTGCACTCAGCTGATAGAAGGCAAGACAAGGCCATCGATCATTTACCTTTGAGTAGAAAAGAGTGTCATATAAAGTAGTATGATAGTGTAGTTATAGTAGTAGCAGTATTGTTTAATATAGAGCTATGTAATGTAGCTCATTAGTATGTTGATAGTATATAGGGTATTATAGTAGTACAGTAAAGTAGAGTAAAGTGAAATTTTATATAATATTAAGAAGTATAGTAGAGTTGTACAGTATCATATATAGTAGTTTAGTATGATATAATATAAATGGGGATAGTATCATATAGTAGAAGTACTACTGATAGAAGTAGTATATATATATAGTGGTGCGGTTGAAAGTGGACAGATGTGCAATCTGCTAATGTAAAGATGTAAAGCGAACTGCAGACTGACCAGCTGATGCCTCAGCTAAACTCAGGGCCTGAACAAAGCAAAGCCAGGGGACATAGAGATCAAGGTGTGGAGAAGCACCAGGTATAACTGGTAAGACCAGCCAATAAAACCTGCTGTTGGGGGCTCTGTACTATAATATAGTTTAGGTAGTAGAGTACAGTGTAGTAACCAGTAGTATAGTACAGTATAGAATGGAGTAGTATAATATAGTAAAGGTAGTAGAGTAAAGTGTAGTAACCAGTAGTATAGTACAGTATAGAATGGAGTGCTATAATATAGTTTAGGTAGTAGAGTACAGTGTAGTAACCAGTAGTATAGTACAGTATAGAATGGAGTAGTATAATATAGTTTAGGTAGTGGAGTTAAGTGTAGTAACCAGTAGTATAGTACAGTATAGGATGGAGTAGTATAATATAGTTTAGGTAGTAGAGTACAGTGTAGTAACCAGTAGTACAGTACAGTATAGAACGGAGGAGTATAATATAGTTTAGGTAGTAGAGTACAGTGTAGTAACCAGTAGTATAGTACAGTATAGAATGGAGTAGTATAATATAGTTTAAGTAGTGGAGTTAAGTGTAGTAACCAGTAGTATAGTACAGTATAGAATGGAGGAGTATAATATAGTTTAGGTAGTAGAGTAAAGTGTAGTAACCAGTAGTATAGTACAGTATAGAATGGAGGAGTATAATATAGTTTAGGTAGTAGAGTTAAGTGGAGTAACCAGTAGTATAGTACAGTATAGAATGGAGTAGTACAATATAGTTTAGGTAGTGGAGTTAAGTGTAGTAACCAGTAGTATAGTACAGTATAGAATGGAGTAGTATAATATAGTTTAGGTAGTAGAGTACAGTGTAGTAACCAGTAGTACAGTACAGTATAGAACGGAGGAGTATAATATAGTTTAGGTAGTAGAGTACAGTGTAGTAACCAGTAGTATAGTACAGTATAGAATGGAGTAGTATAATATAGTTTAGGTAGTGGAGTTAAGTGTAGTAACCAGTAGTATAGTACAGTATAGAATGGAGTAGTATAATATAGTTTAGGTAGTAGAGTAAAGTGTAGTAACCAGTAGTATAGTACAGTATAGAATGGAGGAGTATAATATAGTTTAGGTAGTAGAGTTAAGTGGAGTAACCAGTAGTATAGTACAGTATAGGATGGAGTACTATAATATAGTTTAGGTAGTAGAGTAAAGTGTAGTAACCAGTAGTAAAGTACAGTATAGAAATGGAGTAGTATAATATAGTATAACTAGTAGAGTAAAGTGTAGTAACCAGTAGTATAGTACAGTATAGAATGGAGTAGTATAATATAGTTTAGGTAGTGGAGTTAAGTGTAGTAACCAGTAGTATAGTACAGTATAGAATGGAGTAGTATAATATAGTTTAGGTCGTAGAGTGAAATGTAGTAACCAGTAGTAAAGTACAGTATAGAATGGAGTAGTATAATATCGTTTAGGTAGTAGAGTTAAGTGTAGTAACCAGTAGTAAAGTACAGTATAGAATGGAGTAGTATAATATAGTTTAGGTAGTAGAGTACAGTGTAGTAACCAGTAGTATAGTACAGTATAGAATGGAGTAGTATAATATAGTATAACTAGTAGAGTAAAGTGTAGTAATCAGTATTAAAGTACAGTATAGAATGGAGTAGTATAATATAGTAAAGGTAGTAGAGTAAAGTGTAGTAACCAGTAGTAAAGTACAGTATAGAATGGAGTAGTATAATATAGTTTAGGTAGTAGAGTTAAGTGGAGTAACCAGTAGTATAGTACAGTATAGAATGGAGTAGTATAATATAGTTTAGGTAGTAGAGTACAGTGTAGTAACCAGTAGTATAGTACAGTATAGGATGGAGTAGTATAATATAGTTTAGGTAGTAGAGTACAGTGTAGTAACCAGTAGTATAGTACAGTATAGGATGGATATAACTTGTAGAGTAAATTGTAGTAACCAGTAGTAAAGTACAGTATAGTGGTAGTATAATATAGTTTCGGTAATAGAGTACAGTGTAGTGTAGTTTAATTCATAAGCAGCAAAACAGTGCAGTTCTATACAGTCAGAGCTTTTCCTGCTACATACCTACTTGTCCTGTATAAGCAGTAGCTTACTGCATGGTGGTTCATGTTAGCACACTTTATATGGATGGAGTTGTTTAACTGACATTTTTAAATCCCCAAACTTTAAAGGTCCATCTATCCGTGGCAACACAGTCTATTTGTCATCTGGATTATCATGAACTAGTCTTTGGAACCACGTGAAAGGGGGCGTTTCATTACTGAAGGGACCCATTATCAAAAAATCAAAATCAAACAGAGACAGTATTGAAAACAGAATCAGCTGAGCCCAGTCGTCACATATTAGACATTCTTTCCTACTGCTCCTTTTCTCCTTCAGCTTTTTCCAGCCTCCTAAAAGTGACTCAAGTAGATTTGGCAGCATGATGATGACATAACTACCAAGCAGGAAAGCTCCCACAGCGACAACAATATTAAAACCTCGTCGCATATGCTACTGCCTCTGTGGCTCCTGAGGAGGGATGAGACACAGCACGCTCAGCTCAGTACAACACCTCTGGTCCAAAGTGACACATCCATCCATGAGCATGGACTCCTCGTTCCAGGTGTAAAGCTTTTACTCTTCATATATTAAAGATATAACATAAAGAAGACATTTGTTTTCTCACACCAACATTTTAAAGATTGATATGAAATCACAAAACGTTTCATCAACTTTCCATGACTGGCTGAAGAGATGTCCAAACTTTGCTGTTTCTGTCAATGATGTCAGAATGTATCAAATTCCTTGTCTGTTCCATGAAATTCTTTACATTCCTTTTTGTGTTTGTGTTTTTTGTTCTGACTGAGCTCCACAGAGCCTTGTGTCTGAGTGTGTGTGGGAAGACTTGGAGGTTGCAGCATGAGAAACATGTAGTCTCAGGGTGCTCAGCCATGTAGGCATGCATCTGCTCATTGAGACATTTATTTCAATTTTTTATCATATATTTCAATTCATTCAATCTATGAGTACTCAGGATAGTGAAACTTATTCATGTCTTTATGTCAACATAAGACTATTAACCTTCGCATCATGCTGGTTATTCACCTTTTTGCATCTTTATTAATTTGGAAAATTGCTCATAATACACAATATTGATAATAATGGAGCAAATCAAATCATGTGCCCAAAAATGAAGTTGAGGATATGAGGAAGTAGAAGTTGCACTCTGACATAGTGGAATTCAAGATACATTAACCAACATGTAACACATTTATAGTTTACACACAACATGCATCTATTTGCATCAACAGGTCAATGGTACACAACGCACTGTGTCTGCTGATGAGCTGTCATTGTACAGCAGTATTCTGCTTTATTGGATAGAAGACAGCAGGACCGTGTTCTCTTAAAGAATCAGAAAAAGAGGAACCATTTGATGCGTCAGCTGCTGTTACCTCACTGTAGGCTTTAATGTGAACGCTCCTCATCCTCTCCCCTGCCATCCAAGTACTGCCGTCTAGAAACTGTCCGTTAAAGGGTGCCAGCTTGTCTGAACTCATGAAGCTGCAGCCTCTGGAGAGAAAACATACCGGAGGGTCAAACCTTACTGCATGACTCATTCAGATATACATGATATAACTATTACAGTTAGAGTGAAATGGGATTTACAAGTCCCTATTCATGCCAAAACTATGTAAAAATCTAATATATTTGCACATTTACTTTTGGTGGAACACTAAAGCCCACATTACTGAAGGTCTTTTTAATGATTTATCAGATTGAAATCACCACTTGTACTGCTATGGAACCAGGTTTTTACCAGTGTTTGGGTTTCCAACACATGCATGTACACGGGCAACACAACACATAATATGAAAAGAAACGCAGCAACGCGCCAACAAAGACAGAGTTTATATAATGCACAAAATTGAATATTTCAAAAAATCTGCCTTACAACTACTATTTGAGGAAGCAAATGCACTCAACACATTTATTAGACCTCAAGGATACACTTAGTGCGTTTTGATAACCTTGAAAGTGAATATACATTTGCTTTGTTTACATGAAAGCTCCCAATGGCACCTTTAAGTTTGGCTGTGTGAAAGCAGGTTTCAGTATTTCAGTAGAATACCAGAGTGTTTCAGTAATCTCTATAAATAGACCAAAGGCAACAGGACTGGATTTTGGTATCAGAAGCGCTCTGGTTTCTCTTTGTTCTCTGAGTAGTATTGACTAAACACATTGGAAGAGGCTTTGGTTTATTGCAACTCCTATCTTGTGTCTCAAGTTACTAACCTGACTGTAAACAATGATCAGAACACAGAAAAGGAGGTCTTGGCCTGGATATCTGCTGGCTAGACCAGAATCCCAGAGCCCCTCAGCCCCAGAGGCTTCTCATCGTCACACCGATAGCTGGTGCATTCAGACAGCCCCTCCCCCCCTTCGGCCTGTTTTCAGGTTTGTGACGCCTGGACGGAAAGTGATCAGTTCCATTGCAGATGCTGGTTCACCTGTACCCTGTCCATCACGTAACTATCTGTTTCCTTCTCAGAGGAGACAAACTGTATAGATCTCATTTACACAGAGACCTCTAAACCTTTTAGATGAGGTCTGAGTGCGCAGTGTTCTCTATGTGAAAGCATTTCTCCTGATCTACGTAGGATATCCAGACACAGGAGGAAATGTCAATCATTGCTTTCTCTCTTAGTGATGATTGGATTCTTTTCTTTCCTGCTACACTTCATCATTTATCCCGATAAGACACATGTATTTTTGTATATTTACACAAATTCAGATTTCACCATTATTTTCCAGCACTTAGAGTTGTGGTACTGATTTTTTTTTTTACCTGTGTAGGTTCCCTTCATTTCCTGGCTCCACATTAGAGTCTTTTTCCTCTGTCTGGACGCTGTTATGAGCAATTTGTGGTCCACACACGTCCTCAGCGGGCCCTGTGGCTACACACATCCTCCAGATACTACTCTCCTACAGCCACACACACATATACACACACAGATACACAGTGAACAAGCATAAGGGAACCTCTATACAGCCAGCTTCAGGAGCATGTCAACCATCTGGCTGAGTGACAGCAAAGAAAGAGAAAACAGGAGAAAGGTTTTACCTGCATGGGCCATGTATGATTCAATGGCTCTTAAGGGGACAGTACAGTCTATGACCAGATTATTAAATATAATACATACAGAATGGCTGTGATTCTTAAATGTATTTCCTTTATGTCAATTACTTCAAAAATGGAGCAATCACAAATGTAAACATGTAATCATGTGAAACAAAGTAATCCAATAAATGATGAGCATGAATGAGTTCTTGAAATGAATCTCTGTATGACAACATGGCTCTATTTAAAGAGACTTCATTCATACACTTCTGTTGGATTGTTAAGGAGGTGGTTTCAAATGGACATGGCTCTGGTATAGTTTCTGTCTGGTAGGTGATTAAGAATGATTGATGTTTAAGAATTAGCCCCAGAGGGGCACTGCTCCATGTCAGGGTTGTTTAGCAGCCCAGGATTGAGTCCAACATGCTCACAATGTCATTGTGAGCATGTTAGCAGCATGCCAATGTTGGATGCAGAGTTGCTAACTTGTTAACGTGTTTATTTTTTTTGAAGTAGCAGGCAGTCACTTCAATTTGTTTATTATTATAATTCATTGATACAATTCATTATCATAAGCAAACCATAACACTAAGTCCAAAACCCACAGCTTCTTGAGAGGACATGCACAACAATCGTGAATTTCAATAAGAGATTGCTTGATATAAATACAAACGTTGAATTGAATTAAGTAAATTACTATCTCTAGACTGAATGAGCAAATGTAGATAACACAATGAATTTAACAATATGTGTCCAATCTGGAAATATAAAGTGTTTTTATAACTTTTAGCTACTTCATTTAAAAATTGCAAGCAATATAGAAAATCAATGAAACAGATGTGCATGTAATGCTCCTTTACATCTGTATAGATGTTGTTCTTGTTAATAGTAATAGAAAACCTACGTTACTATAACATTGTTCCAAGGTTCCTTTGGAGTGCATTGTCTTTAAATAAACACACAAGCAAGAATGACTGATTACACTTCCAACATGGCCAGGAGATCAGCATGGCTCATTTATTCCCATACTTAGGACAGTATGCTCTTCAGCTGTGTGACTTTCTCTGCTGGCACAATCATTGTTAACTTTGGAATAAAGGCCCAACAAGTTGAGATGCTGCAGGGCAGTGGTTCCCAATCTGGGTCAGGGCCCCCCTCACAGGGGCACCAATGATCACAGGGGGAGGGTCAGGATTTGTCTGCTCTGAGGTTGGCTATATAAGAGTTTCACATGTATAACTAAAATCTTATTAACACACTTACTGGATAATTTATACAAAAGTCTTTATATGGAAGTATTTCAAAATATATAGTTTCTAGTCCTCACCTAAAAATAGTGTCTCCTTAGTATAGGTCATATTCTGTTGAAAGACATTTGTGCACAGTGTCTAATTTTATTTTACTTAAGCTTTATTTAACCAGGCCTGGTGATATTATAGGTTAATCATTACGAATAAATTCTTATTTGCAATGGCGGCCTGTCTACTCTAATATTATTAACATTGTACTTTGTACTATGTGTAGAATTCGATTTCAGTGGTGGCTGTGTAGGATTGTTTCCAACTCATGTGATCCAAACATTTTCAATTCCGAGAGCGCTGTAAAGTAAAATCAGTCAAGACGCCATCACTTTATTCATGTTGACAAAACCGACGAGTCATATACAATAAAGACAGTTGATTTTATCAAAACAGACTGACTCATTTAATATACTTATTACTTATATATACTTATCCATTCACTAAACTGCTCTAACACAATCTTAGGTGGGAAGCAGCAAAGTAACGCCCTGATGTATCAGGTTTACTGGTGTTAACAAAGATGTAATCTATATCTTCTTCAATGCGTGGAATAACAAAGATGATATCTCTAATTGTCCTGCATCGATTTTGATACTTTGAAAACTAATTCTTAAACTTTCCATTGAGAGTTCTACAACGTTATCAGTGAATCAGTGGAGTACTCTTTAAAGTACCTAATGAAAATGGGTGCCCTAGATCTATACTGCAGTAAAAAGATAATTGTCTCGGAGTGGACTGCCTGTTTATTCTTATATTTCAGAAATCTGCTTACAAACTGCGTAACAATTTATTGGAAACATAATTACACTAAATTAAATAACTGAATGTTAGTATGAGCTCAGGACTGATATATGTTGTATAAACAGCACGGTAAAACAAACCCTGTCTTTGTCTGACATTCAGGTCAGTCACAGCTCTCAACCTACCGAACCACCAACACACATTAGCAGTACACTACTGTGTGGTCAGGCTCGGCACAGACAAACAACAAACACTCATTTGTACATATTATTCTGTCACAAATGACAATTGGTGAATATATGAGTTGACTTTTACATGTGTGTGAAATAGTAGATGTTTCAGGTCATTAGACAATATGAATTACCCTTTGCTGGGCAACTACAAAATGCTACTAACATTGCTACTGCTACTACTACTAGTTAGTACAACTGCTACTTCTGCCACTACTACTGCTACTAACATTTCTACTACTACTACTAGTAAAACTGCTACTACTGTTACTGCTACAACAACTTATGCTCCTACTACTAGTACTTGTAAAACTACTGCTACAACTACTACTACTAGTACAAGTGCTATTGCTTGTAATAGGCTTGTTCGAGATGAGCAGCAGGGGGCGTTGACAAAAAACTGGTCAAGTCGGACAGTTTTCAGCTGCTTTCAAACAATACTACTGCTTTCTACTACTGCTAGTACAACTGCTACTACCACTAGTGCAACTGCTGCTACTGCTTTTACTATTACTTCTACTGCTACAACTGCTTTACTACATTACGTCTGCTACTACTGCTACTAATGAAGCTCTAGCGTAAGTTCAGTGAGGAAGACTATCCTCTTAGGCTATCCTCTTAGGCTTATCATTTATTTCTCATATATCTGCCATTCTTTCCACTCGCATGCTCTCTCATTATTTCCTTGCTGTCATTGTTTGAGGCTGTCAGTCATACTATCAGCTGTTTAGAATTCATCCTCTCGGGACCATGAATCGCTGTACAAAGTTTCAGCCCAATCAAGAGTTATTTATGTCTGGACCAGACTGACCGGTCTATTGTCATCCCAAGAGTAGTGCTGCTAGTATGGCCAAATAATTACAATGAACACAGGCAACAACAAGGATCTTCCTCAGTTTAGAGAAGAGTATGGGTGAGAAAGTTCATCAGTCGCAGAATATGCTTTGATTATTTTTATCAGCAAATGATCACTAGCTGCTGCCGTACCTTGATGCTGAAGGCCCTCCTTATGCTCTTTTTGTTCTCCCTGAGTGTGGCGGTATGCTGCATCTCGTTATCTGACTCAGTGCCTCCTCTCTTCTCCAGGGCTGATTGCTGGGTTGTCCTCCAGTGTCCCTTCCCCGTATCTCTGCACCGTGTTTGATCCCCACCGGTCACATCTGCCCTGCAGCCTGGGCCCCATGTCCTGCGCCCATCTGACACAGCATGCCTCTCTTCTGGACAGTCATCATTAGTTTTAGAGTGACACAGGATCAGGGACCTGGACAGAGTCAGTGAAAGTCACAACGTCAATTTTCGGCATTAAGTGACATAAATAGTTTTTTTTGGGGGGGGGGGCTGTCATATTCCGATGTGAGGGTCCTGGGACAGAGGATGTCATATGTGTACAGATTGCAAAGCCCACTGAGGCAAATTTGTGATTTGTGAACTTGGGCTGGACAAAAAAATTGGATTGAATTAATAGCAATACTATACAACTGGAGTAATTCAGCCACGAGCCATCACTCACATGCAGCACGTGACCCTGACCTCCCCGTCAATCCTTTTTTTCACTCTACTCTTGTCCCATGTAATTATTAGACACTCAGAACAACTAACGAAGTACAAAGAGCAGGAAAGTCCTTTGGGTGGATGGTTGAGTCAAACAGGCTGTCACCCAGGAGGCAGCTGTTCATGTCCCATGTGAAACTAAGTCAACGTTGACTTATTTTACCTTGGTTTTGCTACGTAACCTATCTGTTATGTAACTAAGCAGCGTTAGTTAAGTACTAGCATACTTATTTTACGTATCTAACAGACTTATTTTTACCCAAACCACAATCCAAACCAAGTAAACTTCAAGACTAAGTTAACCTACTTTGGAAGTTTATTTTGAAAAGAAACTGTATGCATGTAACAAGTGGAAACTCCAAAACTGAAGCTAGCTCTATAGAGCATCATAGTTTGAAGCATAGGGCTGCTGAAGGTCGCTGTTTGACGAGATGGCAGTGAGAATGTGTTGAAAAGAAATGTTTCAGCTGCGCTGAATTCCACAGCCCGCTAATCACAATAACACACGTTTGCTGTAGGAATGCATTCATGCTGTTTGTCGTATGTAAATGTATTTTTGTTCTGGAGGAACATATAATGCTCACAAAGAAATAACAAAACTATCTCTTTTCATCATAAAGATTGACACCAGCCTGGAAAGAAGGTTACATACTCTGCCAATAATAAGGGTAACCTAACTGTTGTTCGCTCCCTGTGCAGCCCTAGTCGTAAGCCTTTGAGTGGTGCTGGTACCTGGAGAGCATGGCCAGTTTCTTGGAGCGGTGTTTGTGGCTGCTGGTTGGGTTGTTGCGGCGTTCCTCCTGGTGCCTGCGTCTCCTTTCCATCCTCCTAGCAGCCGCTGTGCTGGCTCTCCTCCTCTGGTGGGAGTATCTCTGAGGCATGGCCATCAGCGTGTGTGTATGTGTGTGCGGCAGGAGTTCGGGAACCATCACACTCCTCCCAGCCGGCCCGAAGCCTAATGGAGAGGGACGCTCTGGAGGGCAATTAGAAAACTGAGTTAGGACAGTCTGACTGCATCCGTGTGTAAGTGTTCTGAGAAACAGCTGAGGCATTTCAGGAGGCTGGTGGAGATAAAAAACGCTTTTCTTTCCCTGCTTTGAAAAAATGGCAAAGTTTTCCTCAGTCCTCATGACTTCAGCTTAATCAGGCTCAGACGTGTTGAGAGAAGCACACTCCACACTCCACACACACACACACACACACACACACACACACACACACACACACACACACACACACAGTCATGTGTTCTCACTTAGAGGACATTACTAGATACACACGTACATTAATTTCAAGAGTGACCTGACCCTAACCCAAGTCCCTAAAATATGTTGATATACATTAAGGGGACATGCATTTTGCAGCTGGTGAGCTAGTAGAGGCTCATTTTTTAATTTACACAATCTACTGGGTGGAAGCAGAAAATGGTGTTCGTCATGTTGTACTGGTCCCATCAATGAGCTGGAGTGAATGGTCTGTACACGCCAACACTTCACGTTCTAGAGTGCACTATAGGAAGACCCTCGTATGCATTATACATTCTAGTGGAGATGGCCTCTCCCATTTGCCATAACCACTTAGTAAACAATGTGCAGAGGCTCTTTCACTGAAACCCATACTTTGGTCTGACATCATTATCTTGCTCTTCCCCTCACAGTCGGGGCCTGACTGGCTCAGAAGGTTTGAGCAGCTCTTCAGCTGGATGTTAGTGCTTGGATTGCCCGAGACATACTTGCTTGGGATCATTTCACATGACCTGAATACTAATTAGCTCAACCTTTGTGACTGCTGTAGCATTAGTTTTTAGTGATTATGTGTAATAGGCCCCTCAAACTGAGTCAACAATCAAATGTTTCAGGATCAGGTGGTACGATATCTCTGTCTTTAGTGATGGTCACTGTCTCAGATTAAGAGTTTCTTGCAGTGGCTTGGCAGAGAAAGACAGCAGGCTACATGTTGGACGCTGATCAGCATGTTAAGCTCCAACAGACGTTGGTTGTCACTTGCTGCGGCATAATGCTATATTACATGTATTGAACTTTGATATTTCTTGCTTTGGTGTTTGAAAATGTAACATAAAACGTAGTTAATGTCTGCAACACTACTATTTAATGTGATAGAATTTTGTTGTGAAAGGCATATTAAATGAACAATGACGGTACATCTTGGCCTGTCCTCAAGGCCGCCGCAGCACCCACATTGGGAACCAGTGCTGTTTCTGCTCTCTTTGGCTGCAGTCGAATCGTCCTTTTTGCTTCGGAAGGTTCCTAACTGAGTGAAATGACCCGGAAGTATCGAAGTGGCCGCCATGATAAGAGTTGTTTGAATTCTCTAAATGCTAAGGAAAGGTGCTTCAATGCTTCCTGTATTAGCTCCTTTAGCATAGGAAACACTGGACCTTCCTTTACGAAAGGAAAGAAGATAATGCCGACCCACAATTCCTTGCGGCGGCAACATTTATAGTGACGCACCATTCGGCCGTCCATGAAAACAAACGATGTGTTTATCTTACACAGTTTTAACAATTATACTCATACTCATAAAGTAATGGGATTCATGTTGATGAATATGAACAGACAGCGACAATCTGTTTAGTTTTAGTTTAATTTCATATGTATTTATTTACTTTGAACATATAATAAATAAGTTTAAAACAAAACAAGCTCGCCCTATGATAAATTATTAAACTGTTAAAAAGCAAAATATAACTGAACCCTTGAATCTACATTACATTACATGCACAAAGGAAATATTGATATTGAACAGTTTCATTGATGTTGCACACGAGTGAATTGTTTCTACTGAAGCATGTTGATTGTTAGTTAGTGTGACAGCAGCAGGAAGGAAGGAGCTCTGGTTTCTCTCCTTCACACCATGAGTGAAGCAGCCTCTCACAGAAGAAGGTGTTTATAAAGCCTGCATGTGTTGAGTAACACATTTCATGGGGTCATGTTTTAGTTGTGCTTTGTGTAGTCCTTCGTTGTAGTTTCCTTTGTGTTATCCTGTTTGTCTTGCTGTTGCATTATGTCTCTAGTTGAATGAGATAATAGTCCGTAATATATGAGATAAAGAAAATGAAAGCCAAATACAGCCTTGTTCCAGGTTTGGTTCAGATGTAACATTCTGCAATACCGATTGAGCTCAGTGAGGTTGGGTCTTACTCTGGTTCAGGTCTCAGCCTGCGGTCCATACCGGAGACTACGTGAGTGGAGGTAGGGGCCATAAAAGGCCTTACGTGTACAGGTGTACAGTGTGTTATGGTATCCATATTATCCTAAATACACAGGACAAGTTTGCCTTCAGGCCTTTTTGCCAGAAAGGGTTTACATGAACCTAAAACATGATCTTTTTCTTAACCTAACCAGGTAAGTTTGTTGAAACAAACCTGAAGGCAAACGTCTGCCATGTGCTAAAAGTACTACTTTGTCTGTAAATCTCAGCCAGTTTAGTGGAGGAAGAGACTGCTTTGAGCTTGAGCTGAATGAATGTATATGTTTCAGCGCAGCAGCCTGCTGACAAATGCCTCTCTGTGCTGTGAATGTTCCAGCATATGCTGCTGGAATATAACTGAGCTCTTCCAACAGTAAACACTGTATATGATGTGCTAACCACAAGGCAGTGAGTTGGAGTCTCAGTTTTATCTTCAGCTCAGCCACTAAAACTAAAGAAAAAGAAAATGATTCATTATTGTTAGAAAATAGATGATTTGATGAAATAAAAGTGTCTTAAGTTTATTAGTTAATTGTTGGAATGCTGTTAAGCATTCCAACAATTCTTCTTCTTCATTTTTTAAGCTACAGAAACCGTTCAACTATCAAAATGTTCAGCTCCTTCAGCTCATCTTTTTCAAATCCTCTTAAACTTCTTCAACTTTCAAATCCTTCAACTTCCTCATACTTTCAGCTACAGACACCATTTCAACTTTCAAATGTTGAGAAAACCCTTAACTATTGCCGCATAATTCAGCTTTCCGATATCTTTTAAACTTTCTGAACTGCAGCAATTTACCTTTTTTGATTTTTCAGCCCTTTTCTGACTTTATAATGGGTGTGTATTGCGCAGCTTAGAGTGTGTGATGTCACCGCTAGAGTGAAGAGCAGCTTGAGATTCTTGTCAAAAAAACATTTGTGTTTTGCCACTGTGTCCACAATCTTCACTCTTCATGCATAATTTCTGGATGTAAAAGTAGCTAATCTTGTCCTTGTCGTAGAAACATTACTGTGGAATCCCACAGATTTACACATTTGACACCGAAGCCGTTAATTGAGAGGAAAACCAACTTTCTGCTCCATAGAGACCAATGTTAAATTTTGCTTTAAAAACATCTTCCACAGAACACGGTACCCCATTTCTAGATCGCCAGTTAAGCCACATTTTTTACACTACAGACACAATTTTTACAGGATCTGTTCTTCAACTCAGCCTTCCTCTCAATTATTAATATCGGAGCAATAGGAGCTACGGTTATGGGAGTTTTGATGATTTGTTTGAGAGGTGTTTCCCTGTTTTATCTCCATGAAATGGCTTCAGGCACACAGGTGTTCACGATTGAGCCAGTAATTAGTGATGTTTATAAACACACAGACTCACAGACACACGCGCACATACACTCCTCTCCCTCTCTCTGTCTGTGTGTGTGTCTCTCTCATACAGTCATTCAGGTCTTAGGGATCTTTAGAGGTCTTTCCACCCTCCTCCACCCCCCCCCCCCCCCCACACACACACACGCCATTTTAAAATAAAAGCCCCACAGAATGAATCCTAACTGAAATGCTTGTGATGAGCCTGTCATTTAATAACCGGTTTGTGTTTATCTAACATTATGATTCTGTCTCCTCTCCCCTTCTCCCCCACACCCCATTTCAAAATAAAAGCCCCAGAGAGTCACAGACCACTCAAAGCACTTTTACACTGCAGTCATCATTCATCCATTCACTGATGACTACCATGCAAGGTGCCACCTGCCCATCAGGACTGACTAACTCCAATGTCTTTCCATGGTAAATATTTCACATCAACTGCCACAATTAGCAGCTGCAGGATGTAAATAATATTTACCAATAATCTTGTATACTATTCGGTAGGTGTCCATGCTAGACATTAATGGTCCTGTTCCTGAAAGGAAACCTTATTCAAAATCACATTGAGTCTGTTTAAATGAAGAAGAGTAACCGGTTTATGATCGGGTTTTAAGGAATCCCTCATCCTGTTTATGAGAAACCTGAATACGCCAGCTGAAGAACTCTGTTGCATGCTATTGAACGCCACCGACTATCTACGCAGGCGCAGCTTCAGATAAGTGACGTATCAGAAATACAAACAACGGCTGCAGATAAAGCATCTCACTTCTGGAGCGACGAATAAACTGACTTTGTCTTTCTGTAATGAAAGAAGCTGCTCCCTGTCCTACAGAGGGACAGTGACAGTCTGACTCCGCTGTGGAGGACTGAGTTATCAGAATAACTCAGCTGCTCTGCTTTCAGGACTAGCTCAGTCCGTAGTGTGAGTGAAAGAGAGAGAGAGAGAGAGGATGTGCTCAGAGTAGACAGCTGTTGGCGATCCAAATAGGTTACAATGAGAAGACATTAGCAGTTAACTCATCAAGTGGTAGTAAATAGTGTACAATGTTAATGTTTGTTTTAGTGAACATCACATCACCTGCATGAATACAACGCGGTAATCAGTAACCAGCAGTGGTGGGCCGTCAGGGCCTACAAGGCCTTCTCCGCTAGCCAAGACAGAATCACAAAGTTATAGCTATTTTATAATTTAACAATTTTTCAACAATACACTACGTGTATTATAATTTATTATTTTCTCATTGCACAGCTACTGTCTTCCTCAGTTGCTCTGCTTCCAGTGCAACTTGTTTTAAGTAGAGCTTTTATCCCATCAGATCTCACCTCTGTGTCTCTAGGTAAGAACAGAGGCCCGAAGCCTGCAGACTCACAAGTTCACTTTGCAGTTTAAGTGAATGGGGACGATATTGTTGATTGTCATAGTGTTCAACCAATCAGATCTTTAGTTTGACATGTTGGGCGTATTCTTTGACGTGTCAGAGCTGCTAGCTGGCCTACAAGTACATGATTGGTCAGTGGGCTGGCGTGACATGTTGGGCGGTGACAATCCCAAAATCTGCTGCCTCTGTGAGCGGACATTTTCAGCCTCAAACACATTAAAACGTATTCAAGAAATACAACTGGGGAGGCTCGACTGTCTTCACTGGCGTCCATGAATGGAGAAGGACTTCTTACTGGAACTAAAACACACGGATGTACTGAACAACCGTCAGATTAAACTCTTTATTAACAAAGAAAGGAGGATGGACTTTGTCTTTAAATAGTGAACAGCGGCTTTGGTAAGTGAACTGCTTTTGTTTTTACATCTGCAGTAGCTTTAATATGCTTGTTTATACATTATTATTTGTACAACTTGTTTTTATGAAGATAGTTTTGTTTGGTTTTATATGTGATAGGAATCATTGTTCCGTCCAATGTTGCTCTGGGGACATATTTAGCTGGTGCCAGTGTTGCCAACTTGCCAACTTTCTCGCTAAATCTGGTGACTTTCTAAACCCTCATAAAGACTTTTTTTGTCAAAAGCTACTCGTGACAAATCTAGCGACTTGTTCTGGTGTTGGAGACTTTTCTGGTGTTTTGACTCTGAGGTACGTTCTGCACTGTGGTGAACGAGCAGCGGGTGCTGCCGTGAGCCGCCCCAAAGCACTCACAGGCGGTTACTCGCGCTGCAGTCAGAGAAGAGAGGAGACACACTCTCGGCGTATTCATGTATCTGCACTCTGCAATTAGTGCATTTAGGTATTGAGCTTCATTTTGACACAAAACAAATAATAACTGTAGCTGTGTTTCAGCAACAGGACAGCAGTGAAGGCCCAGGTATAAAATGCACGGCCCGCCACTGGTAACCAGTAACCGGGTTACTAGTATTTATCATGTTCACGGCTATGAATAACCCGATTTCTCTGTGCTCGAGTAAACATCATATTCTGAGTCTGATCATAACTTGGATAATCCTCATGAACGAGCTATTCATGTCCATGTAAACCCAGTTGTAATGACACAATTGATCCCTACAGCATAAGTCTGCTTCAGATAACAGTACATTTTATAAAACAATGTAATGTCTTTTCATCTTAATCTTTTCATTTTTTTTAAGCAGCCTTATTCAATATCATTCCCCCCAGGCCCAAGATGGTCACAGGTCAAAGGCCACCAGACCGACAGAGGCTGGTTGAGTGGCGAGCTATGAGAATGAACAGGGAGGGCTGAAGGGCATCTCTGAGACAACAGGGAGATGAAAGGATATCTGAGGAGAGCGCGGCTCCATATCATGGATAAGGTACATGCTAAGGAAGGCAGTCATTTCAGAAAAACATGTAAGAGTAAAATTAGCGACATGTGAATTCACGCGGTATCTTGTTCTACTCGGTCTGCTCCTCTGTCCAGACGTGGCATGTTTGTTGAATCCATACATACACTGAAATTTAAAGATAATAATTTGTGATTTTAGAGTTTTTTAAAATGATTTCTTAAACAGTTTCCATCCAGTGTGTCGGTGTATAGTTATTTTTTTCTGGATATGCATACACTGTCAGATGGAGTCAGTAACAGGTTTTGGTTCAAGTCTCTATACACAATGGTCACTGATAGTTTGTAGTGATGGGAGTTACGGCTCTTTAAATGGAGCCGGTCCTCTGGCTCCGTTCCTCTCAGAGACGTTCACTTTTCTCCTTTTTTAGCTTCAAAATAATCACCAGGAAAATGAGGGGATACGATTTGGATCAGATTCAAACTTTGACATCCCACCAATACAATAACATGTTGCATGTGTGAACTAGGTTTAGGAGCACTAAACACAAGCTGACCCCAAATATTTACTATATTCAATGTAGTACATTCACTGGCAAAGTATGAAAATTATGAAATTACAAATTAAAAGTTTTGGAGCTGCGAACTGGCACTGAAATTATGGGAATGAAAGGGTTGAAAGCACTGCTCTCAAGTACGACCGTTCATTCCATGCAGCAATGGGCTGCGTGTCGGACCTGAACCCGGGCTGCAGAGGAAAGGACTCATTGGGGCCTGGCCAACCAGGACAGCCACTGTTTTCCAGAAAGTAAGAGTTCTTCAAAGCCCTTCCATGTAGGCTTTGTGT
Source organism: Lycodopsis pacificus (assembly GCA_028022725.1). Taxonomy (NCBI): domain Eukaryota; kingdom Metazoa; phylum Chordata; class Actinopteri; order Perciformes; family Zoarcidae; genus Lycodopsis; species Lycodopsis pacificus. Next base: position 1,252,222 of record CM051690.1, read on the forward strand.
TGGTATGTATATGTAAAGCTTCACCAAAAGCCTTGAAGGTGTTGACTGCCTCCTGTGATGTCAACAGAAGTACAGAGAGAGTCCAGGTTTCCTCTTACACATGCTCAATTCTAGTGATGTGATGGCACACAACAGTAACACTGTTTAGAATCAAAACTTGGACTACAGCAAGTAGCCAAGCAGGTAACAGATTACCACAAACAATTAGTTTAACATAAATCCTGTTGCTTCCTGACACAAACAGGATGTTGGGTCATGGGTCACGTTGAAAGGTGTGTTTAGGATAGGCTGAATAAACACGTGTTTGCATAATCATGTGTGTGTGTGTGTGTGTGTGTACACGTCCTCACATAAACACTGACTGCCTGCAGCAGTAGAAAGGCAGTGACTCAGGGCCAGCCTGACGGAACAGACCCTGATTGAGAGAAAGCAGGGGGCGGGGCGGCTGCTCAGCTGAACAACGTGAGTGCTGTTCGGAGCTTTCACTGGGGATTCTTCTTTCCTGTCTGTGAGATGGAGCGGGGCCTTCAGAGGACGAGACAGAGAGCCACCTGAAGCGAGTCATTCTATGAATAATCCACCACTTTCACAACATGTACAATCACTGAGATCATCTATGGGCTCAGTCTATAACGAAGATCTTGAGTTCTTGTTACGCGAAGGATCTCCCTCTCTAGGGCCATGTGGTTGTGTGTCAGCTGGCCCAGTGGGCCTATGTGTGGCTGTGGGGAGCCCTGCCCAGCCACTACTGGCCTCACTGAGCTATTTGTGCTCTAAAGGTCGCCTTGGAATGGACGTACACAAAGTTATGTCATTTGAGTTTTCATAAAGGACCTCTGTGTGCAAGTGAGCCCGTAGAATCCACACACACACTTATTACACTCATACAGCCCTCAGGCCAAAAAATGCCTCACTACACTTCCCTGCTCTGCTACATTCTCTTACTTTCCTGTCATAAAGTCTTCACAGTCAAAATGTCAACTTGGATACCAGTCTGAGAGACACACGGTTCCAATAATTAAAACCACTGATAAACATCCCTGTTAAAGAAAAGGTCAGCGTTTGGAGATGAAGTCCCACTCACCATAGTCGATCATGTTGTCTTTCAGACCGTGTCTACAGCTTCTACTGGAGATGCAAACAGAGGATTCAAAGGATGGATTCACTCCAGACAGACAGGCACAAATCCAGAGAGAACTTCATGTCAGAAACTGAAGCATTACCCAGAGCGTGGCTTCCTCACTGGGATTCATCTGGGGTAATGTGCCTGTACCTCTTTCGTCCTCCTCCTTCCTCCTTTTCCTCCCCCTCTGTCTGGAGAACATAACAGTGTGTCTCAGTGAGCACAGCTCCCCAAAACCACGGCTCCTTTCCTCTGAGCCAGCTCCAGAGGAAAACACACGTACTTAGCTGGGCCTGACCTCACACCTACAAGGGCTTTTACAAGGTTCTCTGTGAGTGTGTATGTGTGTGTGCGTGTGTGAGTGAGTGAGTGTGTGTGTGTGTGTGAGTGAGTGTGTGTGTGAGTGTGTGTGTGTGTGTGTGTGAGAGTGTGTGTGTGTGTGTGTATGTGTGTGTGCGTGTGTGTGCGTGTGTGTATGAGTGTGAGTGTGTGTGTGTGTGCGTGTGTGTGAGTGTGTGGGGGGAGGGGGGATGAATACCTTCTCTGTGGTCCACATAAACACACTCCTCATTTGAGTATATGTGTGTGTATGACTCTCGTTTCCAGTTTGGATCAGTGCTGTTTGACCTGCAGTACTGCTACAGAGATTGTTTTAGACTATGACGGGCGCTGAGGCATTTACTAGGTTTAGATATGGATGAGCAATAAATGGGGGCTATTTTCAACCTATTCTGTGTCACATCTGCCACAAACTTAATACATGAGTGGGGAAGATGGTGGCGAGAATGAAACATTGTCATCCAGCCCTGTGCCCTGTGCATGACGTTCCCATACAACACAACTGTCAGGGGTCGGGTGGTGAATTGGTCTGTGACCCGTTTGAACCAAATACTTTTGTGACCTAAACATAACTGTGGTGGCCGGGCGTGGTTGGGCTCAGGGGACAGAGTGGGGGAGTGGTTCAGGGCTTAATTAGCCTCAGCTGAAATCAATCTTTGATTGTGTCTCTCTCCTATATAAACATCGGCGGTGACAGAGGAAACCAGACGGACAAGCATCGATGGCAGATGCGCTCGGAGGCACAGCAGGAGAGCACATGGCCGAGGCCAGTTTGGACAGTGGGGAAATAAAAATGTTGAGAAATTGTATTTTGAGGGAAACCCACTGTGGTAACAGAAGCTTGTTAAGCAGTTTTGTGGTTTTTGTTCTGTAAAAATGTACAATGTTAACCACCTGCTTGATGCTGTTTCACACTGCTTTAGGCTGCTTTAAGGTGTTTCACACTGCTAACTTCTTGTTTCCGCTAATGATAGCACAGTTGAGTGCGTCGCCCCCCCCCGCCCCCCTATTGGTAAGATTGTATGACGTGTGTTATATAACAACTTTGAGCGTATTGCCTGCATACATCACTTGTTTTAGATTTGGAGGGAAGTGTGTTTTCCGACATCTCTCAGCGTATTGGTGTCTTGACGTGGAGTTAGTTCGTTGTATTGTTTCAATCACAAAGTACAACAGTGGTTGTTGCAGACACACCTGGTGGAGGAGTGCACCGTTCTACTTAAATATATGCTAATTTGCATCAATTTTGAGAACAGAAATCTGATCATTGGACAAAGTCAAGATCAAAATTCTTGTTTCATTTTGTTGACTTATCAGAGTCAAAGGTTTTTAAAGACGGAATTTGGGATATATCTTTGTATCACTCCATAAATCAGAAAATAGATACGGCATATGTTTTTATGAATATACTGTTATATAAATCAGTCTATCAATAATGCATGAACAAACCTCTCAGTACAAACCTTCAGAATATAGATAAGAATGAAACTGTAAAGTTTGTGTACTGAAGTGGAGATTTCTGGCTCAGAGTCTGAGAAAAACTAATTCAGAGGCAACGGCCTTTAAGTGGATCGTAAACTGAAAGACATGTTTAAGACACTGCAAGTGAATAGGATCATATAATACCGATAGATATCAACATGAAACTTCCTCAGTTGATTACTAACATTAAGATACTTTTTGCAAGTTTTCTGAAATGTTATTTTTAAAAATGCAAATGTGACATTATTTAATTAGGCATTTTCTATTGAATAAAAAACACGATGTTTTTGCCTCGTATTTTACCTTGAATAAAGCTCAGTTCATTCAGCCATTATGAATATCAGTTATTCCATAATCAGGATGCTGTCTACTTACCATGTTTAGAAAGAGAAAATGAGACGTGACAGTTTGTGGACCAACAGCTGTTTGGCACAGCAACTGTCTGCAGAGTCTCCAAAGTCCTGCTGTCAAATAGTTGTTGCCAGGTTATGAGTCCTGTCTCAACACACTCTCTGAATGCTGACTGACTAGTTTACCAGGAGTTAAGATGCAACGTATAAAGTACACAGATTCCTCTGCGTGAGGAGTTTGCCATGTATTTTCTGTGCCTCCCTCTAGTGGCTCAGCTGTGTCAGTGGTTCTCCTTCAGTTTGGTAAACCAGCAGTGAGGAGTTGGACTTTGTAAGGACAGAAAGATAGTTACAGGTGTTCTTGTAAAGAATGGAACTAAGTATGAAATATTAGCAACACTGGATAGGTGTGTTTGGTATACCAGAACTGTATAAGTAAGACTCATTCAAAATCTTTTTGAAAAAGGCTTTTTTTATGGCAATATGCATTCATCTGTCAAATAAAACTCAACCAAAACTCTGTGTAGTTATGCTCCATTTTGCACATGTTAATGTACTATTTTAAAAACTGTTCCATTTATATTTTAAAACAGAGAATGGTTGTACACTAGAATGCAGTTTGATACATTCTGCTATAAAACATGAAAAAGACCAACCAGCTGATTCCCAAGTAATCATAGTCATAATAAGTCATCATAATCATAATAGCACAATCAACTATATCTTTTTGTTTAAATACATCTAAATGTTTGAAGCCCACATATATGACATCCGCATATTGACAGCTAGTGTGAATATAGTGTGGGTCTGAATAGGTCAACATACAGCCTGTGAGACCACTCTCTTATAAAAACACTGAGGGGGCGTAGCAGGTGCATCGTGAGATGGCGTTCCCACTTCACAGGCTGGCAGGCGGATGGTGAGACTGTCATGGAAAAGGCAAGCAGAGGCCCTGGTGCTGTGAGAAGGAGCGCTGGTCTGAAATAAAAAGAGTTGCATCATGCAAGGCGGCACCAGGGAAAAGGCTTTTAACTCCCACTAGAACGATAACGTTGACCATGACACAATGGCACATGCAATACACACATTAGAAAACCAAACGGACATAATGACACATGACAAGAAAATAGACACACCTGTGATTTCAAAGGAAAACAGAGGAAGTGCTTAAAAGGGAAAATCCACTGTCTGCCACACTATGTAAGAACAGAATCAATCATTTTCAGAAGAATGACTTGGGTTGTGTTCTTTGCTTGAAGAATAAACTCTATTGCTTCTGACTGTCTGATTCCAGTGCTTTCTTCAAAGATCACCAGGACACCAATAGGTATTAAGAACAGAATCAAATGAGAGTTGGGGATCAGTAGTTTAGACTTCAGCCTGGTCTGAACTTCTTTTCCACGACACAACTATGTCACTGTGTTCACCATTGGCGGGAATCATTTCCCTGTGTTTTATGATTGAAAATGTAGTTTGACATGTAATCTTCAGTGGTTAACCTTCGTTTGAAGTTTACAATGTGGCTTGTAAATGTTATGCTATATATATATATATATATATATATATATATATACAGTGTATATATTATGATGTAACTAGTTTCTCTCTGTGCTGGATGTCTCAGAATGCTCAACCACATTGATCTAATAGCACACAGTAGACCAGCTGAAGGAAATGGACCACACCTCAGAGGGAAAAGAGGGTAGAAAACATCCTGAGAGCCGGAAACCCTCTCTCTGTTCTCTGTGACCCTAACCTCACACTGTTTCACTTCTATCTCTGCCTGAGCTGGCAGATACTAAATGCTTGTGCAGATTTGGGACTATATTTAAACAATAGTCCACCCCCTCCCTCTTGGTAGACTCCATTTGTGCATCTGTCCGAATCTCAGACAGGAATGTCTTTGTCATGACTGCTTCCTCGGTTGTGTTTATGTTTTGTCATTTATGTCTCATTATCCTTCATCCAGTCACATTACCATTTCTCCAGAACACTGTATCTATTGTTAAACTGTATTGCCTCTCTGATATTGTCCACTAGATGTCCTCAGACTGCCCCCTTCCTTGTCATCTGACCCTCACAACCACCTGTTGTTTTATACACCAAAGAGTAACAGAACATAGTCCCATTCCCAATCTCCTCACTCATGGTCTGACAGACTTTGAAATGCCTTCCCACAAAGTCCATGATTGTTTAGCTCTTTCTTGCTGGCTCTCTCACAGACATTTTGAGCCCTTTAAGAACACTTTCCATAAATCCGTAATTCTGCAGACTTTGCCAAGGGAATTACCCACAATTCATAGTCTTATGACATTAAACACAGGTTACCAGGTTACCAGTGGGAGCATTTCCTGATTTTGGGTACTTCTCAAGTCTCTTAATTGTCGTTTCCTCGCTCCTCGATTCCTCGCTCCTCCGGCTTGTGACCCGGAAATCAATTTCAGCGCTCCATCTTGAAGGTAATCCCACTTCCTAAAATTCATCTTGAGGATCAAGGATCAAGGATCAAGGATCAAGGAGGCTTGCTGGAGGAGCTATGAGCGAGGATGCACCGATGTATCCTTTAAATTGGATGTCGCCTACACTAAAAACACAAGTATCAATAAGTATGAATGTCATCGAGAAATGGGGTTAGAACGGCGCCTTACGAGGAGCTGCACAAACTGTGAACGCCAGAAAGTTTGATCGCGCATCTGATCATTTAAAATAAATTTGATTTATGAAAACAAAAGGGATTTGTTAACTCTCTCCTCTTGTCTCTTCCTGCCTCCTCCGCTCCCATCTTCATGGGCGGGACTAAGATGCAAGGCAAGGAGGCAAGGAAAGGAATCGAGGAGGTACAAAATCGGGAAATGAGAAAAACTCTTGGAAACATTTTTAAAAAGGTAAACAAAGAGGACGGCACATGAGTGTTCAGCCCGGCATATTCAATTTACACAGAAAGATTTAGGATTTAAGATGGTACATAAAAACACATGACATCAGAGACAATATTACACACCTGGTTTATTCATCAACCACTTCCTTTCATTTTGTTGTTTTGATAAAAATTAGATTCATATCATTTTACAATTGCCTCTTGTCTCATCACGAAGGGAAAGAGTCTGGAAGACGTTCAAATCAGGGAGTAAACTTTTTTTTTAAATTGTCCAACGTATTATCATGTTGCCAAGATAACATGATATGTCGCTGTTCCATTCCTATTAATACCAATGAATAAAACACTATTCTATAAATAGAGAAGCCTTTGCATCTCTCACTCTTTTACCAGGTGATGTCAGTTAAGTCCCTGAGAGTTCAGGGTTTAAGGCCTTAGGAGGTCAATGGGATTTCACAATAGATTGGAGTCCTTGACTTTGCTAATAGTGATCTGCTAAAAGGTTCCACTTACCAGGCAGCCAATCAAACAAAGCAAGAGGCGGGCTTTACTGCTTTAGCACTGCCTTCCCGTTTAGATGGCGGTAGATGTGGTAGGGCTAGCTAACTAGTTAGCTGTTGGACTGTGAGAGGGAAGGAGGACTCGTCTCTCATGTTGTGATGTTGTTGCATGAAGGCTACTGTCTTGCCCAGCAGCGCCTGTAGGCACACTCTGGCTATGATCAGCCCCTAATGAGGTCTTTACTGTTTATGAACTGCTTATGAACATGCAGACTAAAACCGTTTTTTATTTATTTCTTTCAACCGTTCAACTGATAGTTCGACAGTTAATTATTAACATCCCTACTGCAAAGAACTATGCTCTGTTTATATGAGGAAAACACAATGTTCAATGTTAAAATGTCAGCAACAGCATAAATTTGTATAGTTAAGTTATTACAGTCAGACATCTGATGAAACATGATTTCAAAGTTATTGTTAGAACTATAGTGGTTTTATTAAGTACTAATATCGGTACCCTCAAAGCAGAGCTGTCCTTCAATCAGAGGATCGGCGGTTTGGATGCCCGGCTCCGCCAGTCCGTGTCAATATGTCCTTGGGCAAGACCCTTAACTCCAAGTTGCTCCTGCAGGCTGTTCCGGCTGTGCATGAATGGGTATGAATGATAGTTAGTCATGATGGGTAGGTGGCATGGCGCATGTTAGCCCCTGGGTGTGAATAATCGGAAGACTAGAAAAGTGCTATACAAGTACAATTCCATTTACCATTTACCCGGTATCAACCGGTCATCAAATGCAAGTACTTGTCTCTTCACTTGGTCTGAAAAACGTGGTATTGGTGCATCCCTATTGTAGACCCTTCCGTCTGCTTCTCTCTGAGATTGCTTTTCGTTTTTCCAAAAATGAGATAATATTTGTTCAGGGAGGTCAGTTGGAGACAGTGTGGCTCCATGGTAACATAGCTCTGACACGTTGACGGACTAGCATTGGGGGGGGGGGGGGGGTTAGCTGAGGGTCAGTTAGTGAGCTAGCTCTTTAGCATATTCCTTGGACTCCTTGGACTGTCAAAACAATGCAAAATCATTTTTACAATAGTGACTTTAAATTCACAATCAGTGATTCTTGCATAACTCCCAGCTTGCAATTTTCTTGAAGTCTTGCGAATCAGAGGACAGTGCCCACTGAGTATGTGAGTCTGACTGAAAGTACAGTATAGGGGCAACATAAAGGACAAAGAACTGGGCTCAGAGGCAGCAGGGAGGCATGACCTTTTAATGCTGGTTCACATTAGCCTGTGCACACACACACACACACAACCCTTATGCTCAAAACATGGACCCTCTTCATCGTTCATTTTGTGTTTTAATGCTTGCAATCAATAGATGTTTGGCTATATACAAGGTCCAAGGGGAGTAACTTACAGTTCAAAAGCAGAGGCGCGCCATTGGGATTTGGGGCCACAGTAACAAAAACTGAAGAGAAAAAACAATCTCCAACTTTTAAAACTCATGTTTTAAATAACATTTCAAATGTTATCATGGTATTATTCCAACGTTTGGATTCAATCAGTTTTTCACATATATATGGGTATCATTTTAAAAATGCAGCAACAACCACACAGATTCTTCACTTTGTCACAGTCAATTAGCCTTCAGCAGCTAAAAGACAATGCTAACACTCACCGGCCATACAGAAGAGACTGGCATATATTGTACCTGTCAATCAAGAGGAAAGACACATGTATTCCATACGATGCATTTGAAGAAAGATTAAAAACAGCAGGCTGTGCATTAAAGGAAACATATCCACAGTGTTACATGTACGATACAAGCATGTTGTCACTGGTGACCTTGATATGAAGACAGAAGACTGCTCAGTCTGTTGTCAATCATAAAGTAATCTAGGTTTTAGTCAATAAAAACTGATTATGTTAGTCTCTTCTTTACATACACATTATTTACCTTCTCATTGCCTCTTATTGTAAGCATTATCATAATGATACCAGTGGCGGGCCGTGCATTTTATACCTGGGCCTTCACTGCTGTCCTGCAGATGAAATACCACCTTATCAGGTGTGCACATGATGGCACCACAGCTAGGGTTATTATTCGTTTCTAGGGCTGTAACAATATACGTATTCGTATTAAACCGTTCGGTACGAGGCTTACAAACCGAACAATACGTTTGAATGATACTAGTGCATTTGGAAAATGCAAAAGCTTAAATTGTAGGAAATATAATGTTTTCTGCGCTCATGTAGGAGACAACAGGATGTGACCTCTGAACCGGAACAAAAAAAAACCCAACAAAAAACAGCTGGGGCTCCACAAGTGTTCTGGGAGGCTACGCTAACTAGCTTAACGGGAAAACAACAGCAGCAACACGCATTCTGCTACACACTCAAGGGCACGGCCATTCAGAGATTAGATGTAAAAAAACGAACGAGTTGACTTACCAAATGCTGATCACTTAAAGACAGACTCCATCCTCCATTCTTTGTTGACAAAGAGTTTAATCCCACGGTTAAATCCCAACTCACAAATCTGTTTCTCCTCCATTGAGTGTTAAAAAAATAATCTACACCAAGCAAAATGCAAAAAATTTCATAATTTCTTCCATATCTTTCAATTTGAACTCTCACTACTCCGACTAAGCCAATATCGTCCCCATTCACTTTAATCTGCACTGGCTGCAGGTGAGAGTCTGCAGGCCTCTGGCCTACCTAGAGACACAGAGGTGAGATCTGATTGGATAAAAGCTCTACTTAAAACAAGCTGCACTGGAAGCAGAGCAACTGAGGAAGACAGGAGCTGTGCAATCAGAACATAAGATAATGGGAAAAATATTTTTATAAATTATAATACATGTTTAAGAAAAATTATTAAATTATAAAATAGATTATTTTTTATTTTTTATTTTTTTAAAATATATATAGCTTTGTGATTCTGTTTAGGCCAGCAGAGAAGGCCTTGCAGGCCCCGATGGCCCGCCACTGACTTTTAGATGTGAAGTTTAATTAAACCACAACATCTGCAAAACATTCCCATCAGCCTCAACTGTGTGTTAAGTGTTAATTATGTTAGCATCCTAACACACCAAACTGGTTTATGTGGTCATTTTCATTGTCAGCAAGTTAGCATGCTAACACTAGCATTACAGCCTAAGGTAGGAGCCAGTGTAGCTGTATATCTTTAGTCCTCTTCTTTAGTTCTTTCATTAAAGAAGTCTTAGCTGCAAGCTGGAAAATCAGCTTGTTTCCACAACCTAATGGCCATAATATCACCCACGCTCAAACTGGCTTCAGGACAAGAGGAAGTTAGGATAAAAACATAACCCTCTGCCTCCTCTCCTGGTACAAACAGGATATGCAAACAGTGCTCAGTGATCCCTGATAGAGTCAGAACAGGGATTGCAGTGACTGAGGCACAGGCCAGGGTAAATATTTGTGTTTGTGTGTGAGGATAATGGCGAGCAGGGTGTGGTAGTAACAGGCTATGAAGTGTGTATTGTGAGTGGGTTCGTGTTAATAATGTGTACTACTTCTGCTCATCATGAGCAAGCTCTCCAACTACTCTGAATCCAAAAAAAGATCCTGAAACCATTGTGGCTCAGAGGTCAGTGTGTGGGTGTGAACGCGTCCAGCCGGCCATATTTCCCCTGCAGGCAGGACCAGAGGAAACGAGGGTCTCAAAAAGGCTACGGTAGTCAGTCCTGTCCTGTGACGGGAGCCAAAGAAGGGCTCGGCCTGGAATTAAAAATGGACTTGACAGGCAGCCAAGTTTCCACATTGTGGTGTGTCAGGGTGTTTTCAGTCAAATAGAGCAGATGTCAAGGCTGGGGAGCAACTGTTTAGTTCCATCACCTGCAATAACAGCAGAGGATCATCTTCTATCATTGTCCACAACCACATCTGCTGGGAGGCGTCATCTGAATGCCTCACAGAGTTCAGCCTCTCCACTCAGCTCTACAGTGCCTGTATGTTAAAGAGCTCCACCATGTTTTAAGACACATTTAAATATTCTGCTTTGAATAATACTTTTGTGTTTGTTAAGGGTTTTCCACAATAAAAGCTGAATGCAATTAATATGCAAATATATTTTTGTCGTGTGAAAGATCTGGTCATAATTTTAGTTTAATACTTAAAAATCGGAATCAGCTTTATTATGAGCCTTATTCTGAGCCCCCATGAGCCTACGGGGGCGACTGTAGGCTCATGGGGTAGAGAGGGTCGTCCGGTAACCGCAAGGTCAGCGGTTCTATTCTTGGCTGCTACATGTGCTGTGCCAAAGTGTCCTTGAGCAAGACACTAAACCCCTGACTGCTCCCCGGGTGCCTCTCAGTGGCAGCCCACTGCTAGGGATGGGTCAAATGCAGAGAACTATTCCTACTTCCGGCGCTGCACGAGTGGCGGAGCTTTTATATTATATAATATTTTTGTTACTTTTGTTACTTTTAAATTGTTTTTGTAGCAGTAGTGCACTATGGCAGCTAGACTCGTTGAGTTTGTTGTTGTCTATTTGCTGTTTATTGCACTTTTCAGCACGCAGCCATGGTCCCATTGTTTACACCAGGGATCAGCTGTTAGCGTACCGGGACACGCCTGCGCTGTTATCTGAGGAGAGAACGGAGGTTTCCCGCGAGCTGAGGAGGAAGAGACGGGGATGCCGAGTTGGTGCAAAACGTTGCGGCAGGAGGATACGTTTTAAACCCGTCCTCCCCTCCATCATCATGGGAAACGTACAGTCGCTCCCCAACAAGATGGACAAGTTAGCAGCACTGACTCGCCATCAAAGGGATTACCGGGAGTGTAGCCTCATGGTGTTTTACGGAGACATGGCTAACGCAGCTAACTCCAAACACGCATGCTACACTGGACAGGTTCCGTACAGGACAGGACAACGGAGAGCGGTAACAGGAAGGGAGGAGGTCTGGCAGTATTTGTTAATGATAGATGGTGTAACCCTGGGCACATCACTAAGAACATACCTGTACTAAGGACATTGAGCTGTTAGCCGTTAGCATGAGGCCAAGCTACCTACCACGGGAATTCTCGCATGTTATCGCGATAGCTGCATATGCTCTGCTAACGCTGAGGCGGTCTGTGACGGCATCCACTCGGCGACAAGCAGGCTGCTGACACAACACCCCAATGCACTCCTTCTCTCTGGTGACTTTAATCATGACCCTCCATCCTCCACTCTGCCCACTTTCACCCAATATGTCACATGCCACACCAGAGACAATAAAACACTGGATCTCTTCTATGCCAACACCAACGAGGTATACTCTTCATCACCTCTCCCTCCCCTGGGAAGATCACAACCTGGTGCACCTCCTGGTGCAGCTAGCTGTGACTCGCACAGTAAAAAGATGGTCCGAGGAAGCCAAGGACTGTTTTGACTCTACTGTGTGGGAAATATTCAGTGATGACCATGGGGAGGACATTGACAATCTCACTCACTGCAGAACAGACTACATCAACTTCTGTGTTGAGAACACCGTACCCACCAGGACTGTGTGGTGTCTTTCCAACAGCAAACCATGGATCACTCCTGAAACAAAGTCTCTTCTCAAGGAGAAGAAGAGGGTATTTAGATAAGGAAACAAGGAGGAGCTGAAGACTGTGCAGAGGGAGCTGAGGAGGAAGATCAGGGAAGGGAAAAAAGTCTACAGGACGAAGATGGAGGACCAGCTGCAGCAGAACAACATTAGCAGGGTCTGGAAGGGCCTCAAGGCAATGTCTGGCTACAAGGGGCCCAACCAACAGCCTACGGGGGACCAAATTGGGTCCCCAATTCATTGGGTGAATGACCTGAACTTATTCTTTAACAGATTCGATCAGTCATCCACCCTGTCATCTATCTGCTACACTTTTCCAGCCTTTCTCACCTGGAAAAGGCTGGAAGCACTGTGAGAGTCATGTTTTTTGATTTCTCCAGTGCCTTCAACACCATCCAGCCTTTGCTGGATGGGTTTGCAGGGATAAGCTGGAGGAGACCGGGGTGGACCACCACCTTACTGCATGGATCTTGGACTACCCCACCAACCGTCCATAGTACGTGCGGATACGGGTGTGTGAGTCCGACCTAGTGTTCTGCAGCACGGGGGGCCCACAAGGAATCGTTCTAGCTCCATTCCTCTTCACTATATACACCTCAAACTTCAAATACGACTCTGCTAACTGCCACCTGCAAAAGTTCTCTGATGACTCTGCAATCGTCGGCCTCATTTCCACCGGCGATGACAGGGAATGCAGGGAACTGAACCAGGACTTTATAGGATGGTGCCAGCGGAACCGCCTCCAGATCAACACTGGTAAAACCAAAGAGCTGGTTGTGGACTTCTGCTGGGGTAAACACTCTCCTCCGGTACCAGTGAACATCCAAGGAATGGACATCAAGATTGTGATATCTTATAAGTACCTGGGTGTTCACTTGAACAATAAACTGGACTGGACTGCCCACACACACACATGCACTTTACAAAAAGGGTCAGAGAAGACTCTACCTGCTGAGGAGACTGAGGTATTTTGGAGTGCAGTGAGCACTACTGAGGACCTTCTTCGACAGCTGACAGGAAGAGACTAAACAAGCTCATCAAGAAGGCCAGCAGTGTGCTGGGGTGTCCACTGGATACAGTGGAGGTGGTGGGAGACAGGAGGATTATGGCTAAGCTATCATCCCTGATGGACAACACCACCATGCGGTCCCTGGTGCTACACTTAATATGTTGTCTGAGTGAGTTCTTTGCTCTGTTAAAGTCTCCAAGAACAATGAGCAGGGAGTCTGGGTGTTCAGTGCTCAGCCAGGTGTTGGAGCACCTCACTCACACAGGCCTGAGGTGGGATGTAAAGTTGGAAGCCCGGCAGATGTAGTGCACTGTCCGGGATGTGCTCACCAAGCCAGGTTTCAGTGAAGCACAGGGCGGCAGATCTGCTAAAGTCCTTGTTTGCTTTGTTGAGGAGCAGCAGTTCATCCATCTTGTTGGTCAGAGAGCGGACATTTGTCAGATGGATTGACAGAAGTACGACAAATGGTCGTAGCCGCAGACAGAGAGGAGAAAGTAATACTGGGACAGAGTACTCACCACGCTCCGGTACCCCCCTCCCCACACACACACACCCACAGCACGGCAGAAGGGTAAAGAAACAAGTCGTGGAGCGAGTGCAAAGAAAACTACCACCAAACACACGATTATGGGGGTGTGAAGATAGATAGATAGATAGATAGATAGATAGATAGATAGATAGATAGATAGATAGATAGATAGATAGATAGATAGATAGATAGATAGATAGATGTAAACTTTATTTATCCCCAGGGGGAAATTCGTTTGTAGCAGCAGCAATTTACAGAGTAAAATATAATGTATGGAATGCACAATATCTACAGTACAATAAAATAACAGAGCAGATATTGAATTGAAGGAATAGATTCCTAAAAAATAAAAAATAAGCTAGAATAGAAAATAGAAATGCACAGTATATACACCATGAATATAGTGGTATTAATTAAATACAACCAGCAACTAGTAAACTAAACTAAACAAAACAACCTGGACAATAGAGCCAGGATCACCAACAACAAGCAACAACCGTGTAGCGTTGTTGTAGTCATGTGAAGGACCATGATCATGCCTGAGGTGTTTTATTATAGAGTCTAATAGCAGAGGGCAGGAATGTTTTTCTGAATCTGTCCTTGTGACAGCGGAGCTGGATCAGTCTGTTGGAGAAAGTGCTCCGCTGTCCCTGCAGGAGGTGATGGAAAGGGTGGTCCGGGTTATCCAGTATGGATAATAGTTTCTTCAGTGTCCTCCTCTCCACCACCTCTTCCAGATTGTCTTGTTTGCAGCCAATGATGGAGCCGGCCTTCTTAACCAGTTTGTTAAGTCTGTTGGTGTCTCCGGCTCCAATGTTGCTCCCCCAGCAGACTACGGCGAAGTACAGTGCACTGGCCACAACAGACTGGTAGAACATCTCCAGCATCTTGCTGCACACGTTGAAGGATCGAAGTTTCCTCAAGAAAAAGAGTAGACTCATCCCCTTCTTGTACACAGCGTTGATGTTGGTCTTCCAGTTCAGTCTGCTGTCGATGGAGACACCCAGGTACTTGTACTCCTCCACAATGTCCACGTCCTCTCCCAGAACTCTCAGCGGTTGTGGAGCCGTCGTCTTCCTCCTGAAGTCGACCACCATCTCTCTGGTCTTGGCCACGTTCAGACGCAGGTGATTTCTACCGGCCCACTCCACAAAGTCATCCACTACTGCCCTGTACTCCTCCTCCCGTCCATCCCTTATACACCCGACCACTGCAGAGTGTTAGATCCGGAGGTTTTTCTTAGCCCGATACGGGGCTTTTTATTGACTCAGCTCTCTATTAAAAGATTGGCAAGCTGGTGTTTTTTTGAGGAACTCGCCTGGCCCTGCTAACTACCGTTATTCCTGACGTCATCCCTGCTTCCTCGTCAGGCACGCACTCGGCTGAGGGGCCCCCTAGCCCCGGGCGCAACTTCCTGTCTCGTCAGTTATGGTAGCTTCCTCTTTTGGATCCGTGCTCTTGGTAAATTGCCAGGTCTGGTTTTACTCATAAAGCGTAAGGGATTGTTAAGTGGATGTCATTAGGATAACCATTCAGAACTTCAGATGTTAGACACACATAGATTTAACTTTTTACTATCATGAGGAACATTCACTACGTAAGCAAATTAATGCACTTGAGCAATTTACTTTAAATGCAGGTTCGATATTTATTGCAAAATATATTTAGCAAGGGCAAAGCTTCAGCTCACATAAAATAATAATACTACACATGATTTCCTACTTTCAATTCTTTTTTTATACTCATGATTAGATGCCGAGTCCGCTCGGTTGAAGCTGGCTTTGGGTGCGGTGAAAAGTTCTTTTTCGTTGGAGTTGTCAGGGGTGAAGGTCTGGCCAGACCCTTCTCGCTCCTGCCTGCTCGGCAAACGATGTCCGTTCAGCGATCTTTGATCTTGTTAAAGTTGAGCAGGGAGGAAAGGTGATTCTTCGTCTTTCAATCTTTGCTCATGGAAGGGCCGTCTTCCGCTTTCGTCTTTTCTCGTCTTTCTTCCTTCTCACTGGATTCGTCCTTCTAGGTTGGATTCTTCCTTCTAGGGTGGCTCGTCCTTCTGAATGGATTCGTCCTTCTAGGGTGGCTCGTCCTTCTCACTGGATTCGTCCTTCTAGGTTGGCTTCTTCCTTCTAGGGTGGCTCGTCCTTCTGAATGGATTTGTCCTTCTAGGTTGGCTTCTTCCTTCTCGGTTGGCTCGTCCTTCTCTGTTGGTTTTCGGTCTTGCTTCTGTCTTCTTTCTTCTTTCTTCTTTCTTGAGCAGAGACGAAGTTCACCGCTGCGTCTGTAGAGCGAAGTCAAGGGTCCTCTCAGGTGGAGCACTCAGATGGCTCTTACGACGTTATCCTCGCGTCTTTTAGCATGTCACTTCTTTTATAACACCTTTGGGTTATCCTGACCGCCCCTCCTTTCTCACTCTGCATCTGATCCATCCCTCATCATAATGTGTGTGCGCTTGTACTGTGGACGTGTGGAAATCACCTAGCCTTCCGTTAGGCCTGATTTTGCAATCCTAACGTCTCTTCATTTTTACACACTCACATTTCTAACTCAGACTGGTTATCTTAATCAGAGTTACAATTATTAATCAGTTATAGTTGTTATGATCAGTTACAGTTATTAATCAGTTGCAGTCATTAATCAGTTAGTTGTTATAATCAGTTACAGTTATTGTAATCAGTTATAGTTGTTATGATCAGTTACAGTTATTAATCAGTTACAGTTATTATGATCAGTTACAGTTATTAATCAGTTATAGTTGTTATGATCAGTTACAGTTATTAATCAGTTACAGTCATTAATCAGTTAGTTGTTATAATCAGTTACAGTTATTGTAATCAGTTATAGTTGTTCTGATCAGTTACAGTTATTAATCAGTTACAGTTATTATGATCAGTTACAGTTATTAATCAGTTACAGTCATTAATCGCTTTATTCAGCACACGCTTGCTTTTAAAATAATTATTAGCTTTCCTCCTCTCTCTGCAGCCGTTATGTCCACATCCTTCCAGGCCTGCACCCAGCTCACTGCCTCTTTTTTTTGTACTTTGACTCTCACTCAGTCTGCACTCTTACTCAGATACTCCTATTATTATTATTATCAGGCTGACATTTGTTAAAATCACTTTACATTTGTTATGTAATACCTGCTTGCTTTAAAATAATTATTCGCTTTCATCTTTTAACTCTTAATTTTACGCTTTGTGTCCCTTTAACCTAATTTACAGGCCTACCATGTATTCCTCATTTTAGGCTGGTCCTGGGAACTCAACTCTTTTTTGACAAGAGTCATCAGAGAACTTCTGCAGATGGCATGACCCCGAGTTGTACTGGAAGTCAGTGGTGTACAAGGTGAACAGGAAGGGAGACAGAACAGTTCCCTGTGGGGCCCCAACATCACTGACCACCGCCTCAGACAGCACACGGCCCAGTCCGACAAATGTGAATAAAATATACATTCAATGTTAAACACAGCTTATACGCGGATATGTGAGTTCTAGTAGAAGAAGGTCAAATACTCCAGACGGGGCATTCATAGCGCTTGTTTGAACACAGTGAGAAGTATTAGAACTCTGAAGGATAGCTTTTGCCCCAGATAAATGTCGCATAGTCATACAGAGAACCAGATTCAGCTGCCTGCGCCGCCTTAGAGATAGAGAGGCGCCCCGCTTATCAAGTCGGCCGGACATAACAATATGGAGTTACATCAACAGGCACGCACACTGAAGAAGCAGTGAAGGAGGATCCATCGTGAGCCAGTGTGGGTGGAGAATACTCAGTGCTCCAACGGGCTCTCTGACAGCTAACAACAGAGCCGCCCCTACTTTATATTCCACCAATAGACTTCTGAAAGAAGAACCTATATTATGTTATGCGCAATGATGTTTACGCGCCTTTTCCTGTTTTTCCTGTCTTTTGTACATTTTTCCCTGCTCCTTCAGAGTAGAGATTAGGCCACGTGCACGTTTGACTGCTGGGCATAATACTTCTGTTACAAATAAACCTTATTGCTTGAATTGAGCTAAATGCCTCGACCTCAGTCTGTCCACCGAGTTTTCTCCACAAGAAATTGGGAGCAGTAGGATGCGGACTGCGGACCGGAGTCATTCTTCTCACCTCGGGAAACTGATCAAACGGCGCTGAACTCAAAAGGTGAGCAGAAACCTGTTTAAATGAATTCTGCAGATTGACTGTAGGTACTAAATTGAATTGATCAGGAGTACGGAGGGTGAGTATGAATTGCATTGACTAAATTGCTAATGATAAACTACGTAACATTGTGACAGAATTGTTATGCCGGTAGTGGGGGTTTTAGCAAAGAAACATGAGCGTGTGTGAATCTGACAGAAACTGAGGATTGTGAAATTGCATAGGTTGACATTGGGTTCGCCGAGTAGGTCTATAAAACTGTTCTGCGATTACGCAACCGAGGCGAAAGCTCCGGCACGCTGACAATGACGGTCTGACTGGACTGAATTCCGGGCCACATGGTTGATTTACGTGACGTAACAAGCTAAAGTTTGGATCAAGCATACAGCAATTGTTGAAGTAAGAAATAACGAGAAGAAGTACAAGAGACTGCTCAAGATATCGCCATTTCCCCTAGGGACCAAGTTCGTTACAAGGCGTATGCCTTAAAACGCAGATCCCGCAGAGATCTTTTCCAGACGTGGTTCGAATACGAGTATTTGTAAGAATTTGGCAGTGTATGGGTGGATTGAGTGCAGCGTTAATGTCTGAGAGGGACATCGGTTCAAATTTGCATGCAGTGTAAATGTCTTAGGGAGAGCAAATATATATGTCAGTGTAAATGTCTTAGGGAGAGTTAATATATATGTCAAGTTTTACTGGTAGTGTTGGCCGTATTACAGATTTATTGGGAAGTTGTGGTGGTTAGGGATCGTAAAAAAGTGTGGAACGAAAAGAAGCAGGCAGTGAGACTGAGAAAAAAAAGGGAGTCAAGCTGTAGATAAGAACACAGGTGCAGCCAAAGGGAGTGTGATAGATAGTAGGAAGGGACAGAGGGAGTCTCGGTCAAGGTCGGAAGGGCAGCAAGAGATGTGGCTGGGGCTCTGGAAGAACGATTGGAGTGTTTTGATTATATTCAATTCTTATTGATTTTGATGTTTCCTTTTGTTTTTATGCTTTCCCTTATTAAGTAGTTCGATTGGACATTTCTTCATTTCTACTTTTATTCATTTCTTCATTTCTACTTTTATTTATTTCTACTTTTATTCATTTCTTGACTTATTGATTTATTCATTTATTCATTGATTTTATTAGAATTTATACTGATAGTGTAAACAGGTGGGAATGTTGGGAAAAATCTAAATGACTAATTAGTATGCGTTTGAATGATTAAAGAATGTTACACATTTAACAGAGTTAAATTAGTACATTGATGATAACTGTGTCTTTATTAGTATTAGTACAGTGATGATAACTGTGTCTTTATTAGTATTATTATCGTGATGATAACTGTATTCATCAGTAGTAGTACATTGATGATAACTGTATCTTTCTTAGTGTTAGTACAGTGATGAAAACTGTGTCTTTATTAGTATTACTATTGTGATGATAACTGTGTCTTTATTAGTATTACTATTGTGATGATAACTGTGTCTTTATTAGTATTAGTACAGTGATGATAACTGTATTTATCAGTAGTAGTACATTGATGATAACTGTCTTTATTAGTATTAGCATTGTGATGATAACTGTGTCTTTATTAGTATTAGTACATTGATGATAACTGTCTTTATTAGTATTAGTACAGTGCTGATAACTGTGTCTTTATTAGTATTAGTATCGTGATGATAACTGTGTCTTTATTAGTATTAGTACAGTGATGATAACTGTGTCTTCATCAGTATTAGTACAGTGATGATTACTGTGTCTTTATTAGTATTACTATTGTGATGATAACTGTGTCTTTATTAGTATTAGTACATTGATGATAACTGTCTTTATTTGTATTAGTATTGTGACGATAACTGTGTCTTTATTAGTATTAGTACAGTGATGATAACTGTGTCTTTATTAGTATAAGTACAGTGATGATGACTGTGTCTTTATTGGTATTAGTATTGTGATGATAACTGTCTTTATTAGTATTAGTATTGTGATGATAACTGTGTCTTTATTAGTATTAGTACATTGATGATAACTGTGTCTTCATTAGTATTAGTACAGTGATGATAACTGTGTCTTTATTAGTACAAGTACAGTGATGATAACTGTGTCTTTATTAGTGTTAGTATTGTGATGATAACTGTCTTTATTAGTATTAGTCAGTGATGATAACTGTGTCTTTATTAGTATAAGTACAGTGATGATAACTGTGTCTTTATTAGTATTAGTATTGTGATGATAACTGTGTCTTTATTAGTATTAGTACAGTGATGATAACTGTCTTTATTAGTATAAGTACAGTGATGATAACTGTGTCTTTATCAGTATTAGTACATTGATGACAACTGTCTTTATTAGTATTAGTATTGTGATGATAACTGTGTCTTTATTAGTATAAGTACAGTGATGATAACTGTGTCTTTATTAGTATTAGTACATTGATGACAACTGTCTTTATTAGTATTAGTATTGTGATGATAACTGTGTCTTTATTAGTATAAGTACAGTGATGATAACTGTGTCTTTATTAGTATTAGTATTGTGATGATAACTGTGTCTTTATTAGTATTAGTAAATTGATGATAACTGTCTTTATTAGTATTAGTATTGTGATGATAACTGTCTTTATTAGTATTAGTACATTGATGATAACTGTCTTTGTTAGTGTTAGTATTGTGATGATAACTGTGTCTTTATTAGTATTAGTACATTGATGATAACTGTCTTTATTAGTATTAGTATTGTGATGATAACTGTGTCTTTATTAGTATAAGTACAGTGATGATAACTTTGTCTTTATTAGTGTTAGTATTGTGATGATAACTGTGTCTTTATTTGTATAAGTACAGTGATGATAACTGTGTCTTTATTAGTATTAGTACAGTGATGATAACTGTCTTTATTAATATTAGTATTGTGATGATAACTGTGTCTTTATTAGTATAAGTACAGTGATGATAACTGAGTCTTTATTAGTATTAGTATTGTGACGATAACTGTCTTTATTAGTATTAGTCAGTGATGATAACTGTGTCTTTATTAGTATTAGTACATTGATGATAACTGTGTCTTTATTAGTACTAGTACAGTGAAGATAACTGTGTCTTTATTAGTATGAGTACATTGATGATAACTGTCTTTGTTAGTATTAGTACAGTGATGATAACTGTGTCTTTATTAGTATTAGTATCGTGATGATAACTGTGTCTTTATTAGTATTAGTACAGTGATGATAACTGTGTCTTCATCAGTATTAGTACAGTGATGATTACTGTGTCTTTATTAGTATTACTATTGTGATGATAACTGTGTCTTTATTAGTATTAGTACATTGATGATAACTGTCTTTATTTGTATTAGTATTGTGACGATAACTGTGTCTTTATTAGTATTAGTACAGTGATGATAACTGTGTCTTTATTAGTATAAGTACAGTGATGATGACTGTGTCTTTATTGGTATTAGTATTGTGATGATAACTGTCTTTATTAGTATTAGTATTGTGATGATAACTGTGTCTTTATTAGTATTAGTACATTGATGATAACTGTGTCTTCATTAGTATTAGTACAGTGATGATAACTGTGTCTTTATTAGTACAAGTACAGTGATGATAACTGTGTCTTTATTAGTATTAGTATTGTGATGATAACTGTCTTTATTAGTATTAGTCAGTGATGATAACTGTGTCTTTATTAGTATAAGTACAGTGATGATAACTGTGTCTTTATTAGTATTAGTATTGTGATGATAACTGTGTCTTTATTAGTATTAGTACAGTGATGATAACTGTCTTTATTAGTATAAGTACAGTGATGATAACTGTGTCTTTATTAGTATTAGTACATTGATGACAACTGTCTTTATTAGTATTAGTATTGTGATGATAACTGTGTCTTTATTAGTATAAGTACAGTGATGATAACTGTGTCTTTATTAGTATTAGTACATTGATGACAACTGTCTTTATTAGTATTAGTATTGTGATGATAACTGTGTCTTTATTAGTATAAGTACAGTGATGATAACTGTGTCTTTATTAGTATTAGTACATTGATGGTAACTGTCTTTGTTAGTATTAGTATTGTGATGATAACTGTGTCTTTATTAGTATTAGTACATTGATGATAACTGTCTTTATTAGTATTAGTATTGTGATGATAACTGTGTCTTTATTAGTATAAGTACAGTGATGATAACTGTGTCTTTATTAGTATAAGTACAGTGATGATAACTGTGTCTTTATTAGTATTAGTACAGTGATGATAACTGTCTTTATTAGTATTAGTATTGTGATGATAACTGTGTCTTTATTAGTATAAGTACAGTGATGATAACTGTGTCTTTATTAGTATTAGTATTGTGATGATAACTGTCTTTATTATTGTAAGTACAGTGATGATAACTGTGTCTTTATTAGTATTAGTATCGTGATGATAACTGTATTTTTCAACAGTAGTACAGTGATGATAACTGTGTCTTTATTAGTATTAGCATTGTGATGATAACTGTGTCTTTATTAGTATTAGTACATTGATGATAACTGTCTTTATTAGTATTAGTATCGTGATGATAACTGTGTCTTTATTAGTATTAGTACAGTGATGATAACTGTGTCTTTATTAGTATAAGTACAGTGATGATGACTGTGTCTTTATTGGTATTAGTATTGTGATGATAACTGTCTTTATTAGTATTAGTATTGTGATGATGACTGTGTCTTTATTGGTATTAGTATTGTGATGATAACTGTCTTTATTAGTATTAGTATTGTGATGATAACTGTGTCTTTATTAGTATTAGTACATTGATGATAACTGTGTCTTCATTAGTATTAGTACAGTGATGATAACTGTGTCTTTATCAGTATAAGTACAGTGATGATAACTGTGTCTTTATTAGTATTAGTATTGTGATGATAAGTGTCTTTATTAGGATTAGTCTGTGATGATAACTGTGTCTTTATTAGTATAAGTACAGTGATGATAACTGTGTCTTTATTAGTATTACTATTGTGATGATAACTGTGTCTTTATTAGTATTAGTTTTGTGATGATAACTGTGTCTTTATTAGTATTAGTACATTGATGATAACTGTCTTTATTAGTATTAGTATTGTGACGATAACTGTGTCTTTATTATTATTAGTATTGTGATGATAACTGTGTCTTTATTCGTATAAGTACAGTGATGATAACTGTCTTTATTAGTATTAGTACAGTGATGATAACTGTGTCTTTATTAGTATAAGTACAGTGATGATAACTGTCTTTATTAGTGTTAGTACAGTGATGATAACTGTGTCTTTATTAGTGTAAGTACATTGATGATAACTGTGTCTTTATTAGTATTAGTACAGTGATGATAACTGTGTCTTTATTAGTATAAGTACAGTGATGATAACTGTGTCTTTATTAGTATGACTATTGTGATGATAACTGTGTCTTTATTAGTATGACTATTGTGATGATAACTGTGTCTTTATCAGTATTAGTAAATTGATGATAACTGTCTTTATTAGTATTAGTATTGTGATGATAACTGTGTCTTTATTAGTATTAGTACATTGATGATAACTGTCTTTATTAGTGTTAGTATTGTGATGATAACTGTGTCTTTATTAGTATAAGTACAGTGATGATAACTGTGTCTTTATTAGTATTAGTACATTGATGATAACTGTCTTTATTAGTGTTAGTATTGTGATGATAACTGTGTCTTTATTAGTATAAGTACAGTGATGATAACTGTGTCTTTATTAGTATTAGTACATTGATGATAACTGTGTCTTCATTAGTATTAGTACAGTGATGATAACTGTGTCTTTATTAGTATAAGTACAGTGATGATAACTGTGTCTTTATTAGTATTCGTACATTGATGATAACTGTGTCTTTATTAGTATGACTATTGTGATGATAACTGTGTCTTTATTAGTATTAGTATTGTGATGATAACTGTCTTTATTAGTATTAGTCAGTGATGATAACTGTGTCTTTATTAGTATTAGTACATTGATGATAACTGTGTCTTTATTAGTACTAGTACAGTGAAGATAACTGTGTCTTTATTAGTATTAGTACAGTGATGATAACTGTGTCTTTATTAGTATAAGTACAGTGATGATGACTGTGTCTTTATTGGTATTAGTATTGTGATGATAACTGTCTTTATTAGTATTAGTATTGTGATGATAACTGTGTCTTTATTAGTATTAGTACATTGATGATAACTGTGTCTTCATTAGTATTAGTACAGTGATGATAACTGTGTCTTTATTAGTATAAGTACAGTGATGATAACTGTGTCTTTATTAGTATTAGTATTGTGATGATAACTGTCTTTATTAGTATTAGTCAGTGATGATAACTGTGTCTTTATTAGTATAAGTACAGTGATGATAACTGTGTCTTTATTAGTATTAGTATTGTGATGATAACTGTGTCTTTATTAGTATTAGTACAGTGATGATAACTGTCTTTATTAGTATAAGTACAGTGATGATAACTGTGTCTTTATTAGTATTAGTACATTGATGACAACTGTCTTTATTAGTATTAGTATTGTGATGATAACTGTGTCTTTATTAGTATAAGTACAGTGATGATAACTGTGTCTTTATTAGTGTTAGTATTGTGATGATAACTGTGTCTTTATTAGTATTCGTAAATTGATGATAACTGTCTTTATTAGTATTAGTATTGTGATGATAACTGTGTCTTTATTAGTATTAGTACATTGATGATAACTGTCTTTGTTAGTATTAGTATTGTGATGATAACTGTGTCTTTATTAGTATTAGTACATTGATGATAACTGTCTTTATTAGTATTAGTATTGTGATGATAACTGTGTCTTTATTGGTATAAGTACAGTGATGATAACTGTGTCTTTATTAGTGTTAGTACAGTGATGATAACTGTGTCTTTATTAGTATAAGTACAGTGATGATAACTGTGTCTTTATTAGTATTAGTATTGTGATGATAACTGTGTCTTTATTAGTATTAGTACATTGATGATAACTGTCTTTATTAGCATTAGTATTGTGATGATAACTGTGTCTTTATTAGTATAAGTACAGTGATGATAACTGTGTCTTTATTAGTATAAGTACAGTGATGATAACTGTGTCTTTATTAGTATTAGTACAGTGATGATAACTGTCTTTATTTGTATTAGTATTGTGATGATAACTGTGTCTTTATTAGTATAAGTACAGTGATGATAACTGTGTCTTTATTAGTTTTAGTATTGTGATGATAACTGTCTTTATTAGTGTAAGTACAGTGATGATAACTGTGTCTTTATTAGTATTAGTATCGTGATGATAACTGTATTTTTCAATGGTAGTACAGTGATGATAACTGTGTCTTTATTAGGATTAGCATTGTGATGATAACTGTGTCTTTATTAGTATTAGTACATTGATGATAACTGTCTTTATTAGTATTAGTATTGTGATGATAACTGTGTCTTTATTAGTATTAGTACAGTGATGATAACTGTGTCTTTATTAGTATGAGTACATTGATGATAACTGTGTCTTCATTAGTATTAGTACAGTGATGATAACTGTGTCTTTATTAGTATTAGTATTGTGATGATAACTGTCTTTATTAGTATTAGTCAGTGATGATAACTGTGTCTTTATTAGTATTAGTACAGTGATGATGACTGTGTCTTTATTGGTATTAGTATTGTGATGATAACTGTGTCTTTATTAGTATTAGTACATTGATGATAACTGTGTCTTTATTAGTATGACTATTGTGATGATAACTGTGTCTTTATTAGTATTAGTATCGTGATGATAACTGTGTCTTTATTAGTATTAGTACAGTGATGATAACTGTGTCTGTATGAGTATAAGTACAGTGATGATGACTGTGTCTTTATTGGTATTGGTATTGTGATGATAACTGTCTTTATTAGTATTAGTATTGTGATGATGACTGTGTCTTTATTGGTATTAGTATTGTGATGATAACTGTCTTTATTAGTATTAGTATTGTGATGATAACTGTGTCTTCATTAGTATTAGTACAGTGATGATAACTGTGTCTTTATTAGTATAAGTACAGTGATGATAACTGTGTCTTTATTAGTATTAGTATTGTGATGATAACTGTCTTTATTGGTATTAGTCAGTGATGATAACTGTGTCTTTATTAGTATAAGTACAGTGATGATAACTGTGTCTTTATTAGTATTAGTATTGTGATGATAACTGTGTCTTTATTAGTATTAGTACAGTGATGATAACTGTGTCTTTATTAGTATAAGTACAGTGATGATAACTGTGTCTTTATTAGTATTAGTACATTGATGATAACTGTCTTTATTAGTATTAGTATTGTGATGATAACTGTGTCTTTATTAGTATAAGTACAGTGATGATAACTGTGTCTTTATTAGTATTAGTATTGTGATGATAACTGTGTCTTTATTAGTATTTGTAAATTGATGATAACTGTCTTTATTAGTATTAGTATTGTGATGATAACTGTGTCTTTATTAGTATTAGTACATTGATGATAACTGTCTTTATTAGTGTTAGTATTGTGATGATAACTGTGTCTTTATGAGGATAAGTACAGTGATGATAACTGTCTTTATTAGTATTAGTACAGTGATGATAACTGTATTTATCAGTAGTAGTACAGTGATGATAACTGTGTCTTTATGAGTATTACTATTGTGATGATAACTGTATTTATCAGTAGTCGTACATTGATGATAACTGTCTTTATTAGTGTTAGTATTGTGATGATAACTGTCTTTATTAGTATTAGTAAATTGATGATAACTGTCTTTATTAGTGTTAGTATTGTGATGATAACTGTGTCTTTATTAGTATAAGTACAGTGATGATAACTGTGTCTTTATTAGTATTAGTACATTGATGATAACTGTGTCTTCATTAGTATTAGTACAGTGATGATAACTGTGTCTTTATTAGTATAAGTACAGTGATGATAACTGTGTCTTTATTAGTATTAGTACATTGATGATAACTGTGTCTTTATTAGTATGACTATTGTGATGATAACTGTGTCTTTATTAGTATCAGTATCGTGATGATAACTGTGTCTTTATTAGTATTAGTACAGTGATGATAACTGTGTCTTTATTAGTATAAGTACAGTGATGATGACTGTGTCTTTATTGGTATTAGTATTGTGATGATAACTGTCTTTATTAGTATTAGTATTGTGATGATAACTGTGTCTTTATTAGTATTAGTACATTGATGATAACTGGGTCTTCATTAGTACTAGTACAGTGAAGATAACTGTGTCTTTATGAGTATTAGTACATTGATGATAACTGTCTTTATTAGTGTTAGTACAGTGATGATAACTGTGTCTTTATTAGTATTAGTATCGTGATGATAACTGTGTCTTTATTAGTATTAGTACAGTGATGATAACTGTGTCTTTATCAGTATTAGTACAGTGATGATTACTGTGTCTTTATTAGTATTACTATTGTGATGATAACTGTGTCTTTATTAGTCTTAGTACATTGATGATAACTGTCTTTATTTGTATTAGTATTGTGACGATAACTGTGTCTTTATTAGTATTAGTACAGTGATGATAACTGTGTCTTTATTAGTATAAGTACAGTGATGATGACTGTGTCTTTATTGGTATTAGTATTGTGATGATAACTGTCTTTATTCGTATTAGTATTGTGATGATAACTGTGTCTTTATTAGTATTAGTACATTGATGATAACTGTGTCTTTATTAGTATTAGTACATTGATGATAACTGTGTCTTCATTAGTATTAGTACAGTGATGATAACTGTCTTTATTAGTATTAGTATTGTGACGATAACTGTGTCTTTATTATTATTAGTATTGTGATGATAACTGTGTCTTTATTCGTATTAGTTTTGTGATGATAACTGTGTCTTTATTAGTATTAGTACAGTGATGATAACTGTGTCTTTATTAGTATAAGTACAGTGATGATAACTGTGTCTTTATTAGTATGACTATTGTGATGATAACTGTGTCTTTATTAGTATGACTATTGTGATGATAACTGTGTCTTTATGAGTATTAGTACATTGATGATAACTGTCTTTATTAGTGTTAGTATTGTGATGATAACTGTGTCTTTATTAGTATAAGTACAGTGATGATAACTGTGTCTTTATTAGTATGAGTACATTGATGATAACTGTCTTTATTAGTGTTAGTATTGTGATGATAACTGTGTCTTTATTAGTATAAGTACAGTGATGATAACTGTGTCTTTATTAGTATTAGTACATTGATGATAACTGTGTCTTCATTAGTATTAGTACAGTGATGATAACTGTGTCTTTATTAGTATTCGTACATTGATGATAACTGTGTCTTTATTAGTATGACTATTGTGATGATAACTGTGTCTTTATTAGTATTAGTATTGTGATGATAACTGTCTTTATTAGTATTAGTCAGTGATGATAACTGTGTCTTTATTAGTATTAGTACATTGATGATAACTGTGTCTTTATTAGTACTAGTACAGTGAAGATAACTGTGTCTTTATTAGTATAAGTACAGTGATGATAACTGTGTCTTTATTAGTATAAGTACAGTGATGATGACTGTGTCTTTATTGGTATTAGTATTGTGATGATAACTGTCTTTATTAGTATTAGTATTGTGATGATAACTGTGTCTTTATTAGTATTAGTACATTGATGATAACTGTGTCTTTATTAGTATTAGTTTTGTGATGATAACTGTGTCTTTATTAGTATTAGTACATTGATGATAACTGTCTTTATTAGTATTAGTATTGTGACGATAACTGTGTCTTTATTATTATTAGTATTGTGATGATAACTGTGTCTTTATTCGTATAAGTACAGTGATGATAACTGTCTTTATTAGTATTAGTACAGTGATGATAACTGTGTCTTTATTAGTATAAGTACAGTGATGATAACTGTCTTTATTAGTATTAGTACAGTGATGATAACTGTGTCTTTATTAGTGTAAGTACATTGATGATAACTGTGTCTTTATTAGTATTAGTACAGTGATGATAACTGTGTCTTTATTAGTATAAGTACAGTGATGATAACTGTGTCTTTATTAGTATGACTATTGTGATGATAACTGTGTCTTTATTAGTATGACTATTGTGATGATAACTGTGTCTTTATTAGTATTAGTACATTGATGATAACTGTCTTTATTAGTGTTAGTATTGTGATGATAACTGTGTCTTTATTAGTATAAGTACAGTGATGATAACTGTGTCTTTATTAGTATTAGTACATTGATGATAACTGTCTTTATTAGTGTTAGTATTGTGATGATAACTGTGTCTTTATTAGTATAAGTACAGTGATGATAACTGTGTCTTTATTAGTATTAGTACATTGATGATAACTGTGTCTTCATTAGTATTAGTACAGTGATGATAACTGTGTCTTTATTAGTATTCGTACATTGATGATAACTGTGTCTTTATTAGTATGACTATTGTGATGATAACTGTGTCTTTATTAGTATTAGTATTGTGATGATAACTGTCTTTATTAGTATTAGTCAGTGATGATAACTGTGTCTTTATTAGTATTAGTACATTGATGATAACTGTGTCTTTATTAGTACTAGTACAGTGAAGATAACTGTGTCTTTATTAGTATTAGTACAGTGATGATAACTGTGTCTTTATTAGTATAAGTACAGTGATGATGACTGTGTCTTTATTGGTATTAGTATTGTGATGATAACTGTCTTTATTAGTATTAGTATTGTGATGATAACTGTGTCTTTATTAGTATTAGTACATTGATGATAACTGTGTCTTCATTAGTATTAGTACAGTGATGATAACTGTGTCTTTATTAGTATAAGTACAGTGATGATAACTGTGTCTTTATTAGTATTAGTATTGTGATGATAACTGTCTTTATTAGTATTAGTCAGTGATGTTAACTGTCTTTATTAGTATAAGTACAGTGATGATAACTGTGTCTTTATTAGTATTAGTATTGTGATGATAACTGTGTCTTTATTAGTATTAGTACAGTGATGATAACTGTCTTTATTAGTATAAGTACAGTGATGATAACTGTGTCTTTATTAGTATTAGTACATTGATGACAACTGTCTTTATTAGTATTAGTATTGTGATGATAACTGTGTCTTTATTAGTATAAGTACAGTGATGATAACTGTGTCTTTTTTAGTGTTAGTATTGTGATGATAACTGTGTCTTTATTAGTATTCGTAAATTGATGATAACTGTCTTTATTAGTATTAGTATTGTGATGATAACTGTGTCTTTATTAGTATTAGTACATTGATGATAACTGTCTTTGTTAGTATTAGTATTGTGATGATAACTGTGTCTTTATGAGTATTAGTACATTGATGATAACTGTCTTTATTAGTATTAGTATTGTGATGATAACTGTGTCTTTATTAGTATAAGTACAGTGATGATAACTGTGTCTTTATTAGTGTTAGTACAGTGATGATAACTGTGTCTTTATTAGTATAAGTACAGTGATGATAACTGTGTCTTTATTAGTATTAGTATTGTGATGATAACTGTGTCTTTATTAGTATAAGTACAGTGATGATAACTGTGTCTTTATTAGTATAAGTACAGTGATGATAACTGTGTCTTTATTAGTATTAGTACAGTGATGATAACTGTCTTTATTTGTATTAGTATTGTGATGATAACTGTGTCTTTATTAGTATAAGTACAGTGATGATAACTGTGTCTTTATTAGTTTTAGTATTGTGATGATAACTGTCTGTATTAGTGTAAGTACAGTGATGATAACTGTGTCTTTATTCGTATTAGTATCGTCATGATAACTGTATTTTTCAATAGTAGTACAGTGATGATAACTGTGTCTTTATTAGGATTAGCATTGTGATGATAACTGTGTCTTTATTAGTATTAGTACATTGATGATAACTGTCTTTATTAGTATTAGTATTGTGATGATAACTGTGTCTTTATTAGTATTAGTACAGTGATGATAACTGTGTCTTTATTAGTATTAGTACATTGATGATAACTGTGTCTTCATTAGTATTAGTACAGTGATGATAACTGTGTCTTTATTAGTATTAGTATTGTGATGATAACTGTCTTTATTAGTATTAGTCAGTGATGATAACTGTGTCTTTATTAGTATTAGTACAGTGATGATGACTGTGTCTTTATTGGTCTTAGTATTGTGATGATAACTGTGTCTTTATTAGTATAAGTACATTGATGATAACTGTGTCTTTATTAGTATGACTATTGTGATGATAACTGTGTCTTTATTAGTATTAGTATCGTGATGATAACTGTGTCTTTATTAGTATTAGTACAGTGATGATAACTGTGTCTTTATGAGTATAAGTACAGTGATGATGACTGTGTCTTTATTGGTATTGGTATTGTGATGATAACTGTCTTTATTAGTATTAGTATTGTGATGATGACTGTGTCTTTATTGGTATTAGTATTGTGATGATAACTGTCTTTATTAGTATTAGTATTGTGATGATAACTGTGTCTTTATTAGTATTAGTACATTGATGATAACTGTGTCTTCATTAGTATTAGTACAGTGATGATAACTGTGTCTTTATTAGTATAAGTACAGTGATGATAACTGTGTCTTTATTAGTATTAGTATTGTGATGATAACTGTCTTTATTGGTATTAGTCAGTGATGATAACTGTGTCTTTATTAGTATAAGTACAGTGATGATAACTGTGTCTTTATTAGTATTAGTATTGTGATGATAACTGTGTCTTTATTAGTATTAGTACAGTGATGATAACTGTGTCTTTATTAGTATAAGTACAGTGATGATAACTGTGTCTTTATTAGTATTAGTACATTGATGATAACTGTCTTTATTAGTATTAGTATTGTGATGATAACTGTGTCTTTATTAGTATAAGTACAGTGATGATAACTGTGTCTTTATTAGTATTAGTATTGTGATGATAACTCTGTCTTTATTAGTATTAGTAAATTGATGATAACTGTCTTTATTAGTATTAGTATTGTGATGATAACTGTGTCTTTATTAGTATTAGTACATTGATGATAACTGTCTTTATTAGTGTTAGTATTGTGATGATAACTGTGTCTTTATGAGTATAAGTACAGTGATGATAACTGTCTTTATTAGTATTAGTACAGTGATGATAACTGTATTTATCAGTAGTAGTACAGTGATGATAACTGTGTCTTTATGAGTATTACTATTGTGATGATAACTGTATTTATCAGTAGTCGTACATTGATGATAACTGTCTTTATTAGTGTTAGTATTGTGATGATAACTGTCTTTATTAGTATTAGTAAATTGATGATAACTGTCTTTATTAGTGTTAGTATTGTGATGATAACTGTGTCTTTATTAGTATAAGTACAGTGATGATAACTGTGTCTTTATTAGTATTAGTACATTGATGATAACTGTGTCTTCATTAGTATTAGTACAGTGATGATAACTGTGTCTTTATTAGTATAAGTACAGTGATGATAACTGTGTCTTTATTAGTATTAGTACATTGATGATAACTGTGTCTTTATTAGTATGACTATTGTGATGATAACTGTGTCTTTATTAGTATCAGTATCGTGATGATAACTGTGTCTTTATTAGTATTAGTACAGTGATGATAACTGTGTCTTTATTAGTATAAGTACAGTGATGATGACTGTGTCTTTATTGGTATTAGTATTGTGATGATAACTGTCTTTATTAGTATTAGTATTGTGATGATAACTGTGTCTTTATTAGTATTAGTACATTGATGATAACTGGGTCTTCATTAGTACTAGTACAGTGAAGATAACTGTGTCTTTATGAGTATTAGTACATTGATGATAACTGTCTTTATTAGTGTTAGTACAGTGATGATAACTGTGTCTTTATTAGTATTAGTATCGTGATGATAACTGTGTCTTTATTAGTATTAGTACAGTGATGATAACTGTGTCTTTATCAGTATTAGTACAGTGATGATTACTGTGTCTTTATTAGTATTACTATTGTGATGATAACTGTGTCTTTATTCGTCTTAGTACATTGATGATAACTGTCTTTATTTGTATTAGTATTGTGACGATAACTGTGTCTTTATTAGTATTAGTACAGTGATGATAACTGTGTCTTTATTAGTATAAGTACAGTGATGATGACTGTGTCTTTATTGGTATTAGTATTGTGATGATAACTGTCTTTATTCGTATTAGTATTGTGATGATAACTGTGTCTTTATTAGTATTAGTACATTGATGATAACTGTGTCTTTATTAGTATAAGTACAGTGATGATAACTGTGTCTTTATTAGTTTTGGTATTGTGATGATAACTGTGTCTTTATTAGTATTAGTACAGTGATGATAACTGTGTCTTTATTAGTATAAGTACAGTGATGATAACTGTGTCTTTATTAGTATAAGTACAGTGATGATGACTGTGTCTTTATTGGTATTAGTATTGTGATGATAACTGTCTTTATTAGTATTAGTATTGTGATGATAACTGTGTCTTTATTAGTATTAGTACATTGATGATAACTGTGTCTTCATTAGTATTAGTACAGTGATGATAACTGTGTCTTTATTAGTATAAGTACAGTGATGATAACTGTGTCTTTATTAGTATTAGTATTGTGATGATAACTGTCTTTATTAGTATTAGTCAGTGATGATAACTGTGTCTTTATTAGTATAAGTACAGTGATGATAACTGTGTCTTTATTAGTATTAGTATTGTGATGATAACTGTGTCTTTATTAGTATTAGTACAGTGATGATAACTGTCTTTATTAGTATAAGTACAGTGATGATAACTGTGTCTTTATTAGTATTAGTACATTGATGACAACTGTCTTTATTAGTATTAGTATTGTGATGATAACTGTGTCTTTATTAGTATAAGTACAGTGATGATAACTGTGTCTTTATTAGTGTTAGTATTGTGATGATAACTGTGTCTTTATTAGTATTCGTAAATTGATGATAACTGTCTTTATTAGTATTAGTATTGTGATGATAACTGTGTCTTTATTAGTATTAGTACATTGATGATAACTGTCTTTGTTAGTATTAGTATTGTGATGATAACTGTGTCTTTATGAGTATTAGTACATTGATGATAACTGTCTTTATTAGTATTAGTATTGTGATGATAACTGTGTCTTTATTAGTATAAGTACAGTGATGATAACTGTGTCTTTATTAGTGTTAGTACAGTGATGATAACTGTGTCTTTATTAGTATAAGTACAGTGATGATAACTGTGTCTTTATTAGTATTAGTATTGTGATGATAACTGTGTCTTTATTAGTATAAGTACAGTGATGATAACTGTGTCTTTATTAGTATAAGTACAGTGATGATAACTGTGTCTTTATTAGTATTAGTACAGTGATGATAACTGTCTTTATTTGTATTAGTATTGTGATGATAACTGTGTCTTTATTAGTATAAGTACAGTGATGATAACTGTGTCTTTATTAGTTTTAGTATTGTGATGATAACTGTCTTTATTAGTGTAAGTACAGTGATGATAACTGTGTCTTTATTAGTATTAGTATCGTCATGATAACTGTATTTTTCAATAGTAGTACAGTGATGATAACTGTGTCTTTATTAGGATTAGCATTGTGATGATAACTGTGTCTTTATTAGTATTAGTACATTGATGATAACTGTCTTTATTAGTATTAGTATTGTGATGATAACTGTGTCTTTATTAGTATTAGTACAGTGATGATAACTGTGTCTTTATTAGTATTAGTACATTGATGATAACTGTGTCTTCATTAGTATTAGTACAGTGATGATAACTGTGTCTTTATTAGTATTAGTATTGTGATGATAACTGTCTTTATTAGTATTAGTCAGTGATGATAACTGTGTCTTTATTAGTATTAGTACAGTGATGATGACTGTGTCTTTATTGGTATTAGTATTGTGATGATAACTGTGTCTTTATTAGTATTAGTACATTGATGATAACTGTGTCTTTATTAGTATGACTATTGTGATGATAACTGTGTCTTTATTAGTATTAGTATCGTGATGATAACTGTGTCTTTATTAGTATTAGTACAGTGATGATAACTGTGTCTTTATGAGTATAAGTACAGTGATGATGACTGTGTCTTTATTGGTATTGGTATTGTGATGATAACTGTCTTTATTAGTATTAGTATTGTGATGATGACTGTGTCTTTATTGGTATTAGTATTGTGATGATAACTGTCTTTATTAGTATTAGTATTGTGATGATAACTGTGTCTTTATTAGTATTAGTACATTGATGATAACTGTGTCTTCATTAGTATTAGTACAGTGATGATAACTGTGTCTTTATTAGTATAAGTACAGTGATGATAACTGTGTCTTTATTAGTATTAGTATTGTGATGATAACTGTCTTTATTGGTATTAGTCAGTGATGATAACTGTGTCTTTATTAGTATAAGTACAGTGATGATAACTGTGTCTTTATTAGTATTAGTATTGTGATGATAACTGTGTCTTTATTAGTATTAGTACAGTGATGATAACTGTGTCTTTATTAGTATAAGTACAGTGATGATAACTGTGTCTTTATTAGTATTAGTACATTGATGATAACTGTCTTTATTAGTATTAGTATTGTGATGATAACTGTGTCTTTATTAGTATAAGTACAGTGATGATAACTGTGTCTTTATTAGTATTAGTATTGTGATGATAACTGTGTCTTTATTAGTATTAGTAAATTGATGATAACTGTCTTTATTAGTATTAGTATTGTGATGATAACTGTGTCTTTATTAGTATTAGTACATTGATGATAACTGTCTTTATTAGTGTTAGTATTGTGATGATAACTGTGTCTTTATGAGTATAAGTACAGTGATGATAACTGTCTTTATTAGTATTAGTACAGTGATGATAACTGTATTTATCAGTAGTAGTACAGTGATGATAACTGTGTCTTTATGAGTATTACTATTGTGATGATAACTGTATTTATCAGTAGTCGTACATTGATGATAACTGTCTTTATTAGTGTTAGTATTGTGATGATAACTGTCTTTATTAGTATTAGTAAATTGATGATAACTGTCTTTATTAGTGTTAGTATTGTGATGATAACTGTGTCTTTATTAGTATAAGTACAGTGATGATAACTGTGTCTTTATTAGTATTAGTACATTGATGATAACTGTGTCTTCATTAGTATTAGTACAGTGATGATAACTGTGTCTTTATTAGTATAAGTACAGTGATGATAACTGTGTCTTTATTAGTATTAGTACATTGATGATAACTGTGTCTTTATTAGTATGACTATTGTGATGATAACTGTGTCTTTATTAGTATCAGTATCGTGATGATAACTGTGTCTTTATTAGTATTAGTACAGTGATGATAACTGTGTCTTTATTAGTATAAGTACAGTGATGATGACTGTGTCTTTATTGGTATTAGTATTGTGATGATAACTGTCTTTATTAGTATTAGTATTGTGATGATAACTGTGTCTTTATTAGTATTAGTACATTGATGATAACTGGGTCTTCATTAGTACTAGTACAGTGAAGATAACTGTGTCTTTATGAGTATTAGTACATTGATGATAACTGTCTTTATTAGTGTTAGTACAGTGATGATAACTGTGTCTTTATTAGTATTAGTATCGTGATGATAACTGTGTCTTTATTAGTATTAGTACAGTGATGATAACTGTGTCTTTATCAGTATTAGTACAGTGATGATTACTGTGTCTTTATTAGTATTACTATTGTGATGATAACTGTGTCTTTATTCGTCTTAGTACATTGATGATAACTGTCTTTATTTGTATTAGTATTGTGACGATAACTGTGTCTTTATTAGTATTAGTACAGTGATGATAACTGTGTCTTTATTAGTATAAGTACAGTGATGATGACTGTGTCTTTATTGGTATTAGTATTGTGATGATAACTGTCTTTATTCGTATTAGTATTGTGATGATAACTGTGTCTTTATTAGTATTAGTACATTGATGATAACTGTGTCTTTATTAGTATAAGTACAGTGATGATAACTGTGTCTTTATTAGTTTTGGTATTGTGATGATAACTGTGTCTTTATTAGTATTAGTACAGTGATGATAACTGTGTCTTTATTAGTATAAGTACAGTGATGATAACTGTGTCTTTATTAGTATAAGTACAGTGATGATAACTGTGTCTTTATTAGTATTAGTACATTGATGACAACTGTCTTTATTAGTATTAGTATTGTGATGATAACTGTGTCTTTATTTGTATAAGTACAGTGATGATAACTGTGTCTTTATTGGTATTAGTATTGTGATGTTAACTGTGTCTTTATTAGTATTAGTACATTGATGATAACTGTCTTTATTAGTATTAGTATTGTGATGATAACTGTGTCTGTATTAGTATAAGTACAGTGATGATAACTGTGTCTTTATTAGTGTAAGTACAGTGATGATAACTGTGTCTTTATTAGTATTAGTACAGTGATGATAACTGTCTTTATTAGTATTAGTATTGTGATGATAACTGTGTCTTTATTAGTATAAGTACAGTGATGATAACTGTGTCTTTATTAGTATTAGTATTGTGATGACAACTGTCTTTATTAGTGTAAGTACAGTGATGATAACTGTGTCTTTATTAGTATTAGTATCGTGATGATAACTGCGTTTTTCAATAGTAGTACAGTGATGATAACTGTGTCTTTATTAGTATTAGCATTGTGATGATAACTGTGTCTTTATTAGTATTAGTACATTGATGATAACTGTCTTTATTAGTATTAGTATTGTGATGATAACTGTGTCTTTATTAGTATTAGTACAGTGATGATAACTGTGTCTTTATTAGTATTAGTACATTGATGATAACTGTGTCTTCATTAGTATTAGTACAGTGATGATAACTGTGTCTTTATTAGTATTAGTATTGTGATGATAACTGTCTTTGTTAGTATTAGTCAGTGATGATAACTGTGTCTTTATTAGTATTAGTACAGTGATGATGACTGTGTCTTTATTGGTATTAGTATTGTGATGATAACTGTGTCTTTATTAGTATTCGTACATTGATGATAACTGTCTTTATTAGTATTAGTATTGTGATGATAACTGTGTCTTTATTAGTATAAGTACAGTGATGATAACTGTGTCTTTATTAGTATTAGTACATTGATGAT
This sequence comes from Lycodopsis pacificus, assembly GCA_028022725.1. Lineage (NCBI taxonomy): Eukaryota > Metazoa > Chordata > Actinopteri > Perciformes > Zoarcidae > Lycodopsis > Lycodopsis pacificus. The sequence continues at coordinate 1,290,332 of CM051690.1, forward strand.
AACTGTCTGTATTAGTATTAGTATTGTGATGATAACTGTGTCTTTATGAGTATAAGTACAGTGATGATAACTGTGTCTTTATTAGTATTAGTACAGTGGTGATAACTGTCTTTATTAGTATTCGTACAGTGATGATAACTGTGTCTTTATTAGTATTAGTACAGTGGTGATAACTGTCTTTATTAGTATTCGTACAGTGATGATAACTGTGTCTTTATTAGTATTAGTATTGTGATGTTAACTGTCTTTATTAGTGTAAGTACAGTGATGATAACTGTGTCTTTATTAGTATTAGTATCGTGATGATAACTGTATTTTTCAATAGTAGTACAGTGATGATAACTGTGTCTTTATTAGTATTAGCATTGTGATGATAACTGTGTCTTTATTAGTATTAGTACATTGATGATAACTGTCTTTATTAGTATTAGTATTGTGATGATAACTGTGTCTTTATTAGTATTAGTACAGTGATGATAACTGTGTCTTTATTAGTATTCGTACATTGATGATAACTGTGTCTTCATTAGTATTAGTACAGTGATGATAACTGTGTCTTTATTAGTATTAGTACAGTGATGATAACTGTGTCTTTATTAGTATTAGTACAGTGATGATAACTGTGTCTTTATTAGTATTAGTACATTGATGATAACTGTGTCTTTATTAGTATGACTATTGTGATGATAACTGTGTCTTTATTAGTATTAGTATCGTGATGATAACTGTGTCTTTATTAGTGTTAGTACAGTGATGATAACTGTGTCTTTATTAGTATAAGTACAGTGATGATGACTGTGTCTTTATTAGTATTAGTATTGTGATGATAACTGTCTTTATTGGTATTAGTCAGTGATGATAACTGTGTCTTTATTAGTATTAGTACAGTGATGATGACTGTGTCTTTATTGGTATTAGTATTGTGATGATAACTGTGTCTTTATTAGTATTAGTACATTGATGATAACTGTCTTTATTGGTGTTAGTATTGTGATGATAACTGTGTCTTTATGAGTATAAGTACAGTGATGATAACTGTGTCTTTATTAGTATAAGTACAGTGATGATAACTGTGTCTTTATTAGTATTAGTACAGTGGTGATAACTGTCTTTATTAGTATTAGTATTGTGATGATAACTGTGTCTTTATTAGTATAAGTACAGTGATGATAACTGTGTCTTTATTAGTATTAGTATTGTGATGATAACTGTCTTTATCAGTGTAAGTACAGTGATGATAACTGTGTCTTTATTCGTATTAGTATCGTGATGATAACTGTATTTTTCAATAGTAGTACAGTGATGATAACTGTGTCTTTATTAGTATTAGCATTGTGATGATAACTGTGTCTTTATTAGTATTAGTACATTGATGATAACTGTCTTTATTAGTATTAGTATTGTGATGATAACTGTGTCTTTATTAGTATTAGTACAGTGATGATAACTGTGTCTTTATTAGTATTCGTACATTGATGATAACTGTGTCTTCATTAGTATTAGTACAGTGATGATAACTGTGTCTTTATTAGTATTAGTATTGTGATGATAACTGTCTTTATTAGTATTAGTCAGTGATGATAACTGTGTCTTTATTAGTATTAGTACAGTGATGATAACTGTCTTTGTCAGTATAAGTACAGTGATGATAACTGTCTTTATTAGTATAAGTATTGTGATGATAACTGTGTCTTTATTAGTATTAGTACATTGATGATAACTGTCTTTATTAGTATTAGTATTGTGATGATAACTGTGTCTTTATTAGTATTAGTACAGTGATGATAACTGTGTCTTTATTAGTATTAGTATTGTGATGATAACTGTGTCTTTATTAGTATTAGTACAGTGGTGATAACTGTGTCTTTATTAGTATTAGTACAGTGATGATAACTGTCTTTATGAGTATTAGTACAGTGATGATAACTGTGTTTATTAGTATTAGTATTGTAATGATAACTGTGTCTTTATTAGTATTAGTACAGTGATGATAACTGTGTCTTTATTAGTATAAGTACAGTGATGATAACTGTCTTTATTAGTATTAGTATTGTGATGATAACTGTGTCTTTATTAGTATTAGTACATTGATGATAACTGTGTCTTTATTAGTATTAGTACAGTGATGATAACTGTGTCTTTATTAGTATGACTATTGTGATGATAACTGTGTCTTTATTCGTATTAGTATCGTGATGATAACTGTGTCTTTATTAGTATTCGTACAGTGATGATAACTGTGTCTTTATTAGTATAAGTACAGTGATGATGACTGTGTCTTTATTGGTATTAGTATTGTGATGATAACTGTGTCTTTATTAGTATTAGTACATTGATGATAACTGTGTCTTCATTAGTATTAGTACAGTGATGATAACTGTGTCTTTATTAGTATTAGTATTGTGATGATAACTGTGTCTTTATTGGTATTAGTACAGTGATGATAACTGTCTTTATTAGTATTAGTACAGTGATGATAACTGTCTTTATTAGTATTAGTGTTGTGATGATAACTGTGTCTTTATTAGTATTAGTACAGTGATGATAACTGTGTCTTTATTAGTATAAGTACAGTGATGATGACTGTGTCTTTATTGGTATTAGTATTGTGATGATAACTGTGTCTTTATTAGTATAAGTACAGTGATGATAACTGTGTCTTTAATAGTATTAGTATTATGATGATAACTGTCTTCATTAGTATTAGTCAGTGATGATAACTGTGTCTTTATTAGTATTAGTACAGTGATGATAACTGTGTCTTTATTAGTATTAGTACAGTGATGATGACTGTGTCTTTATTGGTATTAGTATTGTGATGATAACTGTCTTTATTAGTATTAGTATTGTGATGATGACTGTGTCTTTATTGGTATTAGTATTGTGATGATAACTGTCTTTATTAGTATTAGTATTGTGATGATAACTGTGTCTTTATTAGTATTAGTACATTGATGATAACTGTGTCTTCATTAGTATTAGTACAGTGATGATAACTGTGTCTTTATCAGTATAAGTACAGTGATGATAACTGTGTCTTTATTAGTATTAGTATTGTGACGATAAGTGTCTTTATTAGGATTAGTCTGTGATGATAACTGTGTCTTTATTAGTATAAGTACAGTGATGATAACTGTGTCTTTATTAGTATTACTATTGTGATGATAACTGTGTCTTTATTAGTATTAGTTTTGTGATGATAACTGTGTCTTTATTAGTATTAGTACATTGATGATAACTGTCTTTATTAGTATTAGTATTGTGACGATAACTGTGTCTTTATTATTATTAGTATTGTGATGATAACTGTGTCTTTATTCGTATAAGTACAGTGATGATAACTGTCTTTATTAGTATTAGTACAGTGATGATAACTGTGTCTTTATTAGTATAAGTACAGTGATGATAACTGTCTTTATTAGTATTAGTACAGTGATGATAACTGTGTCTTTATTAGTGTAAGTACATTGATGATAACTGTGTCTTTATTAGTATTAGTACAGTGATGATAACTGTGTCTTTATTAGTATAAGTACAGTGATGATAACTGTGTCTTTATTAGTATGACTATTGTGATGATAACTGTGTCTTTATTAGTATGACTATTGTGATGATAACTGTGTCTTTATTAGTATTAGTAAATTGATGATAACTGTCTTTATTAGTATTAGTATTGTGATGATAACTGTGTCTTTATTAGTATTAGTACATTGATGATAACTGTCTTTATTAGTGTTAGTATTGTGATGATAACTGTGTCTTTATTAGTATAAGTACAGTGATGATAACTGTGTCTTTATTAGTATTAGTACATTGATGATAACTGTCTTTATTAGTGTTAGTATTGTGATGATAACTGTGTCTTTATTAGTATAAGTACAGTGATGATAACTGTGTCTTTATTAGTATTAGTACATTGATGATAACTGTGTCTTCATTAGTATTAGTACAGTGATGATAACTGTGTCTTTATTAGTATAAGTACAGTGATGATAACTGTGTCTTTATTAGTATTCGTACATTGATGATAACTGTGTCTTTATTAGTATGACTATTGTGATGATAACTGTGTCTTTATTAGTATTAGTATTGTGATGATAACTGTCTTTATTAGTATTAGTCAGTGATGATAACTGTGTCTTTATTAGTATTAGTACATTGATGATAACTGTGTCTTTATTAGTACTAGTACAGTGAAGATAACTGTGTCTTTATTAGTATTAGTACAGTGATGATAACTGTGTCTTTATTAGTATAAGTACAGTGATGATGACTGTGTCTTTATTGGTATTAGTATTGTGATGATAACTGTCTTTATTAGTATTAGTATTGTGATGATAACTGTGTCTTTATTAGTATTAGTACATTGATGATAACTGTGTCTTCATTAGTATTAGTACAGTGATGATAACTGTGTCTTTATTAGTATAAGTACAGTGATGATAACTGTGTCTTTATTAGTATTAGTATTGTGATGATAACTGTCTTTATTAGTATTAGTCAGTGATGATAACTGTGTCTTTATTAGTATTAGTACATTGATGATAACTGTCTTTATTAGTATTAGTATTGTGATGATAACTGTGTCTTTATTAGTATAAGTACAGTGATGATAACTGTGTCTTTATTAGTATAAGTACAGTGATGATAACTGTGTCTTTATTAGTATTAGTACAGTGATGATAACTGTCTTTATTTGTATTAGTATTGTGATGATAACTGTGTCTTTATTAGTATAAGTACAGTGATGATAACTGTGTCTTTATTAGTTTTAGTATTGTGATGATAACTGTCTTTATTAGTGTAAGTACAGTGATGATAACTGTGTCTTTATTAGTATTAGTATCGTGATGATAACTGTATTTTTCAACAGTAGTACAGTGATGATAACTGTGTCTTTATTAGGATTAGCATTGTGATGATAACTGTGTCTTTATTAGTATTAGTACATTGATGATAACTGTCTTTATTAGTATTAGTATTGTGATGATAACTGTGTCTTTATTAGTATTAGTACAGTGATGATAACTGTCTTTATTAGTATTAGTACATTGATGATAACTGTGTCTTCATTAGTATTAGTACAGTGATGATAACTGTGTCTTTATTAGTATTAGTATTGTGATGATAACTGTCTTTATTAGTATTAGTCAGTGATGATAACTGTGTCTTTATTAGTATTAGTACAGTGATGATGACTGTGTCTTTATTGGTATTAGTATTGTGATGATAACTGTGTCTTTATTAGTATTAGTACATTGATGATAACTGTGTCTTTATTAGTATGACTATTGTGATGATAACTGTGTCTTTATTAGTATTAGTATCGTGATGATAACTGTGTCTTTATTAGTATTAGTACAGTGATGATAACTGTGTCTTTATGAGTATAAGTACAGTGATGATGACTGTGTCTTTATTGGTATTGGTATTGTGATGATAACTGTCTTTATTAGTATTAGTATTGTGATGATGACTGTGTCTTTATTGGTATTAGTATTGTGATGATAACTGTCTTTATTAGTATTAGTATTGTGATGATAACTGTGTCTTTATTAGTATTAGTACATTGATGATAACTGTGTCTTCATTAGTATTAGTACAGTGATGATAACTGTGTCTTTATTAGTATAAGTACAGTGATGATAACTGTGTCTTTATTAGTATTAGTATTGTGATGATAACTGTCTTTATTGGTATTAGTCAGTGATGATAACTGTGTCTTTATTAGTATAAGTACAGTGATGATAACTGTGTCTTTATTAGTATTAGTATTGTGATGATAACTGTGTCTTTATTAGTATTAGTACAGTGATGATAACTGTGTCTTTATTAGTATAAGTACAGTGATGATAACTGTGTCTTTATTAGTATTAGTACATTGATGATAACTGTCTTTATTAGTATTAGTATTGTGATGATAACTGTGTCTTTATTAGTATAAGTACAGTGATGATAACTGTGTCTTTATTAGTATTAGTATTGTGATGATAACTGTGTCTTTATTAGTATTAGTAAATTGATGATAACTGTCTTTATTAGTATTAGTATTGTGATGATAACTGTGTCTTTATTAGTATTAGTACAGTGATGATAACTGTATTCATCAGTAGTAGTACATTGATGATAACTGTGTCTTTATTAGTATTCGTACATTGATGATAACTGTGTCTTTATGAGTATTACTATTGTGATGATAACTGTATTCATCAGTAGTCGTACAGTGATGACAACTGTCTTTATTAGTGTAAGTACAGTGATGATAACTGTGTCTTTATTAGTATTAGTATCGTGATGATAACTGCGTTTTTCAATAGTAGTACAGTGATGATAACTGTGTCTTTATTAGTATTAGCATTGTGATGATAACTGTGTCTTTATTAGTATTAGTACAGTGATGATAACTGTGTCTTTATTAGTATTAGTACATTGATGATAACTGTGTCTTCATTAGTATTAGTACAGTGATGATAACTGTGTCTTTATTAGTATTAGTATTGTGATGATAACTGTCTTTGTTAGTATTAGTCAGTGATGATAACTGTGTCTTTATTAGTATTAGTACAGTGATGATGACTGTGTCTTTATTGGTATTAGTATTGTGATGATAACTGTGTCTTTATTAGTATTCGTACATTGATGATAACTGTCTTTATTAGTATAAGTACAGTGATGATAACTGTGTCTTTATTAGTATTAGTACATTGATGATAACTGTCTTTATTAGTATTAGTATTGTGATGATAACTGTGTCTTTATGAGTATAAGTACAGTGATGATAACTGTGTCTTTATTAGTATTAGTACAGTGGTGATAACTGTCTTTATTAGCATTCGTACAGTGATGATAACTGTGTCTTTATTAGTATTAGTACAGTGGTGATAACTGTCTTTATTAGTATTCGTACAGTGATGATAACTGTGTCTTTATTAGTATTAGTATTGTGATGATAACTGTCTTTATTAGTGTAAGTACAGTGATGATAACTGTGTCTTTATTAGTATTAGTATCGTGATGATAACTGTATTTTTCAATAGTAGTACAGTGATGATAACTGTGTCTTTATTAGTATTAGCATTGTGATGATAACTGTGTCTTTATTAGTATTAGTACATTGATGATAACTGTCTTTATTAGTATTAGTATTGTGATGATAACTGTGTCTTTATTAGTATTAGTACAGTGATGATAACTGTGTCTTTATTAGTATTCGTACATTGATGATAACTGTGTCTTCATTAGTATTAGTACAGTGATGATAACTGTGTCTTTATTAGTATTAGTACAGTGATGATAACTGTGTCTTTATTAGTATTAGTACATTGATGATAACTGTCTTTATTAGTGTTAGTATTGTGATGATAACTGTGTCTTTATTAGTATAAGTACAGTGATGATAACTGTGTCTTTATTAGTATTAGTACATTGATGATAACTGTGTCTTCATTAGTATTAGTACAGTGATGATAACTATGTCTTTATTAGTATAAGTACAGTGATGATAACTGTGTCTTTATTAGTATTAGTACATTGATGATAACTGTGTCTTTATTAGTATGACTATTGTGATGATAACTGTGTCTTTATTAGTATTAGTATCGTGATGATAACTGTGTCTTTATTAGTGTTAGTACAGTGATGATAACTGTGTCTTTATTAGTATAAGTACAGTGATGATGACTGTGTCTTTATTAGTATTAGTATTGTGATGATAACTGTGTCTTTATTAGTATTAGTACATTGATGATAACTGTCTTTATTGGTGTTAGTATTGTGATGATAACTGTGTCTTTATGAGTATAAGTACAGTGATGATAACTGTGTCTTTATTAGTATAAGTACAGTGATGATAACTGTGTCTTTATTAGTATTAGTACAGTGGTGATAACTGTCTTTATTAGTATTAGTATTGTGATGATAACTGTGTCTTTATTAGTATAAGTACAGTGATGATAACTGTCTTTATTAGTATTAGTATTGTGATGATAACTGTGTCTTTATTAGTATTAGTACAGTGATGATATCTGTCTCTTTATTAGTATTAGTACAGTGATGATAACTGTGTCTTTATTAGTATAAGTATCGTGATGACAACTGTATTTATCAGTCGTAGTACATTGATGATAACTGTCTTTATTAGTATTAGTACAGTGATGATAACTGTGTCTTTATTAGTATTACTATTGTGATGATAACTGTATTCATCAGTAGTAGTACATTGATGATAACTGTGTCTTTATTAGTATTATTACAGTGATGATAACTGTCTTTATTAGTATTAGTACAGTGATGATAACTGTGTCTTTATTAGTGTTAGTACAGTGATGATAACTTTCTTTATTAGTGTTAGTATTGTGATGATAACTGTGTCTTTATTAGTATTAGTATTGTGATGATAACTGACTTTATGAGTATTAGTACAGTGATGATAACTGTGTCTTTATCAGTATAAGTACAGTGATGATATCTGTGTCTTTATTAGTATTAGTACAGTGATGATAACTGTCTTTATCAGTATAAGTACAGTGATGATATCTGTGTCTTTATTAGTATTAGTACAGTGATGATAACTGTCTTTGTCAGTATAAGTACAGTGATGATAACTGTCTTTATTAGTATAAGTATTGTGATGATAACTGTGTCTTTATTAGTATTCGTACATTGATGATAACTGTCTTTATTAGTATTAGTATTGTGATGATAACTGTGTCTTTATTAGTATTAGTACAGTGATGATAACTGTGTCTTTATCAGTATTAGTACATTGATGATAACTGTCTTTATTAGTATTGGTATTGTGATGATAACTGTGTCTTTATTAGTATTAGTACAGTGGTGATAACTGTGTCTTTATTAGTATTAGTACAGTGATGATAACTGTCTTTATTAGTATTAGTACAGTGATGATAACTGTCTTTATTCGTATTAGTATTGTGATGATAACTGTGTCTTTATTAGTATAAGTACAGTGATGATAACTGTCTTTATTAGTATTAGTACAGTGATGATAACTGTCTTTATTAGTATTAGTATTGTAATGATAACTGTGTCTTTATTAGTATTAGTACAGTGATGATAACTGTGTCTTTATTAGTATAAGTACAGTGATGATAACTGTCTTTATTAGTATTAGTATTGTGATGATAACTGTGTCTTTATTAGTATTAGTACATTGATGATAACTGTGTCTTTATTAGTATTAGTACAGTGATGATAACTGTGTCTTTATTAGTATAAGTACAGTGATGATAACTGTGTCTTTATTAGTATGACTATTGTGATGATAACTGTGTCTTTATTAGTTTTAGTATTGTGATGATAACTGTGTCTTTATTAGTATTAGTACAGTGATGATAACTGTGTCTTTATTGGTATTAGTAAATTGATGATAACTGTCTTCATTAGTATTAGTATTGTGACGATAACTGTGTCTTTATTAGTATTAGTACAGTGATGATAACTGCCTTTATTAGTATTAGTACAGTGATGATAACCGTGTCTTTATTAGTGTTAGTATTGTGACGATAACTGTGTCTTTATTAGTATAAGTACAGTGATGATAACTGTCTTTATTAGTATAAGTACAATGATGATAACTGTGTCTTTATTAGTATTAGTATTGTGATGATAACTGTATTTATCAGTCGTAGTACATTGATGATAACTGTGTCTTTATTAGTATAAGTACAGTGATGATAACTGTGTCTTTATTAGTATTAGTATTGTGATGATAACTGTGTCTTTATAAGTATAAGTACAGTGATGATAACTGTCTTTGTTCGTATAAGTACAGTGATGATAACTGTGTCTTTATTAGTATTAGTACAGTGATGATTACTGTCTTTATTAGAACTAGTACAGTGATGATAACTGTCTTTATCAGTATTAGTACAGTGATGATAACTGTCTTTATTAGTATTAGTATTGTGATGATAACTGTGTCTTTATTAGTATTAGTACAGTGATGATATCTGTCTCTTTATTAGTATTAGTACAGTGATGATAACTGTGTCTTTATTAGTATAAGTATCGTGATGACAACTGTATTTATCAGTCGTAGTACATTGATGATAACTGTCTTTATTAGTATTAGTACAGTGATGATAACTGTGTCTTTATTAGTATTACTATTGTGATGATAACTGTATTCATCAGTAGTAGTACATTGATGATAACTGTGTCTTTATTAGTATTATTACAGTGATGATAACTGTCTTTATTAGTATTAGTACAGTGATGATAACTGTGTCTTTATTAGTGTTAGTACAGTGATGATAACTGTCTTTATTAGTGTTAGTATTGTGATGATAACTGTGTCTTTATTAGTATTAGTATTGTGATGATAACTGACTTTATGAGTATTAGTACAGTGATGATAACTGTGTCTTTATCAGTATAAGTACAGTGATGATATCTGTGTCTTTATTAGTATTAGTACAGTGATGATAACTGTCTTTATCAGTATAAGTACAGTGATGATATCTGTGTCTTTATTGGTATTAGTACAGTGATGATAACTGTCTTTGTCAGTATAAGTACAGTGATGATAACTGTCTTTATTAGTATAAGTATTGTGATGATAACTGTGTCTTTATTAGTATTCGTACATTGATGATAACTGTCTTTATTAGTATTAGTATTGTGATGATAACTGTGTCTTTATTAGTATTAGTACAGTGATGATAACTGTGTCTTTATCAGTATTAGTACATTGATGATAACTGTCTTTATTAGTATTAGTATTGTGATGATAACTGTGTCTTTATTAGTATTAGTACAGTGGTGATAACTGTGTCTTTATTAGTATTAGTACAGTGATGATAACTGTCTTTATTAGTATTAGTACAGTGATGATAACTGTCTTTATTCGTATTAGTATTGTGATGATAACTGTGTCTTTATTAGTATAAGTACAGTGATGATAACTGTCTTTATTAGTATTAGTACAGTGATGATAACTGTCTTTATTAGTATTAGTATTGTAATGATAACTGTGTCTTTATTAGTATAAGTACAGTGATGATAACTGTGTCTTTATTAGTATAAGTACAGTGATGATAACTGTCTTTATTAGTATTAGTATTGTGATGATAACTGTGTCTTTATTAGTATTAGTACATTGATGATAACTGTGTCTTTATTAGTATTAGTACAGTGATGATAACTGTGTCTTTATTAGTATGACTATTGTGATGATAACTGTGTCTTTATTAGTATGACTATTGTGATGAAAACTGCCTTTATTAGTATTAGTACAGTGATGATAACCGTGTCTTTATTAGTTTTAGTATTGTGATGATAACTGTGTCTTTATTAGTATTAGTACAGTGATGATAACTGTGTCTTTATTGGTATTAGTAAATTGATGATAACTGTCTACATTAGTATTAGTATTGTGACGATAACTGTGTCTTTATTAGTATTAGTACAGTGATGATAACTGCCTTTATTAGTATTAGTACAGTGATGATAACCGTGTCTTTATTAGTGTTAGTATTGTGACGATAACTGTGTCTTTATTAGTATTAGTACAGTGATGATAACTGTCTTTATTAGTATTAGTATTGTGATGATAACTGTGTCTTTATTAGTATAAGTACAGTGATGATAACTGTCTTTTTTAGGATAAGTACAATGATGATAACTGTGTCTTTATTAGTATTAGTATTGTGATGATAACTGTATTTATCAGTAGTAGTACATTGATGATAACTGTGTCTTTATTAGTATAAGTACAGTGATGATAACTGTGTCTTTATTAGTATTAGTATTGTGATGATAACTGTGTCTTTATAAGTATAAGTACAGTGATGATAACTGTCTTTATTAGTATAAGTACAGTGATGATAACTGTGTCTTTATTAGTATTAGTACAGTGATGATTACTGTCTTTATTAGAACTAGTACAGTGATGATAACTGTCTTTATTAGTATTAGTACAGTGATGATAACTGTGTCTTTATTAGTATTAGTATTGTGATGATAACTGTGTCTTTATTAGTATTAGTACAGTGATGATAACTGTCTTTATTAGTATAAGTACAGTGATGATAACTGTCTTTCTTAGTATTAGTATTGTGATGATAACTGTGTCTTTATTAGTATTAGTACAGTGATGACAACTGTCTTTATTCGTATTAGTACAGTGATGATAACTGTCTTTATTAGTATTAGTATTGTGATGATAACTGTGTCTTTATTAGTATTAGTACAGTGATGATAACTGTCTTTATTAGTATTAGTATTGTGATGATAACTGTGTCTTTATTAGTATTAGTACAGTGATGATAACTGTATTTATCAGTCGTAGTATATTGATGATAACTGTCTTAATTAGTATTAGTATTGTGATGATAACTGTCTTCATTAGTATTAGTATTGTGATGATAACTGTATTCATCAGTAGTAGTACATTGATGATAACTGTGTCTTTATTAGTATTAGTACAGTGATGATAACTGTATTCAACAGTAGTAGTACATTGATGATAACTGTGTCTTTATCAGTATAAGTACAGTGATGATAACTGTCTTTATTAGTATAAGTATTGTGATGATAACTGTGTCTTTATTAGTATTAGTACATTGATGATAACTGTCTTTATTAGTATTAGTATTGTGATGATAACTGTGTCTTTATTAGTATTAGTACAGTGATGATATCTGTGTCTTTATTAGTATTAGTACATTGATGATAACTGTCTTTGTTGGTATTAGTATTGTGATGATAACTGTGTCTTTATTAGTTTTAGTACAGTGATGATAACTGTGTCTTTATTAGTATTAGGACAGTGATGATAACTGTCTTTATTAGTATTAGTACAGTGATGATAACTGTCTTTATTAGTATTAGTACAGTGATGATAACTGTGTCTTTATTAGTATTAGTATTGTGATGATAACTGTGTCTTTATTGGTATTAGTACAGTGATGATAACTGTCTTTATTAGTATTAGTACAGTGATGATAACTGTCTTTATTAGTATTAGTATTGTGATGATAACTGTGTCTTTATTAGTATTAGTACAGTGATGATAACTGTGTCTTTATTAGTATAAGTACAGTGATGATAACTGTGTCTTTATTAGTATTAGTATTGTGATGATAACTGTGTCTTTATTAGTATTAGTACATTGATGATAACTGTGTCTTTATTAGTATTAGTACAGTGATGATAACTGTGTCTTTATTAGTATAAGTACAGTGATGATAACTGTCTTTATTAGTATTAGTACAGTGATGATAACTGTCTTTATTAGTGTTACTATTGTGATGATAACTGTGTCTTTATTAGTATTAGTACAGTGATGATAACTGTCTTTATTAGTATTAGTACAGTGATGATTACTGTCTTTATTAGAACTAGTACAGTGATGATAACTGTCTTTATTAGTATTATTACAGTGATGATAACTGTGTCTTTATCAGTATAAGTACAGTGATGATATCTGTGTCTTTATTAGTATTAGTACAGTGATGATAACTGTCTTTATCAGTATAAGTACAGTGATGATATCTGTGTCTTTATTAGTATTAGTACAGTGATGATAACTGTCTTTGTCAGTATAAGTACAGTGATGATAACTGTCTTTATTAGTATAAGTATTGTGATGATAACTGTGTCTTTATTAGTATTAGTACATTGATGATAACTGTCTTTATTAGTGTTAGTATTGTGATGATAACTGTGTCTTTATTAGTATTAGTACAGTGATGATAACTGTGTGTTTCTTAGTATTAGTACAGTGATGATAACTGACTTTATTGGTATTGGTATTGTGATGATAACTGTATTTATCAGTGGTAGTACATTGATGATAACTGTGTCTTTATTAGTATTAGTACAGTGATGATAACTGTCTTTATTAGTATTAGTACAGTGATGATAACTGTGTCTTTATTAGTATTAGTATTGTGATGATAACTGTGTCTTTATTAGTATTAGTACAGTGATGATAACTGTCTTTATTAGTATTAGTACAGTGATGATTACTGTCTTTATTAGAACTAGTACAGTGATGATAACTGTCTTTATTAGTATTAGTACAGTGATGATAACTGTCTTTATTAGGATTAGTATTGTGATGATAACTTTGTCTTTATTAGTATTAGTACAGTGATGATAACTGTCTTTATTAGTATTAGTACAGTGATGATAACTGTCTTTATTAGTATTAGTATTGTGATGATAACTGTGTCTTTATTAGTATTAGTACAGTGATGATAACTGTCTTTATTAGTGTTAGTATTGTGATGATAACTGTGTCTTTATTAGTATTAGTACAGTGATGACAACTGTATTTATCAGTAGTAGTATATTGATGATAACTGTCTTAATTAGTATTAGTATTGTGATGATAACTGTCTTTATTAGTATTAGTATTGTGATGATAACTGTATTCATCAGTAGTAGTACATTGATGATAACTGTGTCTTTATTAGTATTAGTACAGTGATGATAACTGTATTTATCAGTAGTAGTACATTGATGATAACTGTGTCTTTATTAGTATAAGTACAGTGATGATAACTGTGTCTTTATTAGTATTAGTATTGTGATGATAACTGTATTTATCAGTCGTAGTATATTGATGATAACTGTCTTTTTTAGGATTAGTACAGTGATGATAACTGTGTCTTTATGAGTACTAGTACAGTGATGATAACTGTCTTTATTAGTATTAGTACATTGATGATAACTGTGTCTTTATTGGTATTAGTACAGTGATGATAACTGTATTTATCAGTAGTATATTGATGATAACTGTCTTAATTAGTATTAGTATTGTGATGATAACTGTCTTTATGAGTATTAGTATTGTGATGATAACTGTATTCATCAGTAGTAGTACATTGATGATAACTGTGTCTTTATTAGCATTAGTACAGTGATGATAACTGTATTTATCAGAAGTAGTACATTGATGATAACTGTGTCTTTGTTAGTATAAGTACAGTGATGATAACTGTGTCTTTATTGGTATTAGTATTGTGATGATAACTGTATTTATCAGTCGTAGTACATTGATGATAACTGTGTCTTTATTAGTATAAGTACAGTGATGATAACTGTGTCTTTATTAGTATTAGTATTGTGATGATAACTGTATTTATCAGTAGTAGTACATTGATGATAACTGTGTCTTTATTAGTATAAGTAGAGTGATGATAACTGTGTCTTTATTAGTATAAGTACAGTGATGATAACTGTGTCTTTATTAGTATTAGTAGAGTGATGATAACTGTCTTTATTAGTATAAGTACAGTGATGATAACTGTGTCTTTATTAGTACTAGTACAGTGATGATAACTGTGTCTTAATTAGTATTAGTACAGTGATGATAACTGTCTTTATTAGTATTAGTATTGTGATGGTAACTGTCTTTATTAGTATTAGTATTGTGATGATAACTGACTTTATGAGTATTAGTACAGTGATGATATCTGTGTCTTTATTAGTATTAGTACGGTGATGATAACTGTCTTTATCAGTATAAGTACAGTGATGATATCTGTGTCTTTATTAGTATAAGTACAGTGATGATAACTGTGTCTTTATTAGTATAAGTACAGTGATGATAACTGTGTCTTTATTAGTATTAGTACAGTGATGATAACTGTCTTTATCAGTATAAGTACAGTGATGATATCTGTGTCTTTATTCGTATAAGTACAGTGATGATAACTGTGTCTTTATTAGTATAAGTACAGTAATGATAACTGTCTTTATTAGTATTAGTACAGTGATGACAACTGTCTTTATTAGTATTAGTACAGTGATGATAACTGTGCCTTTATTAATATAAGTATCGTGATGATAACTGTA
Organism: Lycodopsis pacificus; assembly: GCA_028022725.1. Taxonomy (NCBI): domain Eukaryota; kingdom Metazoa; phylum Chordata; class Actinopteri; order Perciformes; family Zoarcidae; genus Lycodopsis; species Lycodopsis pacificus. The sequence continues at coordinate 1,306,157 of CM051690.1, forward strand.
TTTATCAGTCGTAGTACATTGATGATAACTGTCTTTATTAGTATTAGTATTGTGATGATAACTGTGTCTTTATTAGTATTAGTACAGTGATGATAACTGTATTTATCAGTAGTCGTACATTGATGATAACTGTCTTTATTAGTGTTAGTATTGTGATGATAACTGTCTTTATTAGTATTAGTACAGTGATGATAACTGTCTTTATTAGTATTAGTACAGTGATGATAACTGTATTTATCAGTAGTAGTACAGTGATGATAACTGTGTCTTTATGAGTATTACTATTGTGATGATAACTGTATTCATCAGTAGTCATACATTGATGATAACTGTGTCTTTATTAGTATTAGTACAGTGATGATTACTGTATCTTTATCAGTATAAGTACAGTGATGATAACTGTCTTTATTAGTATTAGTATTGTGATGATAACTGTGTCTTTATTAGTGTTAGTACAGTGATGATATCTGTGTCTTTATTAGTATTAGTACAGTGATGATAACTGTGTCTTTATTAGTATAAGTATCGTGATGATAACTGTATTTATCAGTCGTAGTACATTGATGATAACTGTGTCTTTATTAGTATTATTACAGTGATGATAACTGTCTTTATTAGTATTAGTACAGTGATGATAACTGTGTCTTTATCAGTATTAGTACAGTGATGATACCTGTCTTTATCAGTATAAGTACAGTGATGATATCTGTGTCTTTATTAGTATTAGTACAGTGATGATAACTGTCTTTATCAGTATTAGTACAGTGATGATAACTGTCTTTTTCAGTATAAGTACAGTGATGATAACTGTCTTTATTAGTATAAGTATTGTGATGATAACTGTGTCTTTATTAGTATTAGTACATTGATGATAACTGTCTTTATTAGTATTAGTATTGTGATGATAACTGTGTCTTTATTAGTATTAGTACAGTGATGATAACTGTGTGTTTCTTAGTATTAGTACAGTGATGATAACTGTCTTTATTAGCATTAGTACAGTGATGATAACTGACTTTATTAGTATTAGTATTGTGATGATAACTGTGTCTTTATTAGTATTACTATTGTGATGATAACTGTGTTTATCAGTAGTAGTACATTGATGATAACTGTGTCTTTATTAGTATTAGTACAGTGATGATAACTGTCTTTATTAGTATTAGTACAGTGATGATAACTGTCTTTATTAGTATTAGTATTGTGATGATAACTGTGTCTTTATTAGTATAAGTACAGTGATGATAACTGTCTTTATTAGTGTTAGTACAGTGATGATAACTGTCTTTATTAGTATTAGTATTGTGATGATAACTGTGTCTTTATTAGTATTAGTACAGTGATGATAACTGTGTCTTTATTAGTATAAGTACAGTGATGATAACTGTGTCTTTATTAGTATTAGTATTGTGATGATAACTGTGTCTTTATCAGTATAAGTACAGTGATGATAACTGTCTTTATTAGTATTAGTACAGTGATGATTACTGTCTTTATTAGAACTAGTACAGTGATGATAACTGTCTTTATTGGTATTAGTACAGTGATGATAACTGTGTCTTTATTAGTATTAGTATTGTGATGATAACTGTGTCTTTATTAGTATTAGTACAGTGATGATAACTGTCTTTATTAGGATTAGTATTGTGATGATAACTGTGTCTTTATTAGTATTAGTACAGTGATGATAACTGTCTTTATTAGTATTAGCAGTGTGATGATAACTGTGTCTTTATTAGTATTAGTACAGTGATGATAACTGTATTTATCAGTAGTAGTATATTGATGATAACTGTCTTAATTAGTATGAGTATTGTGATGATAACTGTCTTTATTAGGATTAGTATTGTGATGATAACTGTATTCATCAGTAGTGGTACATTGATGATAACTGTGTCTTTATTAGTATAAGTACAGTGATGATAACTGTCTTTATTAGTATTAGTATTGTGATGATAACTGTATTTATCAGAAGTAGTATATTGATGATAACTGTGTCTTTATTAGTATTAGTACAGTGATGATAACTGTGTCTTTATGAGTACTAGTACAGTGATGATAACTGTCTTTATCAGCAGTAGTACATTGATGATAACTGTGTCTTTATTAGTATTAGTACAGTGATGATAACTGTGTCTTTATTAGTATTAGTACAGTGATGATAACTGTGTCTTTATTAGTATTAGTATTGTGATGATAACTGTGTCTTTATTATTATTAGTACAGTGATGATAACTGTGTCTTTATTAGTATTAGTACAGTGATGATAACTGTATTTATCAGTAGTATATTGATGATAACTGTCTTAATTGGTATTAGTATTGTGATGATAACTGTCTTTATTTGTATTAGTATTGTGATGATAACTGTATTCATCAGTAGTAGTACATTGATGATAACTGTGTCTTTATTAGTATTAGTACAGTGATGATAACTGTATTTATCAGTAGTAGTACATTGATGATAACTGTGTCTTTATTAGTATTAGTACAGTGATGATAACTGTCTTTATTAGTATAAGTACAGTGATGATAACTGTGTCTTTATTAATACTAGTACAGTGATGATAACTGTGTCTTAATTAGTATTCGTACAGTGATGATAACTGTCTTTGTCAGTATAAGTACAGTGATGATAACTGTGTCTTTATTAGTATTAGTACAGTGATGATAACTGTCTTTATCAGTATAAGTACAGTGATGATATCTGTGTCTTTATTAGTATAAGTACAGTGATGATAACTGTGTCTTTATCAGTATAAGTACAGTGATGATAACTGTCTTTATTAGTATTAGTACAGTGATGATAACTGTCTTTATTAGTATTAGTACAGTGATGATAACTGTGTCTTTATTAGTATAAGTAGCGTGATGATAACTGTATTTATCAGTCGTAGTACATTGATGATAACTGTCTTTATTAGTATTAGTATTGTGATGATAACTGTGTCTTTATCAGTATTAGTACAGTGATGATAACTGTATTAATCAGTAGTCGTACATTGATGATAACTGTCTTTATTAGTGTTTGTATTGTGATGAAAACTGTCTTTATTAGTATTAGTACAGTGATGATAACTGTGTCTTTATTAGTATTAGTACAGTGATGATAACTGTGTCTTTATCAGTATAAGTATCGTGATGATAACTGTATTTATCAGTCGTAGTACATTGATGATAACTGTCTTTATTAGTATTAGTACAGTGATGATAACTGTGTCTTTATTAGTATTACTATTGTGATGATAACTGTATTCATCAGTAGTAGTACATTGATGATAACTGTGTCTTTATTAGTATTATTACAGTGATGATAACTGTCTTTATTAGTATTAGTACAGTGATGATAACTGTGTCTTTATTAGTGTTAGCACAGTGATGATAACTGTCTTTATTAGTATTAGTACAGTGATGATAACTGACTTTATTAGTATTAGTATTGTGATGATAACTGTGTCTTTATTAGTATTACTATTGTGATGATAACTGTATTTATCAGTAGTAGTACATTGATGATAACTGTGTCTTTATTAGTATTAGTACAGTGATGATAACTGTCTTTATTGGGATTAGTATTGTGATGATAACTGTGTCTTTATTAGTATAAGTACAGTGATGATAACTGTCTTTATTAGTATTAGTACAGTGATGATAACTGTCTTTATTAGTATTAGTATTGTGATAATAACTGTGTCTTTATTAGTATTAGTACAGTGATGATAACTGTGTCTTTATTAGTATAAGTACAGTGATGATAACTGTGTCTTTATTAGTATTAGTATTGTGATGATAACTGTGTCTTTATTAGTATAAGTACAGTGATGATAACTGTCTTTATTGGGATTAGTACAGTGATGATTACTGTCTTTATTAGAACTAGTACAGTGATGATAACTGTCTTTATTAGTATTAGTACAGTGATGATAACTGTGTCTTTATTAGTATTAGTATTGTGATGATAACTGCGTATTTATTAGTATTAGTACAGTGATGATAACTGTCTTTATTAGTATAAGTACAGTGATGATAACTGTCTTTGTTAGTATTAGTATTGTGATGATAACTGTGTCTTTATTAGTATTAGTACAGTGATGATAACTGTCTTTCTTAGTATTAGTACAGTGATGATAACTGTCTTTATTAGTATTACTATTGTGATGATAACTGTGTCTTTATTAGTATTAGTACAGTGATGATAACTGTCTTTATTAGTATTAGCATTGTGATGATAACTGTGTCTTTATTAGTATTAGTACAGTGATGATAACTGTATTTATCAGTAGTAGTATATTGATGATAACTGTCTTAATTAGTATTAGTATTGTGATGATAACTGTCTTTATTAGTATTAGTATTGTGATGATAACTGTATTCATCAGTAGTAGTACATTGATGATAACTGTGTCTTTATTAGTATTAGTACAGTGATGATAACTGTATTTATCAGCAGTAGTACATTGATGATAACTGTGTCTTTATTAGTGTAAGTACAGTGATGATAACTGTGTCTTTATTAGTATTAGTATTGTGATGATAACTGTATTTATCAGTAGTAGTATATTGATGATAACTGTCTTTATTAGTATTAGTACAGTGATGATAACTGTGTCTTTATTAGTACTAGGACAGTGATGATAACTGTCTTTAGTAGTATTAGTATTGTGATGATAACTGTATTTATCAGTAGTAGTACATTGATGATAACTGTCTTTATTAGTATAAGTAGAGTGATGATAACTGTGTCTTTATTAGTACTAGTACAGTGATGATAACTGTGTCTTAATTAGTATTAGTACAGTGATGATAACTGTCTTTATTAGTATTAGTATTGTGATGGTAACTGTCTTTATTAGTATTAGTACAGTGATGATATCTGTGTCTTTATTAGTATTAGTACAGTGATGATAACTGTCTTTATTAGTATTAGTACAGTGATGATAACTGTCTTTATCAGTATTAGTACAGTGATGATAACTGTCTTTATTAGTATAAGTACAGTGATGATATCTGTGTCTTTATTAGTATTAGTACAGTGATGATAACTGTCTTTATTAGTATAAGTACAGTGATGATATCTGTGTCTTTATTAGTATAAGTACAGTGATGATAACTGTGTCTTTATTTGTATTAGTACAGTGATGATAACTGTCTTTATCAGTATAAGTACAGTGATGATATCTGTGTCTTTATTAGTATAAGTACAGTGATGATAACTGTGTCTTTATTTGTATAAGTACAGTGATGATAACTGTCTTTATTAGTATTAGTACAGTGATGATAACTGTCTTTATTCGTATTAGTACAGTGATGATAACTGTCTTTATTAGTATTAGTATTGTGATGATAACTGTGTCTTTATGAGTATTAGTACAGTGATGATAACTGTATTCATCAGTAGTCGTACATTGATGATAACTGTGTATTTATTAGTGTTAGTACAGTGATGATAACTGTGTCTTTATTAGTATTATTATTGTGATGATAACTGTCTTAATTAGTATTAGTACAGTGATGATAACTGTGTCTTTATTAGTATTAGTACAGTGATGATAACTGTGTCCTTATTAGTATAAGTATCGTGATGATAACTGTATTTATCAGTAGTAGTATATTGATGATAACTGTCTTTATTGGTATTTGTATTGTGATGATAACTGTCTTTATCAGTATTAGTACATTGATGATAACTGTCTTTATGAGTATTAGTATTGTGATGATAACTGTCTTTATTAGTGTTAGTACAGTGATGATAACTGTGTCTTTATGAGTATTAGTACAGTGACGATAACTGTGTCTTTATTAGTATTAGTATTGTGATGGTAACTGTCTTTATTCGTATTAGTATTGTGATGATAACTGACTTCATGAGTATTAGTACAGTGATGATAACTGTCTTTATCAGTATAAGTACAGTGATGATATCTGTGTCTTTATTAGTATTCGTACAGTGATGATAACTGTCTTTGTCAGTATAAGTACAGTGATGATAACTGTGTGTTTATTAGTATGAGTACATTGATGATAACTGTCTTTATTAGTATTAGTACAGTGATGATAACTGTGTCTTTATTAGTATTAGTACAGTGATGATAACTGTCTTTATCAGTATAAGTACAGTGATGATAACTGTCTTTATTAGTATTAGTACAGTGATGATAACTGTCTTTATTAGTATTAGTACAGTGATGATAACTGACTTTATTTGTATTAGTATTGTGATGATAACTGTGTCTTTATTAGTATTAGTACAGTGATGATAACTGTGTCTTTATTAGTATTAGTACAGTGATGATAACTGTCTTTATTAGTATTCGTATTGTGATAACTGTATTTATCAGTATAAGTACAGTGATGATAACTGTGTCTTTATTAGTATTAGTACAGTGATGATAACTGTATTTATCAGTATAAGTACAGTGATGATAACTGTGTCTTTATTAGTATTAGTACAGTGATGATAACTGTATTCATCAGGAGTAGTACATTGATGATAACTGTCTTTATTAGTATAAGTACAGTGATGATATCTGTGTCTTTATTAGTATTAGTACAGTGATGATAACTGTCTTTATCAGTATAAGTACAGTGATGATAACTGTGTCTTTATTAGTATTAGTACAGTGATGATATCTGTGTCTTTATTAGTATTAGTACAGTGATGATAACTGTCTTTATTAGTATTAGTACAGTGATGATAACTGTCTTTATTAGTATAAGTACAGTGATGATAACTGTATTTATCAGTCGTAGTACATTGATGATAACTGTCTTTATTAGTATTAGTGTTGTGATGATAACTGTGTCTTTATTAGTATTAGTACAGTGATGATAACTGTATTTATCAGTAGTCGTACATTGACGATAACTGTCTTTATTAGTATTAGTATTGTGATGATAACTGTGTCTTTATTAGTATTAGTACAGTGATGATAACTGTATTTATCAGTAGTAGTACATTGATGAAAACTGTCTTTATTAGTGTTAGTATTGTGATGATAACTGTGTCTTTATTAGTATTACTATTGTGATGATAACTGTGTCTTTATCAGTATTAGTACAGTGATGATAACTGTATTTATCAGTAGTAGTACATTGATGATAACTGTGTCTTTATTAGTATTAGTACAGTGATGATAACTGTCTTTATTAGTATTAGTATTGTGATGATAACTGTGTCTTTATTAGTATTAGTACAGTGATGATTACTGTCTTTATTAGAACTAGTACAGTGATGATAACTGTCTTTATTAGTATTAGTACAGTGATGATAACTGTCTTTATGAGTATAAGTCCAGTGATGATAACTGTCTTTATTCGTATTAGTATTGTGATGATAACTGTGTCTTTATTAGTATTAGTACAGTGATGATTACTGTCTTTATTAGAACTAGTACAGTGATGATAACTGTCTTTATTAGTATTAGTATTGTGATGATAACTGTGTCTTTATTAGTATTAGTACAGTGATGATTACTGTCTTTATTAGAACTAGCACAGTGATGATAACTGTCTTTATTAGTATTAGTACAGTGATGATAACTGTCTTTATGAGTATAAGTCCAGTGATGATAACTGTCTTTATTAGTGTTAGTATTGTGATGATAACTGTGTCTTTATTAGTATTAGTACAGTGATGATTACTGTCTTTATTAGAACTAGTACAGTGATGATAACTGTCTTTATTAGTATTAGTACAGTGATGATAACTGTCTTTATCAGTATAAGTACAGTGATGATAACTGTCTTTATTAGTATTAGTATTGTGATGATAACTGTGTCTTTATTAGTATTAGTACAGTGATGATTACTGTCTTTATTAGAACTCGTACATTGATGATAACTGTCTTTTTTAGTATTAGTATTGTGATGATAACTGTGTCTTTATTAGTATTAGTACAGTGATGATAACTGTATTCATCAGTAGTAGTACATTGATGATAACTGTGTCTTTATTAGTATTAGTACATTGATGATAACTGTGTCTTTATGAGTATTACTATTGTGATGATAACTGTATTCATCAGTAGTCGTACATTGATGATAACTGTCTTTATTAGTATTAGTATTGTGATGATAACTGTGTCTTTATCAGTATTAGTACAGTGATGATAACTGTATTTATCAGTAGTAGTACATTGATGAAAACTGTCTTTATTAGTGTTAGTATTGTGATGATAACTGTGTCTTTATTAGTATTAGTACATTGATGATAACTGTGTCTTTATGAGTATTACTATTGTGATGATAACTGTATTTATCAGTAGTAGTATATTGATGATAACTGTCTTTATTAGTATTAGTACAGTGATGATAACTGTGTCTTTATTAGTACTAGTACAGTGATGATAACTGTCTTTAGTAGTATTAGTACATTGAATATAACTGTGTCTTTATTCGTATTAGTACAGTGATGATAACTGTATTTATCAGTAGTAGTACATTGATGATAACTGTGTCTTTATTAGTATTAGTACAGTGATGATAACTGTGTCTTTATTAGTATTAGTATTGTGATGATAACTGTGTCTTTATTATTATTAGTACAGTGATGATAACTGTGTCTTTATTAGTATTAGTACAGTGATGATAACTGTATTTATCAGTAGTATATTGATGATAACTGTCTTAATTAGTATTAGTATTGTGATGATAACTGTCTTTATTAGTATTAGTATTGTGATGATAACTGTATTCATCAGTAGTAGTACATTGATGATAACTGTGTCTTTATTAGTATTAGTACAGTGATGATAACTGTATTTATCAGTAGTAGTACATTGATGATAACTGTGTCTTTATTAGTATAAGTACAGTGATGATAACTGTGTCTTTATTGGTATTAGTATTGTGATGATAACTGTATTTATCAGTAGTAGTACATTGATGATAACTGTCTTTATTAGTATAAGTAGAGTGATGATAACTGTGTCTTTATTAGTATAAGTACAGTGATGATAACTGTGTCTTTATTAGTATTAGTATTGTGATGATAACTGTCTTTATTAGTATAAGTACAGTGATGATCACTGTGTCTTTATTAGTACTAGTACAGTGATGATAACTGTGTCTTAATTAGTATTAGTACAGTGATGATAACTGTCTTTATTAGTATTAGTATTGTGATGGTAACTGTCTTTATTAGTATTAGTACAGTGATGATATCTGTGTCTTTATTAGTATTAGTACAGTGATGATAACTGTCTTTTTTAGTATTAGTACAGTGATGATAACTGTCTTTATCAGTATTAGTACAGTGATGATAACTGTCTTTATTAGTATAAGTACAGTGATGATATCTGTGTCTTTATTAGTATTAGTACAGTGATGATAACTGTCTTTATTAGTATAAGTACAGTGATGATATCTGTGTCTTTATTAGTATAAGTACAGTGATGATAACTGTGTCTTTATTTGTATTAGTACAGTGATGATAACTGTCTTTATCAGTATAAGTACAGTGATGATATCTGTGTCTTTATTAGTATAAGTACAGTGATGATAACTGTGTCTTTATTTGTATAAGTACAGTGATGATAACTGTCTTTATTGGTATTAGTACAGTGATGATAACTGTCTTTATTAGTATTAGTACAGTGATGATAACTGTCTTTATTAGTATTAGTATTGTGATGATAACTGTGTCTTTATGAGTATTAGTACAGTGATGATAACTGTATTTATCAGTAGTAGTACAGTGATGATAACTGTGTCTTTATGAGTATTACTATTGTGATGATAACTGTATTCATCAGTAGTCGTACATTGATGATAACTGTGTCTTTATTAGTGTTAGTACAGTGATGATAACTGTGTCTTTATTAGTATTATTATTGTGATGATAACTGTCTTAATTAGTATTAGTACAGTGATGATAACTGTGTCTTTATTAGTATTAGTACAGTGATGATAACTGTGTCCTTATTAGTATAAGTATCGTGATGATAACTGTATTCATCAGTAGTAGTATATTGATGATAACTGTCTTTATTGGTATTTGTATTGTGATGATAACTGTCTTTATTAGTATTAGTACATTGATGATAACTGTCTTTATGAGTATTAGTATTGTGATGATAACTGTCTTTATTAGTGTTAGTACAGTGATGATAACTGTGTCTTTATTAGTATTAGTACAGTGACGATAACTGTGTCTTTATTAGTATTAGTATTGTGATGGTAACTGTCTTTATTAGTATTAGTATTGTGATGACAACTGACTTTATGAGTATTAGTACAGTGATGATAACTGTCTTTATCAGTATAAGTACAGTGATGATATCTGTGTCTTTATTAGTATTAGTACAGTGATGATAACTGTCTTTGTCAGTATAAGTACAGTGATGATAACTGTGTCTTTATTAGTATGAGTACATTGATGATAACTGTCTTTATTAGTATTAGTACAGTGATGATAACTGTGTCTTTATTAGTATTAGTACAGTGATGATAACTGTCTTTATCAGTATAAGTACAGTGATGATAACTGTCTTTATTAGTATTAGTACAGTGATGATAACTGTCTTTATTAGTATTAGTACAGTGATGATAACTGACTTTATTAGTATTAGTATTGTGATGATAACTGTGTCTTTATTAGTATTAGTACAGTGATGATAACTGTGTCTTTATTAGTATTAGTACAGTGATGATAACTGTCTTTATTAGTATTCGTATTGTGATAACTGTATTTATCAGTAGTAGTATATTGATGATAACTGTATTAATTCGTATTAGTATTGTGATGATAACTGTCTTTATGAGTATAAGTACAGTGATAACTGTCTTTATCAGTATAAGTACAGTGATGATAACTGTGTCTTTATTAGTATTAGTGCAGTGATGATAACTGTCTTTATCAGTATTAGTATTGTGATGATAACTGTGTCTTTATTAGTATTAGTACAGTGATGATAACTGTGTCTTTCTTAGTATTAGTACAGTGATGATAACTGTGTCTTTATTAGTATTCGTATTGTGATGATAACTGTATTTATCAGTAGTAGTACATTGATGATAACTGTGTCTTTATTAGTATTAGTACAGTGATGATAACTGTATTCATCAGGAGTAGTACATTGATGATAACTGTCTTTATCAGTATAAATACAGTGATGATATCTGTGTCTTTATTAGTATTAGTACAGTGATGATAACTGTCTTTATCAGTATAAGTACAGTGATGATAACTGTGTCTTTATTAGTATTAGTACAGTGATGATATCTGTGTCTTTATTAGTATTAGTACAGTGATGATAACTGTCTTTATTAGTATTAGTACAGTGATGATAACTGACTTTATTAGTATTAGTATTGTGATGATAACTGTGTCTTTATTAGTATTAGTACAGTGATGATAACTGTGTCTTTATTAGTATTAGTACAGTGATGATAACTGTCTTTATTAGTATTCGTATTGTGATAACTGTATTTATCAGTAGTAGTATATTGATGATAACTGTATTAATTCGTATTAGTATTGTGATGATAACTGTCTTTATGAGTATAAGTACAGTGATAACTGTCTTTATCAGTATAAGTACAGTGATGATAACTGTGTCTTTATTAGTATTAGTGCAGTGATGATAACTGTCTTTATCAGTATTAGTATTGTGATGATAACTGTGTCTTTATTAGTATTAGTACAGTGATGATAACTGTGTCTTTCTTAGTATTAGTACAGTGATGATAACTGTGTCTTTATTAGTATTCGTATTGTGATGATAACTGTATTTATCAGTAGTAGTACATTGATGATAACTGTGTCTTTATTAGTATTAGTACAGTGATGATAACTGTATTCATCAGGAGTAGTACATTGATGATAACTGTCTTTATCAGTATAAATACAGTGATGATATCTGTGTCTTTATTAGTATTAGTACAGTGATGATAACTGTCTTTATCAGTATAAGTACAGTGATGATAACTGTGTCTTTATTAGTATTAGTACAGTGATGATATCTGTGTCTTTATTAGTATTAGTACAGTGATGATAACTGTCTTTATTAGTATTAGTACAGTGATGATAACTGTATTTATCAGTCGTAGTACATTGATGATAACTGTCTTTATTAGTATTAGTATTGTGATGATAACTGTGTCTTTATTAGTATTAGTACAGTGATGATAACTGTATTTATCAGTAGTCGTACATTGACGATAACTGTCTTTATTAGTATTAGTATTGTGATGATAACTGTGTCTTTATTAGTATTAGTACAGTGATGATAACTGTATTTATCAGTAGTAGTACATTGATGAAAACTGTCTTTATTAGTGTTAGTATTGTGATGATAACTGTGTCTTTATGAGTATTAGTACAGTGATGATTACTGTCTTTATTAGAACTAGTACAGTGATGATAACTGTCTTTATTAGTGTTAGTATTGTGATGATAACTGTGTCTTTATTAGTATTAGTACAGTGATGATAACTGTCTTTATTAGTATTAGTATTGTGATGATAACTGTGTCTTTATTAGTATTAGTACAGTGATGATTACTGTCTTTATTAGAACTAGTACAGTGATGATAACTGTCTTTATTAGTGTTAGTATTGTGATGATAACTGTGTCTTTATTAGTATTAGTACAGTGATGATTACTGTCTTTATTAGAACTAGTACAGTGATGATAACTGTCTTTATGAGTATTAGTACAGTGATGATAACTGTCTTTATTAGTATAAGTACAGTGATGATAACTGTCTTTATTAGTATTAGTATTGTGATGATAACTGTGTCTTTATTAGTATTAGTACAGTGATGATTACTGTCTTTATTAGAACTCGTACATTGATGATAACTGTCTTTTTTAGTATTAGTATTGTGATGATAACTGTCTTTATTGGCATTAGTACAGTGATGATAACTGTATTTATCAGTAGTAGTACATTGATGAAAACTGTCTTTATTAGTGTTAGTATTGTGATGATAACTGTGTCTTTATTAGTATTACTATTGTGATGATAACTGTGTCTTTATTAGTATTAGTACAGTGATGATAACTGTATTTATCAGTAGTCGTACATTGATGATAACTGTGTCTTTATTAGTATTAGTACAGTGATGATAACTGTCTTTATCAGTATTAGTATTGTGATGATAACTGTGTCTTTATTAGTATTAGTACAGTGATGATTACTGTCTTTATTAGAACTAGTACAGTGATGATAACTGTCTTTATTAGTATTAGTACAGTGATAATAACTGTCTTTATTAGTATAAGTCCAGTGATGATAACTGTCTTTATTCGTATTAGTATTGTGATGATAACTGTGTCTTTATTAGTATTAGTACAGTGATGATTACTGTCTTTATTAGAACTAGTACAGTGATGATAACTGTCTTTATTAGTATTAGTATTGTGATGATAACTGTGTCTTTGTGAGTATTAGTACAGTGATGATAACTGTATTTATCAGTAGTAGTACAGTGATGATAACTGTGTCTTTATGAGTATTACTATTGTGATGATAACTGTATTCATCAGTAGTCGTACATTGATGATAACTGTGTCTTTATTAGTGTTAGTACAGTGATGATAACTGTGTCTTTATTAGTATTATTATTGTGATGATAACTGTCTTAATTAGTATTAGTACAGTGATGATAACTGTGTCTTTATTAGTATTAGTACAGTGATGATAACTGTGTACTTATTAGTATAAGTATCCTGATGATAACTGTATTTATCAGTAGTAGTATATTGATGATAACTGTCTTTATTGGTATTTGTATTGTGATGATAACTGTCTTTATTAGTATTAGTACATTGATGATAACTGTCTTTATGAGTATTAGTATTGTGATGATAACTGTCTTTATTAGTGTTAGTACAGTGATGATAACTGTGTCTTTATTAGTATTAGTACAGTGACGATAACTGTGTCTTTATTAGTATTAGTATTGTGATGGTACCTGTCTTTATTAGTATTAGTATTGTGATGATAACTGACTTTATGAGTATTAGTACAGTGATGTTAACTGTCTTTATCAGTATAAGTACAGTGATGATATCTGTGTCTTTATTAGTATTAGTACAGTGATGATAACTGTCTTTGTCAGTATAAGTACAGTGATGATAACTGTGTCTTTATTAGTATTAGTACATTGATGATAACTGTCTTTATTAGTGTTAGTACAGTGATGATAACTGTGTCTTTATTAGTATTAGTACAGTGATGATAACTGTCTTTATCAGTATAAGTACAGTGATGATAACTGTCTTTATTAGTATTAGTACAGTGATGATAACCGTTTCTTTATTAGTATTAGTACAGTGATGATAACTGTGTCTTTATTAGTATTAGTACAGTGATGATAACTGTCTTTATTAGTATTCGTATTGTGATAACTGTATTTATCAGTAGTAGTATATTGATGATAACTGTATTAATTCGTATTAGTATTGTGATGATAACTGTCTTTATTAGTATAAGTACAGTGATAACTGTCTTTATCAGTATAAGTACAGTGATGATAACTGTGTCTTTATTAGTATTAGTACAGTGATGATAACTGTCTTTATCAGGATTAGTATTGTGATGATAACTGTGTCTTTATTAGTATTAGTACAGTGATGATAACTGTGTCTTTCTTAGTATTAGTACAGTGATGATAACTGTGTCTTTATTAGTATTCGTATTGTGATGATAACTGTATTTATCAGTAGTCGTACATTGATGATAACTGTGTCTTTATTAGTATTAGTACAGTGATGATAACTGTATTCATCAGGAGTAGTACATTGATGATAACTGTCTTTATTAGTATAAGTACATTGATGATATCTGTGTCTTTATTCGTATTAGTACAGTGATGATAACTGTCTTTTTCAGTGTAAGTACAGTGATGATAACTGTGTCTTTATTAGTATTAGTACAGTGATGATATCTGTGTCTTTATTAGGATTAGTACAGTGATGATAACTGTCTTTATTAGTATTAGTACAGTGATGATAACTGTCTTTATTAGTATAAGTACAGTGATGATAACTGTATTTATCAGTTGTAGTACATTGATGATAACTGTCTTTATTAGTGTTAGTATTGTGATGATAACTGTGTCTTTATTAGTATTAGTACAGTGATGATAACTGTATTTATCAGTAGTAGTACATTGATGAAAACTGTCTTTATTAGTGTTAGTATTGTGATGATAACTGTGTCTTGATTAGTATTACTATTGTGATGATAACTGTGTCTTTATTAGTATTAGTACAGTGATGATAACTGTATTTATCAGGAGTAGTACATTGATGATAACTGTGTCTTTATTAGTATTAGTACAGTGATGATAACTGTCTTTATTAGTATTAGTATTGTGATGATAACTGTGTCTTTATTAGTATTAGTACAGTGATGATTACTGTCTTTATTAGAACTAGTACAGTGATGATAACTGTCTTTATGAGTATTAGTACAGTGATGATAACTGTCTTTATTAGTATAAGTCCAGTGATGATAACTGTCTTTATTCGTATTAGTATTGTGATGATAACTGTGTCTTTATTAGTATTAGTACAGTGATGATTACTGTCTTTATTAGAACTAGTACAGTGATGATAACTGTCTTTATTAGTATTAGTATTGTGATGATAACTGTGTCTTTATTAGTATTAGTACAGTGATGATTACTGTCTTTATTAGAACTAGTACAGTGATGATAACTGTCTTTATTTGTGTTAGTATTGTGATGATAACTGTGTCTTTATTAGTATTAGTACAGTGATGATTACTGTCTTTATTAGAACTAGTACAGTGATGATAACTGTCTTTATTAGTATTAGTACAGTGATGATAACTGTCTTTATTAGTATAAGTACAGTGATGATAACTGTCTTTATTAGTATTAGTATTGTGATGATAACTGTGTCTTTATTAGTATTAGTACAGTGATGATAACTGTATTCATCAGTAGTAGTACATTGATGATAACTGTGTCTTTATTAGTATTAGTACATTGATGATAACTGTGTCTTTATGAGTATTACTATTGTGATGATAACTGTATTCATCAGTAGTCGTACATTGATGATAACTGTCTTTATTAGTATTAGTATTGTGATGATAACTGTGTCTTTATTAGTATTAGTACTGTGATGATAACTGTATTTGTCAGTAGTCGTACATTGACGATAACTGTCTTTATTAGTATTAGTATTGTGATGATAACTGTGTCTTTATTAGTATTAGTACAGTGATGATTACTGTCTTTATTAGAACTCGTATATTGATGATAACTGTCTTAATTAGTATTATTATTGTGATGATAACTGTGTCTTTATTAGTATAAGTACAGTGATAACTGTCTTTATTAGTATTAGTATTGTGATGATAACTGTCTTTATTAGTATTAGTACAGTGATGATAACTGTGTCTTTATTAGTATGAGTACATTGATGATAACTGTCTTTATTAGTGTTAGTACAGTGATGATAACTGTCTTTGTTAGTATTTGTATTATGATGATAACTGTGTCTTTATTAGTACTAGTACAGTGATGATAACTGTGTCTTTATTAGTATAAGTACAGTGATGATAACTGTGTCTTTATTAGTATTAGTACAGTGATGATAACTGTGTCTTTATTAGTATAAGTACAGTGATGATAACTGTCTTTATTAGTATTAGTATTGTGATGATAACTGTGTCTTTATTAGTATTAGTACAGTGATGATTACTGTCTTTATTAGAACTAGTACAGTGATGATAACTGTCTTTATTAGTATTAGTATTGTGATGATAACTGTGTCTTTATTGGTATTAGTACAGTGATGATTACTGTCTTTATTAGAACTAGTACAGTGATGATAACTGTCTTTATTAGTGTTAGTATTGTGATGATAACTGTGTCTTTATTAGTATTAGTACAGTGATGATTACTGTCTTTATTAGAACTAGTACAGTGATGATAACTGTCTTTATTAGTATTAGTATTGTGATGATAACTGTGTCTTTATTAGTATTAGTATTGTGATGATAACTGACTTCACGAGTATTAGTACAGTGATGATAACTGTCTTTATCAGTATAAGTACAGTGATGATAACTGTCTTTATTAGTATAAGTATTGTGATGATAACTGTGTCTTTATTAGTATTAGTACAGTGATGATTACTGTCTTTATTAGAACTCGTACATTGATGATAACTGTCTTTATTAGCATTAGTATTGTGATGATAACTGTGTCTTTATTATTATTAGTATTGTGATGGTAACTGTCTTTATTAGTATTAGTACAGTGATGATAACTGTCTTTATTAGTATAGTACAGTTATCATAACTGTGTCTTTATTAGTATAAGTACAGTGATGATAACTGTGTCTTTATTAGTATTAGTACAGTGATGATAACTGTGTCTTCATTAGTAGAAGTACAGTGATGATAACTGTGTCTTTATTAGTGTAAGTATCGTGATGATAACTGTATTTATCAGTCGTAGTACATTGATGATAACTGTCTTTATGAGTATTAGTATTGTGATGATAACTGTGTCTTTATTAGTATTAGTACAGTGATGATAACTGTATTTATCAGTAGTCGTACATTGATGATAACTGTCTTTATTAGTGTTAGTATTGTGATGATAACTGTCTTTATTAGTATTAGTACAGTGATGATAACTGTATTTATCAGTAGTAGTACAGTGATGATAACTGTGTCTTTATGAGTATTACTATTGTGATGATAACTGTGTCTTTATTAGTATTAGTACAGTGATGATAACTGTATTCATCAGTAGTAGTACATTGATGATAACTGTGTCTTTATTAGTATTCGTACATTGATGATAACTGTGTCTTTATGAGTATTACTATTGTGATGATAACTGTATTCATCAGTAGTCGTACATTGATGATAACTGTATTTATCAGTAGTAGTATATTGATGATAACTGTGTCTTTATTAGTATAAGTACAGTGATAACTGTCTTTATTAGTATGAGTATTGTGATGATAACTGTCTTTATTAGTATTAGTACATTGATGATAACTGTCTTTATTAGTGTTAGTACAGTGATGATAACTGTCTTTGTCAGTATTTGTATTGTGATGATAACTGTGTCTTTATTAGTACTAGTACAGTGATGATAACTGTGTCTTTATTAGTATAAGTACAGTGATGATAACTGTGTCTTTATTAGTATTAGTACATTGATGATAACTGTCTTTATTAGTGTTAGTACAGTGATGATAACTGTGTCTTTATTAGTATTAGTACATTGATGATAACTGTCTTTATTAGTGTTAGTACAGTGATGATAACTGTGTCTTTATTAGTATTAGTACAGTGATGATAACTGTGTCTTTATTAGTATAAGTACAGTGATGATAACTGTCTTTATTAGTATTAGTATTGTGATGATAACTGTGTCTTTATTTGTATTAGTACAGTGATGATATCTGTGTCTTTATTAGTGTAAGTACAGTGATGATAACTGTCTTTATTAGTATTAGTATTGTGATGATAACTGTGTCTTTATTAGTATTAGTATTGTGATGATAACTGTGTCTTTATTAGTATTAGTACAGTGATGATAACTGTATTCATCAGTAGTCGTACATTGATGATAACTGTATTTATCAGCAGTAGTATATTGATGATAACTGTGTCTTTATTAGTATTAGTACAGTGATGATAACTGTATTTATCAGTAGTAGTACATTGATGATAACTGTGTCTTTGTTAGTATTAGTACAGTGATGATAACTGTCTTTATTAGTATTAGTACAGTGATGATAACTGTGTCTTTATTAGTATTATTATTGTGATGATAACTGTGTCTTTATTAGTATAAGTACAGTGATAACTGTCTTTATTAGTATTAGTATTGTGATGATAACTGTCTTTATTTGTATAAGTACAGTGATAACTGTCTTTATTAGTATTAGTACAGTGATGATAACTGTGTCTTTGTTAGTATTAGTACATTGATGATAACTGTCTTTATTAGTGTTAGTACAGTGATGATAACTGTCTTTGTTAGTATTTGTATTGTGATGATAACTGTGTCTTTATTAGTACTAGTACAGTGATGATAACTGTGTCTTTATTAGTATAAGTACAGTGATGATAACTGTGTCTTTATTAGTATTAGTACATTGATGATAACTGTCTTTATTAGTGTTAGTACAGTGATGATAACTGTGTCTTTATTAGTATTAGTACATTGATGATAACTGTCTTTATTAGTGTTAGTACAGTGATGATAACTGTGTCTTTATTAGTATTAGTACAGTGATGATAACTGTGTCTTTATTAGTATAAGTACAGTGATGATAACTGTCTTTATTAGTATTAGTATTGTGATGATAACTGTCTTTATTAGTATTAGTATTGTGATGATAACTGTGTCTTTATTTGTATTAGTACAGTGATGATATCTGTGTCTTTATTAGTGTAAGTACAGTGATGATAACTGTCTTTATTAGTATTAGTATTGTGATGATAACTGTGTCTTTATTAGTATTAGTATTGTGATGATAACTGTGTCTTTATTAGTATTAGTACAGTGATGATAACTGTATTCATCAGTAGTCGTACATTGATGATAACTGTATTTATCAGCAGTAGTATATTGATGATAACTGTGTCTTTATTAGTATTATTACAGTGATGATAACTGTGTCTTTATTAGTATTAGTACATTGATGATAACTGTCTTTATTCGTGTTAGTACAGTGATGATAACTGTCTTTATTAGTATTAGTATTGTGATGATAACTGTGTCTTTATTAGTATTAGTACAGTGATGATAACTGTGTGTTTCTTAGTATTAGTACAGTGATGATAACTGTCTTTATTAGGATCAGTACAGTGATGATAACTGACTTTATCAGTATTAGTATTGTGATGATAACTGTGTCTTTATTAGTATAAGTACAGTGATGATAACTGTCTTTATTAGTATTAGTACAGTGATGATAACTGTCTTTATTAGTATTAGTATTGTGATGATAACTGTGTCTTTATTAGTATTAGTACAGTGATGATAACTGTGTCTTTATTAGTATAAGTACAGTGATGATAACTGTGTCTTTATTAGTGTTAGTATTGTGATGATAACTGTGTCTTTATTAGTATTAGTACAGTGATGATTACTGTCTTTATTAGAACTAGTACAGTGATGATAACTGTCTTTATTAGTATTAGGATTGTGATGATAACTGTGTCTTTATTAGTATTAGTACAGTGATGATTACTGTCTTTATTAGAACTAGTACAGTGATGATAACTGTCTTTATTAGTATTAGTACAGTGATGATGACTGTCTCTATGAGTATAGGTACAGTGATGATAACTGTCTTTATTAGTATTAGTATTGTGATGATAACTGTATTTATCAGTCTTAGTACATTGATGATAACTGTCTTTATTAGTATTAGTACAGTGATGATAACTGTGTCTTTATTAGTATTACTATTGTGATGATAACTGTATTCATCAGTAGTAGTACATTGATGATAACTGTGTCTTTATTAGTATTATTACAGTGATGATAACTGTCTTTGTTAGTATTAGTACAGTGATGATAACTGTGTCTTTATTAGTGTTAGTACAGTGATGATAACTGTCTTTATTAGTATTAGTATTGTGATGATAACTGACTTCATGAGTATTAGTACAGTGATGATAACTGTGTCTTTATCAGTATAAGTACTGTGATGATATCTGTGTCTTTATTAGTATTAGTACAGTGATGATAACTGTCTTTATCAGTATAAGTATTGTGATGATAACTGTGTCTTTATTAGTATTAGTACATTGATGATAACTGTCTTTATTAGTATTAGTATTGTGATGATAACTGTGTCTTTATTAGTATTAGTACAGTGATGATAACTGTGTGTTTCTTAGTATTAGTACAGTGATGATAACTGTCTTTATTAGGATCAGTACAGTGATGATAACTGACTTTATCAGTATTAGTATTGTGATGATAACTGTGTCTTTGTCAGTATTACTATTGTGATGATAACTGTATTTATCAGTAGTAGTACATTGATGATAACTGTGTCTTTATTAGTATTAGTACAGTGATGATAACTGTGTCTTTATTAGTATTAGTATTGTGATGATAACTGTGTCTTTATTAGTATTAGTACAGTGATGATAACTGTGTGTTTCTTAGTATTAGTACAGTGATGATAACTGTCTTTATTAGGATCAGTACAGTGATGATAACTGACTTTATCAGTATTAGTATTGTGATGATAACTGTGTCTTTATTAGTATAAGTACAGTGATGATAACTGTCTTTATTAGTATTAGTACAGTGATGATAACTGTCTTTATTAGTATTAGTATTGTGATGATAACTGTGTCTTTATTAGTATTAGTACAGTGATGATAACTGTGTCTTTATTAGTATAAGTACAGTGATGATAACTGTGTCTTTATTAGTGTTAGTATTGTGATGATAACTGTGTCTTTATTAGTATTAGTACAGTGATGATTACTGTCTTTATTAGAACTAGTACAGTGATGATAACTGTCTTTATTAGTATTAGGATTGTGATGATAACTGTGTCTTTATTAGTATTAGTACAGTGATGATTACTGTCTTTATTAGAAATAGTACAGTGATGATAACTGTCTTTATTAGTATTAGTACAGTGATGATGACTGTCTCTATGAGTATAGGTACAGTGATGATAACTGTCTTTATTAGTATTAGTATTGTGATGATAACTGTATTTATCAGTCTTAGTACATTGATGATAACTGTCTTTATTAGTATTAGTACAGTGATGATAACTGTGTCTTTATTAGTATTACTATTGTGATGATAACTGTATTCATCAGTAGTAGTACATTGATGATAACTGTGTCTTTATTAGTATTATTACAGTGATGATAACTGTCTTTGTTAGTATTAGTACAGTGATGATAACTGTGTCTTTATTAGTGTTAGTACAGTGATGATAACTGTCTTTATTAGTATTAGTATTGTGATGATAACTGACTTCATGAGTATTAGTACAGTGATGATAACTGTGTCTTTATCAGTATAAGTACTGTGATGATATCTGTGTCTTTATTAGTATTAGTACAGTGATGATAACTGTCTTTATCAGTATAAGTATTGTGATGATAACTGTGTCTTTATTAGTATTAGTACATTGATGATAACTGTCTTTATTAGTATTAGTATTGTGATGATAACTGTGTCTTTATTAGTATTAGTACAGTGATGATAACTGTGTGTTTCTTAGTATTAGTACAGTGATGATAACTGTCTTTATTCGGATCAGTACAGTGATGATAACTGACTTTATCAGTATTAGTATTGTGATGATAACTGTGTCTTTGTCAGTATTACTATTGTGATGATAACTGTATTTATCAGTAGTAGTACATTGATGATAACTGTGTCTTTATTAGTATTAGTACAGTGATGATAACTGTCTTTATTAGTATAAGTATTGTGATGATAACTGTGTCTTTATTAGTATAAGTACAGTGATGATAACTGTCTTTATTAGTATTAGTACAGTGATGATAACTGTCTTTATTAGTATTAGTATTGTGATGATAACTGTGTCTTTATTAGTATTAGTACAGTGATGATAACTGTGTCTTTATTAGTATTAGTATTGTGATGATAACTGTGTCTTTATTAGTATTAGTACAGTGATGATTACTGTCTTTATTAGAACTAGTACAGTGATGATAACTGTCTTTATTAGTATTAGGATTGTGATGATAACTGTGTCTTTATTAGTATTAGTACAGTGATGATTACTGTCTTTATTAGAACTAGTACAGTGATGATAACTGTCTTTATTAGTATTAGTACAGTGATGATGACTGTCTCTATTAGTATAGGTACATTGATGATAACTGTCTTTATTAGTATTAGTATTGTGATGATAACTGTGTCTTTATTAGTATTAGTACAGTGATGATAACTGTATTCATCAGTAGTAGTACATTGATGATAACTGTGTCTTTATTAGTATTAGTACATTGATGATAACTGTGTCTTTATGAGTATTACTATTGTGATGATAACTGTATTCATCAGTAGTCGTACATTGATGATAACTGTATTTATCAGCAGTAGTATATTGATGATAACTGTGTCTTTATCAGTATTAGTACAGTGATGATAACTGTATTTATCAGTAGTAGTACATTGATGAAAACTGTCTTTATTAGTGTTAGTATTGTGATGATAACTGTGTCTTTATTAGTATTACTATTGTGATGATAACTGTGTCTTTATTAGTATTAGTACAGTGATGATAACTGTATTTATCAGTAGTAGTACATTGATGATAACTGTGTCTTTATTAGTATTAGTACAGTGATGATAACTGTCTTTATTAGTATTAGTATTGTGATGATAACTGTGTCTTTATTAGTATTAGTACAGTGATGATTACTGTCTTTATTAGAACTAGTACAGTGATGATAACTGTCTTTATTAGTATTAGTACAGTGATGATAACTGTGTCTTTATTAGTATTAGTACATTGATGATAACTGTCTTTATTCGTGTTAGTACAGTGATGATAACTGTCTTTATTAGTATTAGTATTGTGATGATAACTGTGTCTTTATTAGTATTAGTACATTGATGATAACTGTGTGTTTCTTAGTATTAGTACAGTGATGATAACTGTCTTTATTAGGATCAGTACAGTGATGATAACTGACTTTATCAGTATTAGTATTGTGATGATAACTGTGTCTTTATTAGTATAAGTACAGTGATGATAACTGTCTTTATTAGTATTAGTACAGTGATGATAACTGTCTTTATTAGTATTAGTATTGTGATGATAACTGTGTCTTTATTAGTATTAGTACAGTGATGATAACTGTGTCTTTATTAGTATAAGTACAGTGATGATAACTGTGTCTTTATTAGTGTTAGTATTGTGATGATAACTGTGTCTTTATTAGTATTAGTACAGTGATGATTACTGTCTTTATTAGAACTAGTACAGTGATGATAACTGTCTTTATTAGTATTAGGATTGTGATGATAACTGTGTCTTTATTAGTATTAGTACAGTGATGATTACTGTCTTTATTAGAACTAGTACAGTGATGATAACTGTCTTTATTAGTATTAGTACAGTGATGATGACTGTCTCTATTAGTATAGGTACAGTGATGATAACTGTCTTTATTAGTATTAGTATTGTGATGATAACTGTATTTATCAGTCTTAGTACATTGATGATAACTGTCTTTATTAGTATTAGTACAGTGATGATAACTGTGTCTTTATTAGTATTACTATTGTGATGATAACTGTATTCATCAGTAGTAGTACATTGATGATAACTGTGTCTTTATTAGTATTATTACAGTGATGATAACTGTCTTTGTTAGTATTAGTACAGTGATGATAACTGTGTCTTTATTAGTGTTAGTACAGTGATGATAACTGTCTTTATTAGTATTAGTATTGTGATGATAACTGACTTCATGAGTATTAGTACAGTGATGATAACTGTGTCTTTATCAGTATAAGTACTGTGATGATATCTGTGTCTTTATTAGTATTAGTACAGTGATGATAACTGTCTTTATCAGTATAAGTATTGTGATGATAACTGTGTCTTTATTAGTATTAGTACATTGATGATAACTGTCTTTATTAGTATTAGTATTGTGATGATAACTGTGTCTTTATTAGTATTAGTACAGTGATGATAACTGTGTGTTTCTTAGTATTAGTACAGTGATGATAACTGTCTTTATTAGGATCAGTACAGTGATGATAACTGACTTTATCAGTATTAGTATTGTGATGATAACTGTGTCTTTGTCAGTATTACTATTGTGATGATAACTGTATTTATCAGTAGTAGTACATTGATGATAACTGTGTCTTTATTAGTATTAGTACAGTGATGATAACTGTCTTTATTAGTATAAGTATTGTGATGATAACTGTGTCTTTATTAGTATAAGTACAGTGATGATAACTGTCTTTATTAGTATTAGTACAGTGATGATAACTGTCTTTATTAGTATTAGTATTGTGATGATAACTGTGTCTTTATTAGTATTAGTACAGTGATGATAACTGTGTCTTTATTAGTATTAGTATTGTGATGATAACTGTGTCTTTATTAGTATTAGTACAGTGATGATTACTGTCTTTATTAGAACTAGTACAGTGATGATAACTGTCTTTATTAGTATTAGGATTGTGATGATAACTGTGTCTTTATTAGTATTAGTACAGTGATGATTACTGTCTTTATTAGAACTAGTACAGTGATGATAACTGTCTTTATTAGTATTAGTACAGTGATGATGACTGTCTCTATTAGTATAGGTACATTGATGATAACTGTCTTTATTAGTATTAGTATTGTGATGATAACTGTGTCTTTATTAGTATTAGTACAGTGATGATAACTGTATTCATCAGTAGTAGTACATTGATGATAACTGTGTCTTTATTAGTATTAGTACATTGATGATAACTGTGTCTTTATGAGTATTACTATTGTGATGATAACTGTATTCATCAGTAGTCGTACATTGATGATAACTGTATTTATCAGCAGTAGTATATTGATGATAACTGTGTCTTTATCAGTATTAGTACAGTGATGATAACTGTATTTATCAGTAGTAGTACATTGATGAAAACTGTCTTTATTAGTGTTAGTATTGTGATGATAACTGTGTCTTTATTAGTATTACTATTGTGATGATAACTGTGTCTTTATTAGTATTAGTACAGTGATGATAACTGTATTTATCAGTAGTAGTACATTGATGATAACTGTGTCTTTATTAGTATTAGTACAGTGATGATAACTGTCTTTATTAGTATTAGTATTGTGATGATAACTGTGTCTTTATTAGTATTAGTACAGTGATGATTACTGTCTTTATTAGAACTAGTACAGTGATGATAACTGTCTTTATTAGTATTAGTACAGTGATGATAACTGTCTTTATTAGTATAAGTCCAGTGATGATTACTGTCTTTATTAGAACTAGTACAGTGATGATAACTGTCTTTATTAGTATTAGGATTGTGATGATAACTGTGTCTTTATTAGTATTAGTACAGTGATGATTACTGTCTTTATTAGAACTAGTACAGTGATGATAACTGTCTTTATTAGTATTAGTACAGTGATGATGACTGTCTCTATTAGTATAGGTACAGTGATGATAACTGTCTTTATTAGTATTAGTATTGTGATGATAACTGTGTCTTTATTAGTATTAGTACAGTGATGATTACTGTCTTTATTAGAACTCGTACATTGATGATAACTGTCTTTATTAGTATTAGTATTGTGATGATAACTGTGTCTTTATTAGTATTAGTACAGTGATGATAACTGTATTCATCAGTAGTAGTACATTGATGATAACTGTGTCTTTATTAGTATTAGTACATTGATGATAACTGTGTCTTTATGAGTATTACTATTGTGATGATAACTGTATTCATCAGTAGTCGTACATTGATGATAACTGTATTTATCAGCAGTAGTATATTGATGATAACTGTGTCTTTATTAGTATTAGTACAGTGATGATAACTGTATTTATCAGTAGTAGTACATTGATGAAAACTGTCTTTATTAGTGTTAGTATTGTGATGATAACTGTGTCTTTATTAGTATTACTATTGTGATGATAACTGTGTCTTTATTAGTATTAGTACAGTGATGATAACTGTATTTATCAGTAGTAGTACATTGATGATAACTGTGTCTTTATTAGTATTAGTACAGTGATGATAACTGTCTTTATTAGTATTAGTATTGTGATGATAACTGTGTCTTTATTAGTATTAGTACAGTGATGATTACTGTCTTTATTAGAACTAGTACAGTGATGATAACTGTCTTTATTAGTATTAGTACAGTGATGATAACTGTGTCTTTATTAGTATAAGTACAGTGATGATAACTGTGTCTTTATTAGTATTAGTACAGTGATGATAACTGTATTTATCAGTAGTAGTAGATTGATGATAACTGTCTTTATTAGTGTTAGTACAGTGATGATAACTGTGTCTTTATTAGTATTCGTATTGTGATGATAACTGTATTTATCAGTAGTAGTACATTGATGATAACTGTGTCTTTATTAGTATTAGTACAGTGATGATAACTGTCTTTATCAGTATAAGTACATTGATGATAACTGTATTTATCAGTCGTAGTACATTGATGATAACTGTCTTTATTCGTATAAGTACAGTGATGATATCTGTGTCTTTATTAGTATTAGTACAGTGATGATAACTGTCTTTGTCAGTATAAGTACAGTGATGATAACTGTGTCTTTATTAGTATTAGTACAGTGATGATAACTGTGTGTTTCTTAGTATTAGTACAGTGATGATAACTGTCTTTATTAGGATCAGTACAGTGATGATAACTGACTTTATCAGTATTAGTATTGTGATGATAACTGTGTCTTTGTCAGTATTACTATTGTGATGATAACTGTATTTATCAGTAGTAGTACATTGATGATAACTGTGTCTTTATTAGTATTAGTACAGTGATGATAACTGTCTTTATTAGTATAAGTATTGTGATGATAACTGTGTCTTTATTAGTATAAGTACAGTGATGATAACTGTCTTTATTAGTATTAGTACAGTGATGATAACTGTCTTTATTAGTATTAGTATTGTGATGATAACTGTGTCTTTATTAGTATTAGTACAGTGATGATAACTGTGTCTTTATTAGTATTAGTATTGTGATGATAACTGTGTCTTTATTAGTATTAGTACAGTGATGATTACTGTCTTTATTAGAACTAGTACAGTGATGATAACTGTCTTTATTAGTATTAGGATTGTGATGATAACTGTGTCTTTATTAGTATTAGTACAGTGATGATTACTGTCTTTATTAGAACTAGTACAGTGATGATAACTGTCTTTATTAGTATTAGTACAGTGATGATGACTGTCTCTATTAGTATAGGTACATTGATGATAACTGTCTTTATTAGTATTAGTATTGTGATGATAACTGTGTCTTTATTAGTATTAGTACAGTGATGATAACTGTATTCATCAGTAGTAGTACATTGATGATAACTGTGTCTTTATTAGTATTAGTACATTGATGATAACTGTGTCTTTATGAGTATTACTATTGTGATGATAACTGTATTCATCAGTAGTCGTACATTGATGATAACTGTATTTATCAGCAGTAGTATATTGATGATAACTGTGTCTTTATCAGTATTAGTACAGTGATGATAACTGTATTTATCAGTAGTAGTACATTGATGAAAACTGTCTTTATTAGTGTTAGTATTGTGATGATAACTGTGTCTTTATTAGTATTACTATTGTGATGATAACTGTGTCTTTATTAGTATTAGTACAGTGATGATAACTGTATTTATCAGTAGTAGTACATTGATGATAACTGTGTCTTTATTAGTATTAGTACAGTGATGATAACTGTCTTTATTAGTATTAGTATTGTGATGATAACTGTGTCTTTATTAGTATTAGTACAGTGATGATTACTGTCTTTATTAGAACTAGTACAGTGATGATAACTGTCTTTATTAGTATTAGTACAGTGATGATAACTGTCTTTATTAGTATAAGTCCAGTGATGATTACTGTCTTTATTAGAACTAGTACAGTGATGATAACTGTCTTTATTAGTATTAGGATTGTGATGATAACTGTGTCTTTATTAGTATTAGTACAGTGATGATTACTGTCTTTATTAGAACTAGTACAGTGATGATAACTGTCTTTATTAGTATTAGTACAGTGATGATGACTGTCTCTATTAGTATAGGTACAGTGATGATAACTGTCTTTATTAGTATTAGTATTGTGATGATAACTGTGTCTTTATTAGTATTAGTACAGTGATGATTACTGTCTTTATTAGAACTCGTACATTGATGATAACTGTCTTTATTAGTATTAGTATTGTGATGATAACTGTGTCTTTATTAGTATTAGTACAGTGATGATAACTGTATTCATCAGTAGTAGTACATTGATGATAACTGTGTCTTTATTAGTATTAGTACATTGATGATAACTGTGTCTTTATGAGTATTACTATTGTGATGATAACTGTATTCATCAGTAGTCGTACATTGATGATAACTGTATTTATCAGCAGTAGTATATTGATGATAACTGTGTCTTTATTAGTATTAGTACAGTGATGATAACTGTATTTATCAGTAGTAGTACATTGATGAAAACTGTCTTTATTAGTGTTAGTATTGTGATGATAACTGTGTCTTTATTAGTATTACTATTGTGATGATAACTGTGTCTTTATTAGTATTAGTACAGTGATGATAACTGTATTTATCAGTAGTAGTACATTGATGACAACTGTGTCTTTATTAGTATTAGTACAGTGATGATAACTGTCTTTATTAGTATTAGTATTGTGATGATAACTGTGTCTTTATTAGTATTAGTACAGTGATGATTACTGTCTTTATTAGAACTAGTACAGTGATGATAACTGTCTTTATTAGTATTAGTACAGTGATGATAACTGTGTCTTTATTAGTATAAGTACAGTGATGATAACTGTGTCTTTATTAGTATTAGTACAGTGATGATAACTGTATTTATCAGTAGTAGTAGATTGATGATAACTGTCTTTATTAGTGTTAGTACAGTGATGATAACTGTGTCTTTATTAGTATTCGTATTGTGATGATAACTGTATTTATCAGTAGTAGTACATTGATGATAACTGTGTCTTTATTAGTATTAGTACAGTTATGATAACTGTCTTTATCAGTATAAGTACATTGATGATAACTGTATTTATCAGTCGTAGTACATTGATGATAACTGTCTTTATTCGTATAAGTACAGTGATGATATCTGTGTCTTTATTAGTATTAGTACAGTGATGATAACTGTCTTTGTCAGTATAAGTACAGTGATGATAACTGTGTCTTTATTAGTATTAGTACAGTGATGATATCTGTGTCTTTTTTAGTATTAGTACAGTGATGATAACTGTCTTTATTAGTATTAGTACAGTGATGATAACTGTCTTTATTAGTATAAGTACAGTGATGATAATTGTATTTATCAGTCGTAGTACATTGATGATAACTGTCTTTATTAGTATTAGTATTGTGATGATAACTGTGTCTTTATTATTATTAGTACAGTGATGATAACTGTATTTATCAGTAGTAGTACATTGATGAAAACTGTCTTTATTAGTGTTAGTATTGTGATGATAACTGTGTCTTTATTAGTATTACTATTGTGATGATAACTGTGTCTTTATTAGTATTAGTACAGTGATGATATCTGTGTCTTTATTAGAACTAGTACAGTGATGATAACTGTGTCTTTATTATTATTCGTATTGTGATGATAACTGTATTTATCAGTAGTCGTACATTGATGATAACTGTGTCTTTATTAGTATTAGTATTGTGATGATAACTGTGTCTTTATTAGTATTAGTCCAGTGATGATAACTGTATTTATCAGTAGTCGTACATTGATGATAACTGTCTTTATTCGTATAAGTACAGTGATGATATCTGTGTCTTTATTAGTATTAGTACAGTGATGATAACTGTCTTTGTCAGTATAAATACAGTGATGATAACTGTGTCTTTATTAGTATTCGTACATTGATGATATCTGTGTCTTTATTAGTATTAGTACAGTGATGATAACTGTCTTTATTAGTATTAGTACATTGATGATAACTGTCTTTATTAGTATTAGTATTGTGATGATAACTGTGTCTTTATTAGTATTAGTACAGTGATGATAACTGTGTGTTTCTTAGTATTAGTACAGTGATGATAACTGTCTTTATGAGTATTAGTACAGTGATGACAACTGACTTTATTAGTATTGGTATTGTGATGATAACTGTGTCTTTGTTCGTATTACTATTGTGATGATAACTGTATTTATCAGTAGTAGTACATTGATGATAACTGTGTCTTTATCAGTATAAGTACAGTGATGATAACTGTCTTTATTAGTATTAGTACAGTGATGATAACTGTCTTTATTAGTATTAGTATTGTGATGATAACTGTGTCTTTATTAGTATTAGGACAGTGATGATAACTGTGTCTTTATTAGTATAAGTACAGTGATGATAACTGTGTCTTTATTAGTATTAGTATTGTGATGATAACTGTGTCTTTATTAGTATTAGTACAGTGATGATTACTGTCTTTATTAGAACTAGTACAGTGATGATAACTGTCTTTATTAGTATTAGGATTGTGATGATAACTGTGTCTTTATTAGTATTAGTACAGTGATGATTACTGTCTTTATTAGAACTAGTACAGTGATGATAACTGTATTTATTAGTATTAGTACAGTGATGATAACTGTCTTTATTAGTATAAGTACAGTGATGATAACTGTCTTTATTAGTATTAGTATTGTGATGATAACTGTGTCTTTATTAGTATTAGTACAGTGATGATTACTGTCTTTATGAGAACTCGTACATTGATGATAACTGTCTTTATTAGTATTAGTATTGTGATGATAACTGTGTCTTTATTAGTATTAGTACAGTGATGATTACTGTCTTTATTAGAACTCGTACATTGATGATAACTGTCTTTATTAGTATTAGTATTGTGATGATAACTGTGTCTTTATTAGTATTAGTACAGTGATGATAACTGTATTCATCAGCAGTAGTACATTGATGATAACTGTGTCTTTATTAGTATTCGTACATTGATGATAACTGTGTCTTTATTAGTATTAGTATTGTGATGATAACTGTCGTTATTTGTATAAGTACAGTGATAACTGTCTTTATTAGTATGAGTATTGTGATGATAACTGTCTTTATTAGTATTAGTACAGTGATGATAACTGTGTCTTTATTAGTATTAGTACATTGATGATAACTGTCTTTATTAGTGTTAGTACAGTGATGATAACTGTCTTTGTTAGTATTTGTATTGTGATGATAACTGTGTCTTTATTAGTACTAGTACAGTGATGATAACTGTGTCTTTATTAGTATAAGTACAGTGATGATAACTGTGTCTTTATTAGTATTAGTACATTGATGATAACTGTCTTTATTAGTGTTAGTACAGTGATGATAACTGTGTCTTTATTAGTATTAGTACATTGATGATAACTGTCTTTATTAGTGTTAGTACAGTGATGATAACTGTGTCTTTATTAGTATTAGTACAGTGATGATAACTGTGTCTTTATTAGTATAAGTACAGTGATGATAACTGTCTTTATTAGTATTAGTATTGTGATGATAACTGTCTTTATTAGTATTAGTATTGTGATGATAACTGTGTCTTTATTTGTATTAGTACAGTGATGATATCTGTGTCTTTATTAGTGTAAGTACAGTGATGATAACTGTCTTTATTAGTATTAGTATTGTGATGATAACTGTGTCTTTATTAGTATTAGTATTGTGATGATAACTGTGTCTTTATTAGTATTAGTACAGTGATGATAACTGTATTCATCAGTAGTCGTACATTGATGATAACTGTATTTATCAGTAGTAGTATATTGATGATAACTGTGTCTTTATTAGTATTAGTACAGTGATGATAACTGTATTTATCAGTAGTAGTACATTGATGATAACTGTGTCTTTGTTAGTATTAGTACAGTGATGATAACTGTCTTTATTAGTATTAGTACAGTGATGATAACTGTGTCTTTATTAGTATTATTATTGTGATGATAACTGTGTCTTTATTAGTATAAGTACAGTGATAACTGTCTTTATTAGTATTAGTATTGTGATGATAACTGTCTTTATTAGTATTAGTACAGTGATGATAACTGTGTCTTTATTAGTATTAGTACATTGATGATAACTGTCTTTATTCGTGTTAGTACAGTGATGATAACTGTCTTTATTAGTATTAGTATTGTGATGATAACTGTGTCTTTATTAGTATTAGTACAGTGATGATAACTGTGTGTTTCTTAGTATTAGTACAGTGATGATAACTGTCTTTATTAGGATCAGTACAGTGATGATAACTGACTTTATCAGTATTAGTATTGTGATGATAACTGTGTCTTTATTAGTATAAGTACAGTGATGATAACTGTCTTTATTAGTATTAGTACAGTGATGATAACTGTCTTTATTAGTATTAGTATTGTGATGATAACTGTGTCTTTATTAGTATTAGTACAGTGATGATAACTGTGTCTTTATTAGTATAAGTACAGTGATGATAACTGTGTCTTTATTAGTGTTAGTATTGTGATGATAACTGTGTCTTTATTAGTATTAGTACAGTGATGATTACTGTCTTTATTAGAACTAGTACAGTGATGATAACTGTCTTTATTAGTATTAGGATTGTGATGATAACTGTGTCTTTATTAGTATTAGTACAGTGATGATTACTGTCTTTATTAGAACTAGTACAGTGATGATAACTGTCTTTATTAGTATTAGTACAGTGATGATGACTGTCTCTATTAGTATAGGTACAGTGATGATAACTGTCTTTATTAGTATTAGTATTGTGATGATAACTGTATTTATCAGTCTTAGTACATTGATGATAACTGTCTTTATTAGTATTAGTACAGTGATGATAACTGTGTCTTTATTAGTATTACTATTGTGATGATAACTGTATTCATCAGTAGCAGTACATTGATGATAACTGTCTTTATTAGTATTATTACAGTGATGATAACTGTCTTTGTTAGTATTAGTACAGTGATGATAACTGTGTCTTTATTAGTGTTAGTACAGTGATGATAACTGTCTTTATTAGTATTAGTATTGTGATGATAACTGACTTCATGAGTATTAGTACAGTGATGATAACTGTGTCTTTATCAGTATAAGTACTGTGATGATATCTGTGTCTTTATTAGTATTAGTACAGTGATGATAACTGTCTTTATCAGTATAAGTATTGTGATGATAACTGTGTCTTTATTAGTATTAGTACATTGATGATAACTGTCTTTATTAGTATTAGTATTGTGATGATAACTGTGTCTTTATTAGTATTAGTACAGTGATGATAACTGTGTGTTTCTTAGTATTAGTACAGTGATGATAACTGTCTTTATTAGGATCAGTACAGTGATGATAACTGACTTTATCAGTATTAGTATTGTGATGATAACTGTGTCTTTGTCAGTATTACTATTGTGATGATAACTGTATTTATCAGTAGTAGTACATTGATGATAACTGTGTCTTTATTAGTATTAGTACAGTGATGATAACTGTCTTTATTAGTATAAGTATTGTGATGATAACTGTGTCTTTATTAGTATAAGTACAGTGATGATAACTGTCTTTATTAGTATTAGTACAGTGATGATAACTGTCTTTATTAGTATTAGTATTGTGATGATAACTGTGTCTTTATTAGTATTAGTACAGTGATGATAACTGTGTCTTTATTAGTATTAGTATTGTGATGATAACTGTGTCTTTATTAGTATTAGTACAGTGATGATTACTGTCTTTATTAGAACTAGTACAGTGATGATAACTGTCTTTATTAGTATTAGGATTGTGATGATAACTGTGTCTTTATTAGTATTAGTACAGTGATGATTACTGTCTTTATTAGAACTAGTACAGTGATGATAACTGTCTTTATTAGTATTAGTACAGTGATGATGACTGTCTCTATTAGTATAGGTACAGTGATGATAACTGTCTTTATTAGTATTAGTATTGTGATGATAACTGTGTCTTTATTAGTATTAGTACAGTGATGATTACTGTCTTTATTAGAACTCGTACATTGATGATAACTGTCTTTATTAGTATTTGTATTGTGATGATAACTGTGTCTTTATTAGTACTAGTACAGTGATGATAACTGTGTCTTTATTAGTATAAGTACAGTGATGATAACTGTGTCTTTATTAGTATTAGTACATTGATGATAACTGTCTTTATTAGTGTTAGTACAGTGATGATAACTGTGTCTTTATTAGTATTAGTACATTGATGATAACTGTCTTTATTAGTGTTAGTACAGTGATGATAACTGTGTCTTTATTAGTATTAGTACAGTGATGATAACTGTGTCTTTATTAGTATAAGTACAGTGATGATAACTGTCTTTATTAGTATTAGTATTGTGATGATAACTGTCTTTATTAGTATTAGTATTGTGATGATAACTGTGTCTTTATTTGTATTAGTACAGTGATGATATCTGTGTCTTTATTAGTGTAAGTACAGTGATGATAACTGTCTTTATTAGTATTAGTATTGTGATGATAACTGTGTCTTTATTAGTATTAGTATTGTGATGATAACTGTGTCTTTATTAGTATTAGTACAGTGATGATAACTGTATTCATCAGTAGTCGTACATTGATGATAACTGTATTTATCAGTAGTAGTATATTGATGATAACTGTGTCTTTATTAGTATTAGTACAGTGATGATAACTGTATTTATCAGTAGTAGTACATTGATGATAACTGTGTCTTTGTTAGTATTAGTACAGTGATGATAACTGTCTTTATTAGTATTAGTACAGTGATGATAACTGTGTCTTTATTAGTATTATTATTGTGATGATAACTGTGTCTTTATTAGTATAAGTACAGTGATAACTGTCTTTATTAGTATTAGTATTGTGATGATAACTGTCTTTATTAGTATTAGTACAGTGATGATAACTGTGTCTTTATTAGTATTAGTACATTGATGATAACTGTCTTTATTCGTGTTAGTACAGTGATGATAACTGTCTTTATTAGTATTAGTATTGTGATGATAACTGTGTCTTTATTAGTATTAGTACAGTGATGATAACTGTGTGTTTCTTAGTATTAGTACAGTGATGATAACTGTCTTTATTAGGATCAGTACAGTGATGATAACTGACTTTATCAGTATTAGTATTGTGATGATAACTGTGTCTTTATTAGTATAAGTACAGTGATGATAACTGTCTTTATTAGTATTAGTACAGTGATGATAACTGTCTTTATTAGTATTAGTATTGTGATGATAACTGTGTCTTTATTAGTATTAGTACAGTGATGATAACTGTGTCTTTATTAGTATAAGTACAGTGATGATAACTGTGTCTTTATTAGTGTTAGTATTGTGATGATAACTGTGTCTTTATTAGTATTAGTACAGTGATGATTACTGTCTTTATTAGAACTAGTACAGTGATGATAACTGTCTTTATTAGTATTAGGATTGTGATGATAACTGTGTCTTTATTAGTATTAGTACAGTGATGATTACTGTCTTTATTAGAACTAGTACAGTGATGATAACTGTCTTTATTAGTATTAGTACAGTGATGATGACTGTCTCTATTAGTATAGGTACAGTGATGATAACTGTCTTTATTAGTATTAGTATTGTGATGATAACTGTATTTATCAGTCTTAGTACATTGATGATAACTGTCTTTATTAGTATTAGTACAGTGATGATAACTGTGTCTTTATTAGTATTACTATTGTGATGATAACTGTATTCATCAGTAGTAGTACATTGATGATAACTGTCTTTATTAGTATTATTACAGTGATGATAACTGTCTTTGTTAGTATTAGTACAGTGATGATAACTGTGTCTTTATTAGTGTTAGTACAGTGATGATAACTGTCTTTATTAGTATTAGTATTGTGATGATAACTGACTTCATGAGTATTAGTACAGTGATGATAACTGTGTCTTTATCAGTATAAGTACTGTGATGATATCTGTGTCTTTATTAGTATTAGTACAGTGATGATAACTGTCTTTATCAGTATAAGTATTGTGATGATAACTGTGTCTTTATTAGTATTAGTACATTGATGATAACTGTCTTTATTAGTATTAGTATTGTGATGATAACTGTGTCTTTATTAGTATTAGTACAGTGATGATAACTGTGTGTTTCTTAGTATTAGTACAGTGATGATAACTGTCTTTATTAGGATCAGTACAGTGATGATAACTGACTTTATCAGTATTAGTATTGTGATGATAACTGTGTCTTTGTCAGTATTACTATTGTGATGATAACTGTATTTATCAGTAGTAGTACATTGATGATAACTGTGTCTTTATTAGTATTAGTACAGTGATGATAACTGTCTTTATTAGTATAAGTATTGTGATGATAACTGTGTCTTTATTAGTATAAGTACAGTGATGATAACTGTCTTTATTAGTATTAGTACAG
Organism: Lycodopsis pacificus; assembly: GCA_028022725.1. Lineage (NCBI taxonomy): Eukaryota > Metazoa > Chordata > Actinopteri > Perciformes > Zoarcidae > Lycodopsis > Lycodopsis pacificus. The sequence goes on from CM051690.1 coordinate 1,343,311, forward strand.
TGATGATAACTGTCTTTATTAGTATTAGTATTGTGATGATAACTGTGTCTTTATTAGTATTAGTACAGTGATGATAACTGTGTCTTTATTAGTATTAGTATTGTGATGATAACTGTGTCTTTATTAGTATTAGTACAGTGATGATTACTGTCTTTATTAGAACTAGTACAGTGATGATAACTGTCTTTATTAGTATTAGGATTGTGATGATAACTGTGTCTTTATTAGTATTAGTACAGTGATGATTACTGTCTTTATTAGAACTAGTACAGTGATGATAACTGTCTTTATTAGTATTAGGATTGTGATGATAACTGTGTCTTTATTAGTATTAGTACAGTGATGATGACTGTCTCTATTAGTATAGGTACAGTGATGATAACTGTCTTTATTAGTATTAGTATTGTGATGATAACTGTGTCTTTATTAGTATTAGTACAGTGATGATTACTGTCTTTATTAGAACTCGTACATTGATGATAACTGTCTTTATTAGTATTAGTATTGTGATGATAACTGTGTCTTTATTAGTATTAGTACAGTGATGATAACTGTATTCATCAGTAGTAGTACATTGATGATAACTGTGTCTTTATTAGTATTAGTACATTGATGATAACTGTCTTTATGAGTATTACTATTGTGATGATAACTGTATTCATCAGTAGTCGTACATTGATGATAACTGTATTTATCAGCAGTAGTATATTGATGATAACTGTGTCTTTATTAGTATTAGTACAGTGATGATAACTGTATTTATCAGTAGTAGTACATTGATGAAAACTGTCTTTATTAGTGTTAGTATTGTGATGATAACTGTGTCTTTATTAGTATTACTATTGTGATGATAACTGTGTCTTTATTAGTATTAGTACAGTGATGATAACTGTATTTATCAGTAGTAGTACATTGATGATAACTGTGTCTTTATTAGTATTAGTACAGTGATGATAACTGTCTTTATTAGTATTAGTATTGTGATGATAACTGTGTCTTTATTAGTATTAGTACAGTGATGATTACTGTCTTTATTAGAACTAGTACAGTGATGATAACTGTCTTTATTAGTATTAGTACAGTGATGATAACTGTCTTTATTAGTATAAGTCCAGTGATGATTACTGTCTTTATTAGAACTAGTACAGTGATGATAACTGTCTTTATTAGTATTAGGATTGTGATGATAACTGTGTCTTTATTAGTATTAGTACAGTGATGATTACTGTCTTTATTAGAACTAGTACAGTGATGATAACTGTCTTTATTAGTATTAGTACAGTGATGATGACTGTCTCTATTAGTATAGGTACAGTGATGATAACTGTCTTTATTAGTATTAGTATTGTGATGATAACTGTGTCTTTATTAGTATTAGTACAGTGATGATTACTGTCTTTATTAGAACTCGTACATTGATGATAACTGTCTTTATTAGTATTAGTATTGTGATGATAACTGTGTCTTTATTAGTATTAGTACAGTGATGATAACTGTATTCATCAGTAGTAGTACATTGATGATAACTGTGTCTTTATTAGTATTAGTACATTGATGATAACTGTGTCTTTATGAGTATTACTATTGTGATGATAACTGTATTCATCAGTAGTCGTACATTGATGATAACTGTATTTATCAGCAGTAGTATATTGATGATAACTGTGTCTTTATTAGTATTAGTACAGTGATGATAACTGTATTTATCAGTAGTAGTACATTGATGAAAACTGTCTTTATTAGTGTTAGTATTGTGATGATAACTGTGTCTTTATTAGTATTACTATTGTGATGATAACTGTGTCTTTATTAGTATTAGTACAGTGATGATAACTGTATTTATCAGTAGTAGTACATTGATGATAACTGTGTCTTTATTAGTATTAGTACAGTGATGATAACTGTCTTTATTAGTATTAGTATTGTGATGATAACTGTGTCTTTATTAGTATTAGTACAGTGATGATTACTGTCTTTATTAGAACTAGTACAGTGATGATAACTGTCTTTATTAGTATTAGTACAGTGATGATAACTGTGTCTTTATTAGTATAAGTACAGTGATGATAACTGTGTCTTTATTAGTATTAGTACAGTGATGATAACTGTATTTATCAGTAGTAGTAGATTGATGATAACTGTCTTTATTAGTGTTAGTACAGTGATGATAACTGTGTCTTTATTAGTATTCGTATTGTGATGATAACTGTATTTATCAGTTGTAGTACATTGATGATAACTGTGTCTTTATTAGTATTAGTACAGTGATGATAACTGTCTTTATCAGTATAAGTACATTGATGATAACTGTATTTATCAGTCGTAGTACATTGATGATAACTGTCTTTATTCGTATAAGTACAGTGATGATATCTGTGTCTTTATTAGTATTAGTACAGTGATGATAACTGTCTTTGTCAGTATAAGTACAGTGATGATAACTGTGTCTTTATTAGTATTAGTACAGTGATGATATCTGTGTCTTTTTTAGTATTAGTACAGTGATGATAACTGTCTTTATTAGTATTAGTACAGTGATGATAACTGTCTTTATTAGTATAAGTACAGTGATGATAATTGTATTTATCAGTCGTAGTACATTGATGATAACTGTCTTTATTAGTATTAGTATTGTGATGATAACTGTGTCTTTATTATTATTAGTACAGTGATGATAACTGTATTTATCAGTAGTAGTACATTGATGAAAACTGTCTTTATTAGTGTTAGTATTGTGATGATAACTGTGTCTTTATTAGTATTACTATTGTGATGATAACTGTGTCTTTATTAGTATTAGTACAGTGATGATATCTGTGTCTTTATTAGAACTAGTACAGTGATGATAACTGTGTCTTTATTATTATTCGTATTGTGATGATAACTGTATTTATCAGTAGTCGTACATTGATGATAACTGTGTCTTTATTAGTATTAGTATTGTGATGATAACTGTGTCTTTATTAGTATTAGTCCAGTGATGATAACTGTATTTATCAGTAGTCGTACATTGATGATAACTGTCTTTATTCGTATAAGTACAGTGATGATATCTGTGTCTTTATTAGTATTAGTACAGTGATGATAACTGTCTTTGTCAGTATAAATACAGTGATGATAACTGTGTCTTTATTAGTATTAGTACATTGATGATATCTGTGTCTTTATTAGTATGAGTACAGTGATGATAACTGTCTTTATTAGTATTAGTACAGTGATGATAACTGTCTTTATTAGTATAAGTACAGTGATGATAACTGTATTTATCAGTCGTAGTACATTGATGATAACTGTCTTTATTAGTATTAGTATTGTGATGATAACTGTGTCTTTATTAGTATTAGTACAGTGATGATAACTGTATTTATCAGTAGTCGTACATTGATGATAACTGTCTTTATTAGTATTAGTATTGTGATGATAACTGTGTCTTTATTAGTATTAGTACAGTGATGATAACTGTATTTATCAGTAGTAGTACATTGATGAAAACTGTCTTTATTAGTGTTAGTATTGTGATGATAACTGTGTCTTTATTAGTATTACTATTGTGATGATAACTGTGTCTTTATTAGTATTAGTACATTGATGATAACTGTGTCTTTATTAGTATTAGTACAGTGATGATAACTGTCTTTATTAGTATTAGTATTGTGATGATAACTGTGTCTTTATTAGTATTAGTACAGTGATGATTACTGTCTTTATTAGAACTAGTACAGTGATGATAACTGTCTTTATTAGTATTAGTATTGTGATGATAACTGTGTCTTTATTAGTTTTAGTATTGTGATGATAACTCTGTCTTTATTAGTATTAGTACAGTGATGATAACTGTATTTATCAGTAGTAGTACATTGATGATAACTGTCTTTATTAGTATTCGTACAGTGATGATAACTGTATTTATCAGTAGTAGTACATTGATGATAACTGTATTTATCAGTAGTAGTACATTGATGATAACTGTCTTTATTAGTATTCGTACAGTGATGAAAACTGTGTCTTTATCAGTATAAGTACAGTGATGATAACTGTCTTTATTAGAACTAGTACAGTGATGATAACTGTCTTTATTAGTATTAGCATTGTGATGATAACTGTATTTATTAGTATCGTGATGATAACTGTATTTATCAGTAGTCGTACAGTGATGATAACTGTCTTTATTTGTATTAGTACAGTGATGATAACTGACTTTATTAGTATTAGTATTGTGATGATAACTGTGTCTTTATTAGTATTAGTACAGTGATGATAACTGTATTTATCAGTAGTAGTACATTGATGATAACTGTCTTTATTAGTATTAGTATTGTGATGATAACTGTGTCTTTATTAGTATTAGTACAGTGATGATAACTGTATTTATCAGTAGTAGTACATTGATGATAACTGTCTTTATTAGTATTAGTATTGTGATGATAACTGTGTCTTTATTAGCATTAGTACAGTGATGATAACTGTCTTTATTAGTATTAGTATTGTGATGATAACTGTGTCTTTATTAGTATTACTATTGTGATGATAACTGTATTAATCAGTAGTCGTACATTGATGATAACTGTCTTTATTAGTATTAGTACAGTGATGATAACTGTGTCTTTATTAGTATTAGTACAGTGATGATAACTGTGTCTTTATTAGTATTCGTATTGTGATGATAACTGTATTTATCAGTAGTAGTACATTGATGATAACTGTATTTATCAGTAGTAGTACATTGATGATAACTGTCTTTATTAGTATTAGTACAGTGATGAAAACTGTGTCTTTATCAGTATAAGTACAGTGATGATAACTGTCTTTATTAGTATTAGTATTGTGATGATAACTGTGTCTTTATTAGTTTTAGTATTGTGATGATAACTCTGTCTTTATTAGTATTAGTACAGTGATGATAACTGTATTTATCAGTAGTAGTACATTGATGATAACTGTCTTTATTAGTATTCGTACAGTGATGATAACTGTATTTATCAGGAGTAGTACATTGATGATAACTGTCTTTATTAGTATTAGTGTTGTGATGATAACTGTCTTTATTAGTATTAGTACAGTGATGATAACTGTGTCTTTATTAGTATTAGTACAGTGATGGTAACTGTATTTATCAGAAGTAGTACATTGATGATAACTGTATTTATCAGTAGTAGTACATTGATGATAACTGTCTTTATTAGTATTAGTACAGTGATGAAAACTGTGTCTTTATCAGTATAAGTACAGTGATGATAACTGTCTTTATTAGAACTAGTACAGTGATGATAACTGTCTTTATTAGTATTAGCATTGTGATGATAACTGTATTTATTAGTATCGTGATGATAACTGTATTTATCAGTAGTCGTACAGTGATGATAACTGTCTTTATTTGTATTAGTACAGTGATGATAACTGACTTTATTAGTATTAGTATTGTGATGATAACTGTGTCTTTATTAGTATTAGTACAGTGATGATAACTGTATTTATCAGTAGTAGTACATTGATGATAACTGTCTTTATTAGTATTAGTATTGTGATGATAACTGTGTCTTTATTAGTATTAGTACAGTGATGATAACTGTATTTATCAGTAGTAGTACATTGATGATAACTGTCTTTATTAGTATTAGTATTGTGATGATAACTGTGTCTTTATTAGTATTAGTACAGTGATGATAACTGTCTTTATTAGTATTAGTATTGTGATGATAACTGTGTCTTTATTAGTATTACTATTGTGATGATAACTGTATTAATCAGTAGTCGTACATTGATGATAACTGTCTTTATTAGTATTAGTACAGTGATGATAACTGTGTCTTTATTAGTATTAGTACAGTGATGATAACTGTGTCTTTATTAGTATTCGTATTGTGATGATAACTGTATTTATCAGTAGTAGTACATTGATGATAACTGTGTCTTTATTAGTATTAGTACAGTGATGATAACTGTCTTTATCTGTATAAGTACATTGATGATAACTGTATTTATCAGTAGTAGTACATTGATGATAACTGTCTTTATTAGTATAAGTACAGTGATGATATCTGTGTCTTTATTAGTATTAGTACAGTGATGATAAGTGTCTTTGTCAGTATAAGTACAGTGATGATAACTGTGTCTTTATTAGCATTAGTACAGTGATGATATCTGTGTCTTTATTAGTATTAGTACAGTGATGATAACTGTCTTTATTGGTATTAGTGCAGTGATGATAACTGTCTTTATTAGTATAAGTACAGTGATGATAACTGTATTTAACAGTCGTAGTACATTGATGATAACTGTCTTTATTGGTATTAGTATTGTGATGATAACTGTGTCTTTATTAGTATTAGTACAGTGATGATAACTGTATTTATCAGTAGTCGTACATTGATGATAACTGTCTTTATTAGTATTAGTATTGTGATGATAACTGTGTCTTTATTAGTATTAGTACAGTGATGATAACTGTATTTATCAGTAGTAGTACATTGATGAAAACTGTCTTTATTAGTGTTATTATTGTGATGATAACTGTGTCTTTATTAGTATTACTATTGTGATGATAACTGTGTCTTTATTAGTATTAGTACAGTGATGATAACTGTATTTATCAGTAGTAGTACATTGATGATAACTGTGTCTTTATTAGTATTAGTACAGTGATAACTGTCTTTATTAGTATTAGTACAGTGATGATAACTGTGTCTTTATTAGTATAAGTACAGTGATGATAACTGTGTCTTTATTAGTATTAGTACAGTGATGATAACTGTATTTATCAGTAGTAGTACATTGATGATAACTGTCTTTATTAGTATTGGTATTGTGATGATAACTGTCTTTATTAGTATTAGTACAGTGATGATAACTGTGTCTTTATTAGTATTAGTACAGTGATGATAACTGTCTTTAATAGTATTAGTATTGTGATGATAACTGTGTCTTTATTAGTATAAGTACAGTGATGATAACTGTCTTTATTAGAACTAGTACAGTGATGATAACTGTCTTTATTAGTATTAGTACAGTGATGATAACTGTGTCTTTATTAGTATTAGCATTGTGATGATAACTGTATTTATTAGTATTAGTATCGTGATGATAACTGTATTCATCAGTAGTCGTACATTGATGATAACTGTCTTTATTAGTATTAGTATTGTGATGATAACTGTGTCTTTATTAGTATTAGTACAGTGATGATAACTGTCTTTATTTGTATTAGTACAGTGATGATAACTGACTTTATTTGTATTAGTATTGTGATGATAACTGTGTCTTTATTAGTATTAGTACAGTGATGATAACTGTATTTATCAGTAGTAGTACATTGATGATAACTGTCTTTGTTAGTATTAGTATTGTGATGATAACTGTGTCTTTATTAGTATTAGTACAGTGATGATAACTGTATTTATCAGTAGTAGTACATTGATGATAACTGTCTTTATTAGTATTAGTATTGTGATGATAACTGTGTCTTTATTAGTATTACTACAGTGATGATAACTGTCTTTGTTAGTCTTAGTATTGTGATGATAACTGTGTCTTTATTAGTATTACTATTGTGATGATAACTGTATTAATCAGTAGTAGTACATTGATGATAACTGTATTTATCAGTAGTAGTACAGTGATGATAACTGTGTCTTTATTAGTATGAGCACAGTGATGATAACTGTGTCTTTATCAGTATAAGTACAGTGATGATATCTGTGTCTTTATTAGTACTAGTACAGTGATGATAACTGTCTTTATTAGTATTAGTACAGTGATGATAACTGTCTTTATGAGTATTAGTATTGTGATAACTGTGTCTTTATTAGTATAAGTACATTGATGATAACTGTGTCTTTATGAGTACTAGTACAGTGATGATAACTGTCTTTATTAGTATTAGTACAGTGATGATAACTGTCTTTATTAGTATTAGTATTGTGATAACTGTGTCTTTATTAGTATTAGTACAGTGATGATAACTGTCTTTATTAGTATTAGTATTGTGATGATAACTGTGTCTTTATTAGTTTTAGTATTGTGATGATAACTCTGTGTTTATTAGTATTAGTACAGTGATGATAACTGACTTCATTAGTGTTAGTACAGTGATGATAACTGTGTCTTTATTAGTATTAGTACATTGATGATAACTGTGTCTTTATTAGTATTAGTACAGTGATGATAACTGTCTTTATTAGTATAAGTACAGTGATGATAACTGTCTTTATTAGTATTAGTACAGTGATGATAACTGTCTTTATTAGTATTAGTATCGTGATGATAACTGTATTTATCAGTAGTCGTACATTGATGATAACTGTCTTTATTAGTATTAGTATTGTGATGATAACTGTGTCTTTATTAGTATTAGTATTGTGATGATAACTGTGTCTTTATTAGTATTAGTACAGTGATGATAACTGACTTCATTAGTGTTAGTACAGTGATGATAACTGTGTCTTTATTCGTATTCGTACATTGATGATAACTGTGTCTTTATTAGTATTAGTACAGTGATGATAACTGTGTCTTTATTAGTATTAGTACATTGATGATAACTGTGTCTTTATTAGTGTTAGTACAGTGATGATAACTGACTTCATTAGTGTTAGTACAGTGATGATAACTGTCTTTATTAGTATTAGTACATTGATGATTACTGTCTTTATTAGTACTAGTACAGTGATGATAACTGTCTTTATTAGTATAAGTACAGTGATGATCACTGTGTCTTTATTGGTATTAGTACAGTGATGATAACTGTGTCTTTATTAGTATAAGTACAGTGATGATATCTGTGTCTTTATTAGTATTAGTATTGTGATAACTGTGTCTTTATTAGTATTAGTACAGTGATGATAACTGTGTCTTTATCAGAATAAGTACAGTGATGATATATGTGTCTTTATTAGTATTAGTACAGTGATGATTACTGTCTTTATTAGTACTAGTACAGTGATGATAACTGACTTTATTAGTATTAGTACAGTGATGATAACTGTCTTTATTAGTATAAGTACAGTGATGATAACTGTCTTTATTGGTATTAGTACAGTGATGATAACTGTGTCTTTATTAGTATTAGTACAGTGATGATAACTGTGTCTTTATTAGTATTAGTACAGTGATGATAACTGACTTCATTAGTGTTAGTACAGTGATGATAACTGTCTTTATTAGTGTAAGTACAGTGATGATAACTGTCTTTATTAGTATTAGTACAGTGATGATATCTGTGTCTTTATTAGTATTAGTACAGTGATGATAACTGTCTTTATTAGTATTAGTACAGTGAGGATAACTGTATTTATCAGTAGTCGTACATTGATGATAACTGTCTTTATTAGGATTAGTATTGTGATGATAACTGTGTCTTTATTAGTATTAGTACAGTGATGATAACTGACTTCATTAGTGTTAGTACAGTGATGATAACTGTGTCTTTATTAGTATTAGTACATTGATGATAACTGTGTCTTTATTAGTATTAGTACAGTGATGATAACTGTCTTTATTAGTATAAGTACAGTGATGATAACTGTCTTTATTAGTATTAGTACAGTGATGATAACTGTCTTTATTAGTATTAGTATCGTGATGATAACTGTATTTATCAGTAGTCGTACATTGATGATAACTGTGTCTTTATTAGTATTAGTACAGTGATGATAACTGACTTCATTAGTGTTAGTACAGTGATGATAACTGTGTCTTTATTAGTATTAGTACATTGATGATAACTGTGTCTTTATTAGTATTAGTACAGTGACGTTAACTGACTTCATTAGTGTTAGTACAGTGATGATAACTGTCTTTATTAGTATTAGTACATTGATGATTCCTGTCTTTATTAGTACTAGTACAGTGATGATAACTGTCTTTATTAGTATAAGTACAGTGATGATCACTGTGTCTTTATTGGTATTAGTACAGTGATGATAACTGTGTCTTTATTAGTAAAAGTACAGTGATGATAACTGTCTTTATTCGTATTAGTATTGTGATAACTATGTCTTTATTCGTATTAGTACAGTGATGATAACTGTGTCTTTATCAGAATAAGTACAGTGATGATATCTGTGTCTTTATTAGTATTAGTACAGTGATGATTACTGTCTTTATTAGTACTAGTACAGTGATGATAACTGTCTTTATTGGTATTAGTACAGTGATGATATCTGTGTCTTTATTAGTATTAGTATTGTGATAACTGTGTCTTTATTAGTATTAGTACAGTGATGATAACTGTGTCTTTATTAGTATTAGTACAGTGATGATAACTGTGTCTTTATTAGTATTAGTATCGTGATGATAACTGTATTTATCAGGAGTAGTACATTGATGATAACTGTCTTTATTAGTGTTAGTATTGTGATGATAACTGTGTCTTTATTAGTATAAGTATCGTGATGATAACTGTATTTATCAGTAGTAGTACAGTGATGATAACTGTCTTTATTAGTATTAGTATTGTGATGATAACTGTGTCTTTAATAGTATTAGTACAGTGATGATAACTGTGTCTTTATTAGTATTAGTACAGTGATGATAACTGTCTTTATTAGTATTAGTACAGTGATGATAACTGACTTCATGAGTGTTAGTACAGTGATGATAACTGTCTTTATTACTATTAGTATTGTGATGATAACTGTGTCTTTATTAGTATTAGTATTGTGATGATAACTGTGTCTTTATTAGTATTAGTACAGTGATGATAACTGTGTCTTTATTAGTATTAGTACAGTGATGATAACTGTCTTTATTAGTATTAGTATTGTGATGATAACTGTGTCTTTATTAGTATTAGTACAGTGATGATAACTGTGTCTTTATTAGTATTAGTACAGTGATGATAACTGACTTTATTAGTATTAGTATTGTGATGATAACTGTGTCTTTATTCGTCTTAGTACAGTGATGATAACTGTGTCTTTATTAGTATAAGTACATTGATGATAACTGTCTTTATTAGTATTAGTATTGTGATGATAACTGTGTCTTTATTAGTATTAGTACAGTGATGATAACTGTGTCTTTATTAGTATAAGTACAGTGATGATAACTGTCTTTATTACTATTAGTATTGTGATGATAACTGTCTTTATTAGGATTAGTATTGTGATGATAACTGTGTCTTTATTAGTATTAGTACAGTGATGATAACTGTCTTTATTAGCATTAGTATTGTGATGATAACTGTGTCTTTATTAGTATAAGTACAGTGATGATAACTGTCTTTATTTGTATTAGTATTGTGATGATAACTGTGTCTTTATTAGTATTAGTACAGTGATGATAACTGTGTCTTTATTAGTATTAGTACAGTGATGATAACCGTGTCTTTATTAGTATTAGTATTGTGATCATGACTGTGTCTTTATTAGTATTAGTACAGTGATGATAACTGTGTCTTTATTAGTATTAGTATTGTGATGATGACTGTGTCTTTATTAGTATTAGTACAGTGATGATAACTGTGTCTTTATCAGTATAAGTACAGTGATGATAACTGTGTCTTTATTAGTATAAGTACAGTGATGATAACTGTGTCTTTATTAGTATAAGTACAGTGATGATAACTGTCTTTATTAATATTAGTATTGTGATGATAACTGTGTCTTTATGAGTATAAGTACAGTGATGATAACTGACTTTATTAGTACTTGTACAGTGATGATAACTGTGTCTTTATTAGCATAAGTATCGTGATGATAACTGTGTCTTTATTAGTATAAGTATCGTGATGATAACTGTATTTATCAGTAGTAGTACATTGATGATAACTGTGTCTTTATTAGTATTAGTATTGTGATGATAACTGTGTCTTTATGAGTATAAGTATCGTGATGATAACTGTATTTGTCAGTAGTCGTACATTGATGATAACTGTCTTTATTATTATTAGTATTGTGATGATAACTGTGTCTTTATTAGTATTAGTATTGTGATGATAACTGTGTCTTTATTAGTATTAGTATTGTGATGATAACTGTGTCTTTATTAGTATTAGTACAGTGATGATAACTGTGTCTTTATGAGTATAAGTACAGTGATGATAACTGTCTTTGTGAGTATTAGTACATTGATGATTACTGTCTTTATTAGTACTAGTACAGTGATGATAACTGTCTTTGTTAGTATTAGTACAGTGATGATAACTGTCTTTATTAGTATAAGTACAGTGATGATAACTGTCTTTATTGGTATTAGTACAGTGATGATAACTGTGTCTTTATTAGTATAAGTACAGTGATGACAACTGTCTTTATCAGTACTAGTACAGTGATGATAACTGTGTCTTTATTAGTATAAGTATCGTGATGATAACTGTATTTATCAGTAGTCGTACATTGATGATAACTGTCTTTATTAGTATTAGTATTGTGATGATAACTGTGTCTTTATTAGTATTAGTACAGTGATGATAACTGTCTTTATTAGGATTAGTATCGTGATGATAACTGTATTTATCAGTAGTCGTACATTGATGATAACTGTCTTTAATAGTATTAGTATTGTGATGATAACTGTGTCTTTATTAGTATTAGTACAGTGATGATAACTGACTTCATGAGTGTTAGTACAGTGATGATAACTGTGTCTTTATTAGTATAAGTACAGTGATGATAACTGTCTTTATTACGATTAGTATTGTGATGATAACTGTGTCTTTATTAGTATAAGTACAGTGATGATAACTGTCTTTATTACGATTAGTATTGTGATGATAACTGTGTCTTTATTCGTATTAGTACAGTGATGATAACTGTCTTTATTAGTATTCGTATTGTGATGATAATTGTGTCTTTATTAGTATTAGTACAGTGATGATAACTGTCTTTATTAGTATTAGTACAGTGATGATAACTGTGTCTTTATGAGTATTAGTACAGTGATGATAACTGTCTTTATTAGAATTAGTATTGTGATGATAACTGTGTCTTTATTAGTCTGAGTACAGTGATGATAACTGTCTTTATTAGTATTAGTATTGTGATGATAACTGTGTCTTTATTAGTATTAGTACAGTGATGATAACTGTGTCTTTATTAGTATTTGTACAGTGATGATAACCGTGTCTTTATTAGTATTAGTATTGTGATGATGACTGTGTCTTTATTAGTATTAGTACAGTGATGATAACTGTGTCTTTATTAGTATTAGTACAGTGATGATAACTGTGTCTTCATCAGTATTAGTACAGTGATGATAACTGTGTCTTTATCAGTATAAGTACAGTGATGATAACTGTGTCTTTATTAGTATAAGTACAGTGATGATAACTGTCTTTATTAGTATTAGTATTGTGATGATAACTGTGTCTTTATCAGTATAAGTACAGTGATGATAACTGTCTTTATTAGTATTAGTACATTGATGATTACTGTCTTTATTAGTACTAGGACAGTGATGATAACTGTGTCTTTATTAGTATAAGTACAGTGATGATAACTGTCTTTATTAGTACTAGTACAGTGATGATAACTGTGTCTTTATTAGTGTAAGTATCGTGATGATAACTGTATTTATCAGTAGTCGTACATTGATGATAACTGTGTCTTTATTAGTGTTAGTATTGTGATGATAACTGTGTCTTTATTAGTATAAGTATCGTGATGATAACTGTGTTTTTATTAGTATTAGTATTGTGATGATGACTGTGTATTTATTAGTATGAGTACAGTGATGATAACTGTATTTATTAGTATTAGTATCGTGATGATAACTGTATTTATCAGTAGTCGTACATTGATGATAACTGTCTTTATTAGTATTAGTATTGTGATGATAACTGTGTCTTTATTAGTATTAGTATCGTGATGATAACTGTATTTATCAGTAGTCGTACATTGATGATAACTGTCTTTATTAGTATTAGTATTGTGATGATAACTGTCTTTATTCGTATTAGTATTGTGATGATAACTGTCTTTATTAGTATTAGTACAGTGATGATAACTGTCTTTATTAGTGTTAGTACAGTGATGATAACTGTGTCTTTATTAGTATAAGTACAGTGATGATAACTGTGTCTTTATTAGTATTAGTATCGTGATGATAACTGTATTTATCAGTCGTCGTACATTGATGATAACTGTCTTTATTAGTATTAGTATTGTGATGATAACTGTCTTTATTAGTATTTGTACAGTGATGATAACTGTGTCTTTGTCAGTATAAGTACAGTGATGATAACTGACTTCATTAGTGTTAGTACAGTGATGATAACTGTGTCTTTATTAGTATTAGTACAGTAATGATAACTGTGTCTTTATTAGTATTAGTACATTGATGATAACTGTGTCTTTATCAGTATAAGTACAGTGATGATAACTGTCTTTATTAGTATAAGTACAGTGATGACAACTGTCTTTATTAGTATAAGTACAGTGATGATAACTGTCTTTATTAGTGTCAGTACATTGATGATTACTGTCATTATTAGTACTAGTACAGTGATGATAACTGTCTTTATTAGTATAAGTACAGTGATGATAACTGTCTTTATTGGTATTAGTACAGTGATGATAACTGTGTCTTTATTAGTGTAAGTACAGTGATGATAACTGTCTTTATTAGTATAAGTACAGTGATGATAACTGTCTTTATTGGTATTAGTACAGTGATGATAACTGTGTCTTTATTAGTATAAGTACAGTGATGATAACTGTCTTTATTAGTACTAGTACAGTGATGATAACTGTGTCTTTATTAGTATAAGTATCGTGATGATAACTGTATTTATCAGGAGTAATGCAGTGATGATAACTGTCTTTATTCGTATTAGTATTCTGATGATAACTGTGTCTTTATTAGTATTAGTACAGTGATGATAACTGTCTTTATTAGTATTAGTATCGTGATGATAACTGTATTTATCAGTAGTCGTACATTGATGATAACTGTCTTTATTAGTATTAGTGTTGTGATGATAACTGTGTCTTTATTAGTATAAGTATCGTGATGATAACTGTATTTGTCAGTCGTCGTACATTGATGATAACTGTCTTTATTATTATTAGTATTGTGATGATAACTGTGTCTTTATTAGTATTAGTATTGTGATGATAACTGTGTCTTTATTAGTATAAGTACAGTGATGATAACTGTCTTTATTAGTATTAGTATCGTGATGATAACTGTATTTATCAGTAGTCGTACATTGATGATAACTGTCTTTATTAGTATAAGTATTGTGATTGATAACTGTGTCTTTATTAGTATTAGTATTGTGATGATAACTGTGTCTTTATTAGTATTAGTACAGTGATGATAACTGTGTCTTTATGAGTATAAGTACAGTGATGATAACTGTCTTTATTACGATTAGTATTGTGATGATAACTGTGTCTTTATTAGTATAAGTACAGTGATGATAACTGTCTTTATTACGATTAGTATTGTGATGATAACTGTGTCTTTATTCGTATTAGTACAGTGATGATAACTGTCTTTATTAGTATTCGTATTGTGATGATAATTGTGTCTTTATTAGTATTAGTACAGTGATGATAACTGTCTTTATTAGTATTAGTACAGTGATGATAACTGTGTCTTTATGAGTATTAGTACAGTGATGATAACTGTCTTTATTAGAATTAGTATTGTGATGATAACTGTGTCTTTATTAGTCTGAGTACAGTGATGATAACTGTCTTTATTAGTGTTAGTACAGTGATGATAACTGTGTCTTTATTAGTATAAGTACAGTGATGATAACTGTGTCTTTATTAGTATTAGTATCGTGATGATAACTGTATTTATCAGTCGTCGTACATTGATGATAACTGTCTTTATTAGTATTAGTATTGTGATGATAACTGTCTTTATTAGTATTTGTACAGTGATGATAACTGTGTCTTTGTCAGTATAAGTACAGTGATGATAACTGACTTCATTAGTGTTAGTACAGTGATGATAACTGTGTCTTTATTAGTATTAGTACAGTAATGATAACTGTGTCTTTATTAGTATTAGTACATTGATGATAACTGTGTCTTTATCAGTATAAGTACAGTGATGATAACTGTCTTTATTAGTATAAGTACAGTGATGACAACTGTCTTTATTAGTATAAGTACAGTGATGATAACTGTCTTTATTAGTGTTAGTACATTGATGATTACTGTCATTATTAGTACTAGTACAGTGATGATAACTGTCTTTATTAGTATAAGTACAGTGATGATAACTGTCTTTATTGGTATTAGTACAGTGATGATAACTGTGTCTTTATTAGTGTAAGTACAGTGATGATAACTGTCTTTATTAGTATAAGTACAGTGATGATAACTGTCTTTATTGGTATTAGTACAGTGATGATAACTGTGTCTTTATTAGTATAAGTACAGTGATGATAACTGTCTTTATTAGTACTAGTACAGTGATGATAACTGTGTCTTTATTAGTATAAGTATCGTGATGATAACTGTATTTATCAGGAGTAATGCAGTGATGATAACTGTCTTTATTCGTATTAGTATTCTGATGATAACTGTGTCTTTATTAGTATTAGTACAGTGATGATAACTGTCTTTATTAGTATTAGTATCGTGATGATAACTGTATTTATCAGTAGTCGTACATTGATGATAACTGTCTTTATTAGTATTAGTGTTGTGATGATAACTGTGTCTTTATTAGTATAAGTATCGTGATGATAACTGTATTTATCAGTCGTAGTACATTGATGATAACTGTGTCTTTATTAGTATTAGTATTGTGATGATAACTGTGTCTTTATTAGTATAAGTATCGTGATGATAACTGTATTTGTCAGTCGTCGTACATTGATGATAACTGTCTTTATTATTATTAGTATTGTGATGATAACTGTGTCTTTATTAGTATTAGTATTGTGATGATAACTGTGTCTTTATTAGTATAAGTACAGTGATGATAACTGTCTTTATTAGTATTAGTATCGTGATGATAACTGTATTTATCAGTAGTCGTACATTGATGATAACTGTCTTTATTAGTATAAGTATTGTGATTGATAACTGTGTCTTTATTAGTATTAGTATTGTGATGATAACTGTGTCTTTATTAGTATTAGTACAGTGATGATAACTGTGTCTTTATGAGTATAAGTACAGTGATGATAACTGTCTTTATTACGATTAGTATTGTGATGATAACTGTGTCTTTATTAGTATAAGTACAGTGATGATAACTGTCTTTATTACGATTAGTATTGTGATGATAACTGTGTCTTTATTCGTATTAGTACAGTGATGATAACTGTCTTTATTAGTATTCGTATTGTGATGATAATTGTGTCTTTATTAGTATTAGTACAGTGATGATAACTGTCTTTATTAGTATTAGTACAGTGATGATAACTGTGTCTTTATGAGTATTAGTACAGTGATGATAACTGTCTTTATTAGAATTAGTATTGTGATGATAACTGTCTTTATTAGTATTCGTATTGTGATGATAACTGTCTTTATTAGTATTAGTACAGTGATGATAACTGTGTCTTTATTAGTATTTGTACAGTGATGATAACCGTGTCTTTATTAGTATTAGTATTGTGATGATGACTGTGTCTTTATTAGTATTAGTACAGTGATGATAACTGTGTCTTTATTAGTATTAGTACAGTGATGATAACTGTGTCTTCATCAGTATTAGTACAGTGATGATAACTGTGTCTTTATCAGTATAAGTACAGTGATGATAACTGTGTCTTTATTAGTATAAGTACAGTGATGATAACTGTCTTTATTAGTATTAGTATTGTGATGATAACTGTGTCTTTATCAGTATAAGTACAGTGATGATAACTGTCTTTATTAGTATTAGTACATTGATGATTACTGTCTTTATTAGTACTAGGACAGTGATGATAACTGTGTCTTTATTAGTATAAGTACAGTGATGATAACTGTCTTTATTAGTACTAGTACAGTGATGATAACTGTGTCTTTATTAGTGTAAGTATCGTGATGATAACTGTATTTATCAGTAGTCGTACATTGATGATAACTGTGTCTTTATTAGTGTTAGTATTGTGATGATAACTGTGTCTTTATTAGTATAAGTATCGTGATGATAACTGTGTTTTTATTAGTATTAGTATTGTGATGATGACTGTGTATTTATTAGTATGAGTACAGTGATGATAACTGTATTTATTAGTATTAGTATCGTGATGATAACTGTATTTATCAGTAGTCGTACATTGATGATAACTGTCTTTATTAGTATTAGTATTGTGATGATAACTGTGTCTTTATTAGTATTAGTATCGTGATGATAACTGTATTTATCAGTAGTCGTACATTGATGATAACTGTCTTTATTAGTATTAGTATTGTGATGATAACTGTCTTTATTCGTATTAGTATTGTGATGATAACTGTCTTTATTAGTATTAGTACAGTGATGATAACTGTCTTTATTAGTGTTAGTACAGTGATGATAACTGTGTCTTTATTAGTATAAGTACAGTGATGATAACTGTGTCTTTATTAGTATTAGTATCGTGATGATAACTGTATTTATCAGTCGTCGTACATTGATGATAACTGTCTTTATTAGTATTAGTATTGTGATGATAACTGTCTTTATTAGTATTTGTACAGTGATGATAACTGTGTCTTTGTCAGTATAAGTACAGTGATGATAACTGACTTCATTAGTGTTAGTACAGTGATGATAACTGTGTCTTTATTAGTATTAGTACAGTAATGATAACTGTGTCTTTATTAGTATTAGTACATTGATGATAACTGTGTCTTTATCAGTATAAGTACAGTGATGATAACTGTCTTTATTAGTATAAGTACAGTGATGACAACTGTCTTTATTAGTATAAGTACAGTGATGATAACTGTCTTTATTAGTGTTAGTACATTGATGATTACTGTCATTATTAGTACTAGTACAGTGATGATAACTGTCTTTATTAGTATAAGTACAGTGATGATAACTGTCTTTATTGGTATTAGTACAGTGATGATAACTGTGTCTTTATTAGTGTAAGTACAGTGATGATAACTGTCTTTATTAGTATAAGTACAGTGATGATAACTGTCTTTATTGGTATTAGTACAGTGATGATAACTGTGTCTTTATTAGTATAAGTACAGTGATGATAACTGTCTTTATTAGTACTAGTACAGTGATGATAACTGTGTCTTTATTAGTATAAGTATCGTGATGATAACTGTATTTATCAGGAGTAATGCAGTGATGATAACTGTCTTTATTCGTATTAGTATTCTGATGATAACTGTGTCTTTATTAGTATTAGTACAGTGATGATAACTGTCTTTATTAGTATTAGTATCGTGATGATAACTGTATTTATCAGTAGTCGTACATTGATGATAACTGTCTTTATTAGTATTAGTGTTGTGATGATAACTGTGTCTTTATTAGTATAAGTATCGTGATGATAACTGTATTTATCAGTCGTAGTACATTGATGATAACTGTGTCTTTATTAGTATTAGTATTGTGATGATAACTGTGTCTTTATTAGTATAAGTATCGTGATGATAACTGTATTTGTCAGTCGTCGTACATTGATGATAACTGTCTTTATTATTATTAGTATTGTGATGATAACTGTGTCTTTATTAGTATTAGTATTGTGATGATAACTGTGTCTTTATTAGTATAAGTACAGTGATGATAACTGTCTTTATTAGTATTAGTATCGTGATGATAACTGTATTTATCAGTAGTCGTACATTGATGATAACTGTCTTTATTAGTATAAGTATTGTGATTGATAACTGTGTCTTTATTAGTATTAGTATTGTGATGATAACTGTGTCTTTATTAGTATTAGTACAGTGATGATAACTGTGTCTTTATGAGTATAAGTACAGTGATGATAACTGTCTTTATTACGATTAGTATTGTGATGATAACTGTGTCTTTATTAGTATAAGTACAGTGATGATAACTGTCTTTATTACGATTAGTATTGTGATGATAACTGTGTCTTTATTCGTATTAGTACAGTGATGATAACTGTCTTTATTAGTATTCGTATTGTGATGATAATTGTGTCTTTATTAGTATTAGTACAGTGATGATAACTGTCTTTATTAGTATTAGTACAGTGATGATAACTGTGTCTTTATGAGTATTAGTACAGTGATGATAACTGTCTTTATTAGAATTAGTATTGTGATGATAACTGTCTTTATTAGTATTCGTATTGTGATGATAACTGTCTTTATTAGTATTAGTACAGTGATGATAACTGTGTCTTTATTAGTATTTGTACAGTGATGATAACCGTGTCTTTATTAGTATTAGTATTGTGATGATGACTGTGTCTTTATTAGTATTAGTACAGTGATGATAACTGTGTCTTTATTAGTATTAGTACAGTGATGATAACTGTGTCTTCATCAGTATTAGTACAGTGATGATAACTGTGTCTTTATCAGTATAAGTACAGTGATGATAACTGTGTCTTTATTAGTATAAGTACAGTGATGATAACTGTCTTTATTAGTATTAGTATTGTGATGATAACTGTGTCTTTATCAGTATAAGTACAGTGATGATAACTGTCTTTATTAGTATTAGTACATTGATGATTACTGTCTTTATTAGTACTAGGACAGTGATGATAACTGTGTCTTTATTAGTATAAGTACAGTGATGATAACTGTCTTTATTAGTACTAGTACAGTGATGATAACTGTGTCTTTATTAGTGTAAGTATCGTGATGATAACTGTATTTATCAGTAGTCGTACATTGATGATAACTGTGTCTTTATTAGTGTTAGTATTGTGATGATAACTGTGTCTTTATTAGTATAAGTATCGTGATGATAACTGTGTTTTTATTAGTATTAGTATTGTGATGATGACTGTGTATTTATTAGTATGAGTACAGTGATGATAACTGTATTTATTAGTATTAGTATCGTGATGATAACTGTATTTATCAGTAGTCGTACATTGATGATAACTGTCTTTATTAGTATTAGTATTGTGATGATAACTGTGTCTTTATTAGTATTAGTATCGTGATGATAACTGTATTTATCAGTAGTCGTACATTGATGATAACTGTCTTTATTAGTATTAGTATTGTGATGATAACTGTCTTTATTCGTATTAGTATTGTGATGATAACTGTCTTTATTAGTATTAGTACAGTGATGATAACTGTCTTTATTAGTGTTAGTACAGTGATGATAACTGTGTCTTTATTAGTATAAGTACAGTGATGATAACTGTGTCTTTATTAGTATTAGTATCGTGATGATAACTGTATTTATCAGTCGTCGTACATTGATGATAACTGTCTTTATTAGTATTAGTATTGTGATGATAACTGTCTTTATTAGTATTTGTACAGTGATGATAACTGTGTCTTTGTCAGTATAAGTACAGTGATGATAACTGACTTCATTAGTGTTAGTACAGTGATGATAACTGTGTCTTTATTAGTATTAGTACAGTAATGATAACTGTGTCTTTATTAGTATTAGTACATTGATGATAACTGTGTCTTTATCAGTATAAGTACAGTGATGATAACTGTCTTTATTAGTATAAGTACAGTGATGACAACTGTCTTTATTAGTATAAGTACAGTGATGATAACTGTCTTTATTAGTGTTAGTACATTGATGATTACTGTCATTATTAGTACTAGTACAGTGATGATAACTGTCTTTATTAGTATAAGTACAGTGATGATAACTGTCTTTATTGGTATTAGTACAGTGATGATAACTGTGTCTTTATTAGTGTAAGTACAGTGATGATAACTGTCTTTATTAGTATAAGTACAGTGATGATAACTGTCTTTATTGGTATTAGTACAGTGATGATAACTGTGTCTTTATTAGTATAAGTACAGTGATGATAACTGTCTTTATTAGTACTAGTACAGTGATGATAACTGTGTCTTTATTAGTATAAGTATCGTGATGATAACTGTATTTATCAGGAGTAATGCAGTGATGATAACTGTCTTTATTCGTATTAGTATTCTGATGATAACTGTGTCTTTATTAGTATTAGTACAGTGATGATAACTGTCTTTATTAGTATTAGTATCGTGATGATAACTGTATTTATCAGTAGTCGTACATTGATGATAACTGTCTTTATTAGTATTAGTGTTGTGATGATAACTGTGTCTTTATTAGTATAAGTATCGTGATGATAACTGTATTTATCAGTCGTAGTACATTGATGATAACTGTGTCTTTATTAGTATTAGTATTGTGATGATAACTGTGTCTTTATTAGTATAAGTATCGTGATGATAACTGTATTTGTCAGTCGTCGTACATTGATGATAACTGTCTTTATTATTATTAGTATTGTGATGATAACTGTGTCTTTATTAGTATTAGTATTGTGATGATAACTGTGTCTTTATTAGTATAAGTACAGTGATGATAACTGTCTTTATTAGTATTAGTATCGTGATGATAACTGTATTTATCAGTAGTCGTACATTGATGATAACTGTCTTTATTAGTATAAGTATTGTGATTGATAACTGTGTCTTTATTAGTATTAGTATTGTGATGATAACTGTGTCTTTATTAGTATTAGTACAGTGATGATAACTGTGTCTTTATGAGTATAAGTACAGTGATGATAACTGTCTTTATTACGATTAGTATTGTGATGATAACTGTGTCTTTATTAGTATAAGTACAGTGATGATAACTGTCTTTATTACGATTAGTATTGTGATGATAACTGTGTCTTTATTCGTATTAGTACAGTGATGATAACTGTCTTTATTAGTATTCGTATTGTGATGATAATTGTGTCTTTATTAGTATTAGTACAGTGATGATAACTGTCTTTATTAGTATTAGTACAGTGATGATAACTGTGTCTTTATGAGTATTAGTACAGTGATGATAACTGTCTTTATTAGAATTAGTATTGTGATGATAACTGTCTTTATTAGTATTCGTATTGTGATGATAACTGTCTTTATTAGTATTAGTACAGTGATGATAACTGTGTCTTTATTAGTATTTGTACAGTGATGATAACCGTGTCTTTATTAGTATTAGTATTGTGATGATGACTGTGTCTTTATTAGTATTAGTACAGTGATGATAACTGTGTCTTTATTAGTATTAGTACAGTGATGATAACTGTGTCTTCATCAGTATTAGTACAGTGATGATAACTGTGTCTTTATCAGTATAAGTACAGTGATGATAACTGTGTCTTTATTAGTATAAGTACAGTGATGATAACTGTCTTTATTAGTATTAGTATTGTGATGATAACTGTGTCTTTATCAGTATAAGTACAGTGATGATAACTGTCTTTATTAGTATTAGTACATTGATGATTACTGTCTTTATTAGTACTAGGACAGTGATGATAACTGTGTCTTTATTAGTATAAGTACAGTGATGATAACTGTCTTTATTAGTACTAGTACAGTGATGATAACTGTGTCTTTATTAGTGTAAGTATCGTGATGATAACTGTATTTATCAGTAGTCGTACATTGATGATAACTGTGTCTTTATTAGTGTTAGTATTGTGATGATAACTGTGTCTTTATTAGTATAAGTATCGTGATGATAACTGTGTTTTTATTAGTATTAGTATTGTGATGATGACTGTGTATTTATTAGTATGAGTACAGTGATGATAACTGTATTTATTAGTATTAGTATCGTGATGATAACTGTATTTATCAGTAGTCGTACATTGATGATAACTGTCTTTATTAGTATTAGTATTGTGATGATAACTGTGTCTTTATTAGTATTAGTATCGTGATGATAACTGTATTTATCAGTAGTCGTACATTGATGATAACTGTCTTTATTAGTATTAGTATTGTGATGATAACTGTCTTTATTCGTATTAGTATTGTGATGATAACTGTCTTTATTAGTATTAGTACAGTGATGATAACTGTCTTTATTAGTGTTAGTACAGTGATGATAACTGTGTCTTTATTAGTATAAGTACAGTGATGATAACTGTGTCTTTATTAGTATTAGTATCGTGATGATAACTGTATTTATCAGTCGTCGTACATTGATGATAACTGTCTTTATTAGTATTAGTATTGTGATGATAACTGTCTTTATTAGTATTTGTACAGTGATGATAACTGTGTCTTTGTCAGTATAAGTACAGTGATGATAACTGACTTCATTAGTGTTAGTACAGTGATGATAACTGTGTCTTTATTAGTATTAGTACAGTAATGATAACTGTGTCTTTATTAGTATTAGTACATTGATGATAACTGTGTCTTTATCAGTATAAGTACAGTGATGATAACTGTCTTTATTAGTATAAGTACAGTGATGACAACTGTCTTTATTAGTATAAGTACAGTGATGATAACTGTCTTTATTAGTGTTAGTACATTGATGATTACTGTCATTATTAGTACTAGTACAGTGATGATAACTGTCTTTATTAGTATAAGTACAGTGATGATAACTGTCTTTATTGGTATTAGTACAGTGATGATAACTGTGTCTTTATTAGTGTAAGTACAGTGATGATAACTGTCTTTATTAGTATAAGTACAGTGATGATAACTGTCTTTATTGGTATTAGTACAGTGATGATAACTGTGTCTTTATTAGTATAAGTACAGTGATGATAACTGTCTTTATTAGTACTAGTACAGTGATGATAACTGTGTCTTTATTAGTATAAGTATCGTGATGATAACTGTATTTATCAGGAGTAATGCAGTGATGATAACTGTCTTTATTCGTATTAGTATTCTGATGATAACTGTGTCTTTATTAGTATTAGTACAGTGATGATAACTGTCTTTATTAGTATTAGTATCGTGATGATAACTGTATTTATCAGTAGTCGTACATTGATGATAACTGTCTTTATTAGTATTAGTGTTGTGATGATAACTGTGTCTTTATTAGTATAAGTATCGTGATGATAACTGTATTTATCAGTCGTAGTACATTGATGATAACTGTGTCTTTATTAGTATTAGTATTGTGATGATAACTGTGTCTTTATTAGTATAAGTATCGTGATGATAACTGTATTTGTCAGTCGTCGTACATTGATGATAACTGTCTTTATTATTATTAGTATTGTGATGATAACTGTGTCTTTATTAGTATTAGTATTGTGATGATAACTGTGTCTTTATTAGTATAAGTACAGTGATGATAACTGTCTTTATTAGTATTAGTATCGTGATGATAACTGTATTTATCAGTAGTCGTACATTGATGATAACTGTCTTTATTAGTATAAGTATTGTGATTGATAACTGTGTCTTTATTAGTATTAGTATTGTGATGATAACTGTGTCTTTATTAGTATTAGTACAGTGATGATAACTGTGTCTTTATGAGTATAAGTACAGTGATGATAACTGTCTTTATTAGTATTAGTACATTGATGATTACTGTCTTTATTAGTACTAGTACAGTGATGATAACTGTCTTTATTAGTATTAGTACAGTGATGATAACTGTCTTTATTAGTATAAGTACAGTGATGATAACTGTCTTTATTGGTATTAGTACAGTGATGATAACTGTGTCTTTATTAGTATAAGTACAGTGATGATAACTGTCTTTATTAGTACTAGTACAGTGATGATAACTGTGTCTTTATTAGTATAAGTATCGTGATGATAACTGTATTTATCAGTAGTAGTACATTGATGATAACTGTCTTTATTAGTGTTAGTATTGTGATGATAACTGTGTCTTTATTAGTATTAGTACAGTGATGATAACTGTCTTTATTAGTATTAGTATCGTGATGATAACTGTATTTATCAGTAGTCGTACATTGATGATAACTGTCTTTAATAGTATTAGTATTGTGATGATAACTGTGTCTTTATTAGTATTAGTACAGTGATGATAACTGACTTCATTAGTGTTAGTACAGTGATGATAACTGTGTCTTTATTAGTATAAGTACAGTGATGATAACTGTCTTTATTACTATTAGTATTGTGATGATAACTGTGTCTTTATTAGTATTAGTACAGTGATGATAACTGTCTTTATTAGTATTAGTATTGTGATGATAACTGTGTCTTTATTAGTATTAGTACAGTGATGATAACTGTCTTTATTAGTATTAGTACAGTGATGATAACTGTGTCTTTATTAGTATTAGTACAGTGATGACAACTGTCTTTATTAGTATTAGTATTGTGATGATAACTGTGTCTTTATTAGTCTTAGTACAGTGATGATAACTGTCTTTATTAGTATTAGTATTGTGATGATAACTGTGTCTTTATTAGTATTCGTACAGTGATGATAACTGTGTCTTTATTAGTATTAGTACAGTGATGATAACCGTGTCTTTATTAGTATTAGTATTGTGATGATGACTGTGTCTTTATTAGTATTAGTACAGTGATGATAACTGTGTCTTTATTAGTATTAGTACAGTGATGATAACTGTGTCTTTATCAGTATTAGTACAGTGATGATAACTGTGTCTTTATCAGTATAAGTACAGTGATGATAACTGTCTTTATTAGTATTAGTACATTGTTGATTACTGTCTTTATTAGTATTAGTATCGTGATGATAACTGTATTTATCAGTCGTCGTACATTGATGATAACTGTCTTTATTAGTATTAGTATTGTGATGATAACTGTGTCTTTATTAGTATAAGTATCGTGATGATAACTGTATTTATCAGTAGTCGTACATTGATGATAACTGTCTTTATTAGTATTAGTATTGTGATGATAACTGTGTCTTTATTAGTATTAGTACAGTGATGATAACTGTCTTTATTAGTGTTAGTACAGTGATGATAACTGTGTCTTTATTAGTATAAGTACAGTGATGATAACTGTGTCTTTATTAGTATTAGTATCATGATGATAACTGTATTTATCAGTAGTCGTACATTGATGATAACTGTCTTTATTAGTATTAGTATTGTGATGATAACTGTCTTTATTAGTATTAGTACAGTGATGATAACTGTGTCTTTATTAGTATTAGTACAGTGATGATATCTGTGTCTTTTTTAGTATTAGTACAGTGATGATAACTGTCTTTATTAGTATTAGTACAGTGATGATAACTGTCTTTATTAGTATAAGTACAGTGATGATAACTGTATTTATCAGTCGTAGTACATTGATGATAACTGTCTTTATTAGTATTAGTATTGTGATGATAACTGTGTCTTTATTAGTATTAGTACAGTGATGATAACTGTATTTATCAGTAGTCGTACATTGATGATAACTGTCTTTATTAGTATTAGTATTGTGATGATAACTGTGTCTTTATTAGTATTAGTACAGTGATGATAACTGTATTTATCAGTAGTAGTACATTGATGAAAACTGTCTTTATTAGTGTTAGTATTGTGATGATAACTGTGTCTTTATTAGTATTACTATTGTGATGATAACTGTGTCTTTATTAGTATTAGTACAGTGATGATAACTGTATTTATCAGTAGTAGTACATTGATGATAACTGTGTCTTTATTAGTATTAGTACAGTGATGATAACTGTCTTTATTAGTATTAGTATTGTGATGATAACTGTGTCTTTATTAGTATTAGTACAGTGATGATTACTGTCTTTATTAGAACTAGTACAGTGATGATAACTGTATTTATCAGTAGTAGTAGATTGATGATAACTGTCTTTATTAGTATTAGTACAGTGATGATAACTGTGTCTTTATTAGTATTCGTATTGTGATGATAACTGTATTTATCAGTAGTAGTACATTGATGATAACTGTGTCTTTATTAGTATTAGTACAGTGATGATAACTGTCTTTATCAGCATAAGTACATTGATGATAACTGTATTTATCAGTAGTAGTACATTGATGATAACTGTCTTTATTCGTATAAGTACAGTGATGATATCTGTGTCTTTATCAGTATTAGTACAGTGATGATAACTGTCTTTGTCAGTATAAGTACAGTGATGATAACTGTGTCTTTATTAGTATTAGTACAGTGATGATATCTGTGTCTTTTTTAGTATTAGTACAGTGATGATAACTGTCTTTATTAGTATTAGTACAGTGATGATAACTGTCTTTATTAGTATAAGTACAGTGATGATAACTGTATTTATCAGTCGTAGTACATTGATGATAACTGTCTTTATGAGTATTAGTATTGTGATGATAACTGTGTCTTTATTAGTGTTAGTACAGTGATGATAACTGTATTTATCAGTAGTCGTACATTGATGATAACTGTCTTTATTAGTATTAGTATTGTGATGATAACTGTGTCTTTATTAGAATTAGTACAGTGATGATAACTGTATTTATCAGTAGTAGTACATTGATGAAAACTGTCTTTATTAGTGTTAGTATTGTGATGATAACTGTGTCTTTATTAGTATTACTATTGTGATGATAACTGTGTCTTTATTAGTATTAGTACAGTGATGATAACTGTATTTATCAGTAGTAGTACATTGATGATAACTGTGTCTTTATTAGTATTAGTACAGTGATGATAACTGTCTTTATCTGTTTAAGTACATTGATGATAACTGTATTTATCAGTAGTAGTACATTGATGATAACTGTCTTTATTAGTATAAGTACAGTGATGATAACTGTCTTTATTAGTATTAGTACAGTGATGATATCTGTGTCTTTATTAGAACTAGTACAGTGATGATAACTGTGTCTTTATTAGTATTAGTACATTGATGATAACTGTCTTTATTAGTATTAGTACAGTGATGAAAACTGTGTCTTTATCAGTATAAGTACAGTGATGATAACTGTCTTTATTAGAACTAGTACAGTGATGATAACTGTCTTTATTAGTATTAGTACAGTGATGATAACTGTGTCTTTATGAGTATTAGTACAGTGATGATAACTGTATTTATCAGTAGTCGTACAGTGTGTTAGATCCTGGGGTTCTTTGGCCCGATACGGGGCTACTTACTGACTCAGCTCTCTATTAAAAGATTTTAGAGCTGGTGTTCTTGCGAGGAAACTCGCCTGGCTCTGCTAACTGCCGTTACTCCTGACGTCTACCCTGCTTCCTCCGGTAAATGCGCACTCGGTCGAGGGGCCAACCTGACCCCGGGCGCTCCTACCAGTCGCGTCAGTTATGGCAGCTTCCCTCTTTTGGATCCGGGCTCTTGGTAAATTGCCAGGTTTGGTTTTAACGGCTAGGATTACATCTAAAACCGTAAGGGATTGTTAAGTGGATAGGTCACTAGGATAACCTTTCAGAACTCAGATGTTGGACATACAATAGATTTAACTTTTTACTTGCCACGAGGAACATTTACCACTTTAAGCAAATGAATGCACTTGAGAGTTTTACTTTAAATGCAGATTAGATATTTATTGCAGGTTATATTTATATATTGTTAGTAAGGGTCAGGCTACAGCTCACATAATAAAAATTGTCACTACACTTGATTCGTAATTTAATTTTCTTCTTAGATTATACTCATTGGGTTAGGTTGACGCGTCGTCTCGTTTGGAGCTGGATTTCAAAGGTCCGATGAAAAAGTTATTTTGGAGGTGTTAGGAGCGAAGGTCTGGCCAGACCCTCCGGCCCCTCCTGCTCAGCCAACGGAGTCCATTCAGCGATCCTTCAGGCTCAGTACAAAGTCTTTAAGGCGGCTGTGTCCATCCGTTGTCCAGTTGTTAAAGTCAAGCAGGGGGAGAGGAAAATCTCCGTCTTTCAATCTTTGTCCACGAACGGCGGTCTTTTTTCCGTGAGCAGAGACGAAGTCCTCCGACGCGGCTGTCGATCGAGGTCCAGTGTTTCTCCATGGATGGCTCGGTCAGCGTCCCGTCGTGAATTCCCGTCTTGCTGTTTGCAAGTTACTTATTTTATAACACTTTTGGGCTGCCTCTCCCCTCTCTCCCCCCTCTTCTCCAACACGTCCTCCCTCAGCACATGATTAACATGACATCATTGATTTGGTGCATGTGCTTCGAAAAGTGCCTAACTTTTGTGTGTGTGCATGAGGTAATCACCCCAACTTCCCTGTGTGGGCGCTTACACAATCAAGCCCTGCGCGTGTGTCTGGGTGTTCAACATCTGTTGTACTTCCCCTTTTCCTACACTCACATTTCTAACACAGATTAGTTATCATAATCACAGTTACAGTTGTTAATCACTTTGCTTAGTACAGATTTGCTTATAAAATGATTATTGATCTCATCCTTCATCATTATTATGCTTTGTGTCTTCTCTTCTCAACCGCCGTTATTTCCCCATCCCTTGAAGCCAACACCCTGCTTACTTCCTCTTTCTCTGGACTTTCATGACAAACAGTCTACACTATACTCAGATACACATATTATTATTATTATCAGGTTTATATTTGTTAAAATCACTTTACATTTGTTATGTAATACACGCTTGCTTTAAAATGATTATTCGATTTCATCCGTTCAACTATAATTATACGCTTTATGTCCCTTTAGCCTAATTTACATACCGAACATGTATTCCCTCATTTAAGGCAGCTTCCCTGGGAGCTCAACTCTATTTGACACCCCCTTCTTGAGGTCACAGGCTGCCTCGCCTTAGCTAGTAGGAATCTCACAGGAAGTTTTCATCGGCCGGGGCAGTGATGACGAGCACGTCGTCCTCTGGTGAAGACGGTCCTGATGCCCGCTCTCAGCTGTCGATCACCACTAGGTGATGAAGGTTAACCTTGTTAACTTCTCCACACGGCATGTACCGCATAAGCATGCATCCATAACCTTCACTGGTTTATGGTGCATTCGGTTAAATTCTCTTCTTTTTCCTGTGACCCGGCGTGGTTTCTGGTCTCCGGGTCCCTGCCATGCAACGGCTAGGGTGGTCGGCAGCAGGCAGACCACACAGGCATTCTTAACTTCTCTCCATTGCAACACTTCTTTTTCTCTGGAGAGAAATCACTTCTTTGCGCAACCCAACTTCCTCAGGGCTCTTCCTGCCCAGAGCCCCGTAGCACTCCTTCTCATGGTAACCACCCCTTTGACATTGGCCACTCTGACGTAGGGAGGTAAATCTTGTATGTTGGTGGCCATTCTTGAGTTCCTGGTTTCTCCTAGTACGGAACCGGCTTCAGCTGCCCTACTCCTTGGATTCCTCTTTTCTTGAGTTGAACAGTATTGCTGTCCAATATCTTGACTACTATGTCGGATTTATCGTACTTGGCTTTGGCTGCTTTGACTCCACGAGCACCAACAGGTACTTTTCTCCGCTCTTCCCTGGTACCCCAAGGGGTCCTGCCACATCCATGCAGATAGAGCCCCAGGGTACAGTACTTTTAATGGTGAGTCCTCCCACCCTTTGTCCTCTCCTTCCTGCGTTGTGTCGACCACACAACTCACAGTCTTTTAGGATTCTGCGGACTTCTTTTTCAGGAATCCAGAGTCGCTGCTTTCCCAGTTCCCTTTGCGTTGGAACGGTGCCTGCATATCCTAGTGCGCCATGCACCGCCTGCACCACCTCCTCCACGCTCTCTTCTGGGACTACCCTTCCTTTGGGCAATTCTTCCCACTTCTCGATCCCAACAAAGACAACTTGTCTCATCTGGACGAAACGATCCACTTCTTCGTTTCCTTGCCAATGAGTTCCTTCTCGCGTGTGGGCCCTCTGGTGCACCACTTCGAGCTCCATGCTTAGCCGTAATTCGGCTATTTTTCTCCATAGGTCTTGATGAGCCACTTTTTAACTTTTAGCGCTCTCCAACCCATTTTCCTCCCATATGGACAGGTCTTCGTTAAGGGCCTGAGCCCAGTAATAACTATCAGTTATGACTCTAGCTCTTTTCACCCTTCTCTTTGCACTGCTGTTCTACTTCTCCTTTAACCGACGCCCTACTTTCTTCTTGATGTAGGTCGGTTAGGTGTTGTTGGATGGCAGCGTCCCAGGTGGTCCATCCTCTTCCGTACAGGATGACCTGATGTTGGACGTTGCCTCTGTTGTCTTTATCCGGTGTCGGTTCTCCCGATGCCGCTCATTCTGCCGCGTCGTCCCTCTGGTCCTCGCTGCCGTCCGGTGGCGATTCCTTCATCGGGGCCGCTGGCTCGTCCCGCTGGGTCGCCTCTGTCTGCCGGCCGGTCCCTGGAACGTCTGGTCCGTTCTGCTACTCTTGCATCTTGGACTTTGTCTTTGTTGTCTCGAGTCGCCGTCCTCCCAAAGCCTCTCGTCGCGCGTTGAGTAAGGGATGGGGTCGGGCTCTGGCCCCTCTACAGGTCGGATGTTTCTGGTCGATGCTCCTCCGTCGCCTGCGGTTCTCCTGTGCTGGCTTGTAAATACCACACACAGCTTCGATTCGTGGATGTCTCGCAATCGGACTTCTTTGAGGCTTGGGCAGCGTTACTTTCTACCCAATACTCGCCTCCTTCTCAGGTCTTTCGTACACGAACGACAGCCTCTCTCGGCTGCTGGGGTTCTTCTTCTTGTTGGGCGCCACGTGTTAGATCCTGGGGTTCTTTGGCCCGATACGGGGCTACTTACTGACTCAGCTCTCTATTAAAAGATTTTAGAGCTGGTGTTCTTGCGAGGAAACTCGCCTGGCTCTGCTAACTGCCGTTACTCCTGACGTCTACCCTGCTTCCTCCGGTAAATGCGCACTCGGTCGAGGGGCCAACCTGACCCCGGGCGCTCCTACCAGTCGCGTCAGTTATGGCAGCTTCCCTCTTTTGGATCCGGGCTCTTGGTAAATTGCCAGGTTTGGTTTTAACGGCTAGGATTACATCTAAAACCGTAAGGGATTGTTAAGTGGATAGGTCACTAGGATAACCTTTCAGAACTCAGATGTTGGACATACAATAGATTTAACTTTTTACTTGCCACGAGGAACATTTACCACTTTAAGCAAATGAATGCACTTGAGAGTTTTACTTTAAATGCAGATTAGATATTTATTGCAGGTTATATTTATATATTGTTAGTAAGGGTCAGGCTACAGCTCACATAATAAAAATTGTCACTACACTTGATTCGTAATTTAATTTTCTTCTTAGATTATACTCATTGGGTTAGGTTGACGCGTCGTCTCGTTTGGAGCTGGATTTCAAAGGTCCGATGAAAAAGTTATTTTGGAGGTGTTAGGAGCGAAGGTCTGGCCAGACCCTCCGGCCCCTCCTGCTCAGCCAACGGAGTCCATTCAGCGATCCTTCAGGCTCAGTACAAAGTCTTTAAGGCGGCTGTGTCCATCCGTTGTCCAGTTGTTAAAGTCAAGCAGGGGGAGAGGAAAATCTCCGTCTTTCAATCTTTGTCCACGAACGGCGGTCTTTTTTCCGTGAGCAGAGACGAAGTCCTCCGACGCGGCTGTCGATCGAGGTCCAGTGTTTCTCCATGGATGGCTCGGTCAGCGTCCCGTCGTGAATTCCCGTCTTGCTGTTTGCAAGTTACTTATTTTATAACACTTTTGGGCTGCCTCTCCCCTCTCTCCCCCCTCTTCTCCAACACGTCCTCCCTCAGCACATGATTAACATGACATCATTGATTTGGTGCATGTGCTTCGAAAAGTGCCTAACTTTTGTGTGTGTGCATGAGGTAATCACCCCAACTTCCCTGTGTGGGCGCTTACACAATCAAGCCCTGCGCGTGTGTCTGGGTGTTCAACATCTGTTGTACTTCCCCTTTTCCTACACTCACATTTCTAACACAGATTAGTTATCATAATCACAGTTACAGTTGTTAATCACTTTGCTTAGTACAGATTTGCTTATAAAATGATTATTGATCTCATCCTTCATCATTATTATGCTTTGTGTCTTCTCTTCTCAACCGCCGTTATTTCCCCATCCCTTGAAGCCAACACCCTGCTTACTTCCTCTTTCTCTGGACTTTCATGACAAACAGTCTACACTATACTCAGATACACATATTATTATTATTATCAGGTTTATATTTGTTAAAATCACTTTACATTTGTTATGTAATACACGCTTGCTTTAAAATGATTATTCGATTTCATCCGTTCAACTATAATTATACGCTTTATGTCCCTTTAGCCTAATTTACATACCGAACATGTATTCCCTCATTTAAGGCAGCTTCCCTGGGAGCTCAACTCTATTTGACAAGTGATGATAACTGTCTTTATTTGTATTAGTACAGTGATGATAACTGACTTTATTAGTATTAGTATTGTGATGATAACTGTGTCTTTATTAGTATTAGTGCAGTGATGATAACTGTATTTATCAGTAGTAGTACATTGATGATAACTGTCTTTATTAGTATTAGTATTGTGATGATAACTGTGTCTTTATTAGTATTACTATTGTGATGATAACTGTATTTATCAGAAGTAGTACATTGATGATAACTGTCTTTATTAGTATTAGTACAGTGATGATAACTGTGTCTTTATCAGTATTAGTACAGTGATGATA
The DNA here is from genome assembly GCA_028022725.1 of Lycodopsis pacificus. Lineage (NCBI taxonomy): Eukaryota > Metazoa > Chordata > Actinopteri > Perciformes > Zoarcidae > Lycodopsis > Lycodopsis pacificus. Next base: position 1,377,620 of record CM051690.1, read on the forward strand.
ACTGTGTCTTTATTAGTATTCGTATTGTGATGATAACTGTATTTATCAGCAGTAGTACATTGATGATAACTGTGTCTTTATTAGTATTAGTACAGTGATGATAACTGTCTTTATCTGTAAAAGTACATTGATGATAACTGTATTTATCAGTAGTAGTCCATTGATGATAACTGTCTTTATTCGTATAAGTACAGTGATGATATCTGTGTCTTTATTAGTATTAGTACAGTGATGATAACTGTCTTTGTCAGTATAAGTACAGTGATGATAACTGTGTCTTTATTAGTATTAGTACAGTGATGATATCTGTGTCTTTTTTAGTATTAGTACAGTGATGATAACTGTCTTTATTAGTATTAGTACAGTGATGATAACTGTCTTTATTAGTATAAGTACAGTGATGATAACTGTATTTATCAGTCGTAGTACATTGATGATAACTGTCTTTATTAGGATTAGTATTGTGATGATAACTGTGTCTTTATTAGTGTTAGTACAGTGATGATAACTGTATTTATCAGTAGTCGTACATTGATGATAACTGTCTTTATTAGTATTAGTATTGTGATGATAACTGTGTCTTTATTAGTATTAGTACAGTGATGATAACTGTATTTATCAGTAGTAGTACATTGATGAAAACTGTCTTTATTAGTGTTAGTATTGTGATGATAACTGTGTCTTTATTAGTATTACTATTGTGATGATAACTGTGTCTTTATTAGTATTAGTACAGTGATGATAACTGTATTTATCAGTAGTAGTACATTGATGATAACTGTGTCTTTATTAGTATTAGTACAGTGATGATAACTGTCTTTATCAGTATAAGTACATTGATGATAACTGTATTTATCAGTAGTAGTACATTGATGATAACTGTCTTTATTCGTATAAGTACAGTGATGATATCTGTGTCTTTATTAGTATTAGTACAGTGATGATAACTGTCTTTGTCAGTCGTAGTACATTGATGATAACTGTCTTTATTAGTGTTAGTACAGTGATGATAACTATATTTATCAGTAGTCGTACATTGATGATAACTGTCTTTATTAGTATTAGTATTGTGATGATAACTGTGTCTTTATTAGAATTAGTACAGTGATGATAACTGTATTTATCAGGAGTAGTACATTGATGAAAACTGTCTTTATTAGTGTTAGTATTGTGATGATAACTGTGTCTTTATTAGTATTACTATTGTGATGATAACTGTGTCTTTATTAGAACTAGTACAGTGATGATAACTGTGTCTTTATTAGTATTAGTACATTGATGATAACTGTCTTTATTAGTATTAGTACAGTGATGAAAACTGTGTCTTTATCAGTATAAGTACAGTGATGATAACTGTCTTTATTAGAACTAGTACAGTGATGTTAACTGTCTTTATTAGTATTAGTACAGTGATGATAACTGTGTCTTTATTAGTATTAGCATTGTGATGATAACTGTATTTATTAGTATCGTGATGATAACTGTATTTATCAGTAGTCGTACAGTGATGATAACTGTCTTTATTTGTATTAGTACAGTGATGATAACTGACTTTATTAGTATTAGTATTGTGATGATAACTGTGTCTTTATTAGTATTAGTGCAGTGATGATAACTGTATTTATCAGTAGTAGTACAGTGATGATAACTGTGTCTTTATTAGTATTCGTATTGTGATGATAACTGTATTTATCAGTAGTAGTACATTGATGATAACTGTGTCTTTATTAGTATTAGTACAGTGATGATAACTGTCTTTATCTGAATAAGTACATTGATGATAACTGTATTTATCAGTAGTAGTACATTGATGATAACTGTCTTTATTCGTATAAGTACAGTGATGATATCTGTGTCTTTATTAGTATAAGTACAGTGATGATAACTGTCTTTGTCAGTATAAGTACAGTGATGATAACTGTGTCTTTATTAGTATTAGTACAGTGATGATATCTGTGTCTTTTTTAGTATTAGTACAGTGATGATAACTGTCTTTATTAGTATTAGTACAGTGATGATAACTGTCTTTATTAGTATAAGTACAGTGATGATAACTGTATTTATCAGTCGTAGTACATTGATGATAACTGTCTTTATTAGTATTAGTATTGTGATGATAACTGTGTCTTTATTAGTGTTAGTACAGTGATGATAACTGTATTTATCAGTAGTCGTACATTGATGATAACTGTCTTTATTAGTATTAGTATTGTGATGATAACTGTGTCTTTATTAGTATTAGTACAGTGATGATAACTGTATTTATCAGTCGTAGTACATTGATGAAAACTGTCTTTATTAGTGTTAGTATTGTGATGATAACTGTGTCTTTATTAGTATTACTATTGTGATGATAACTGTGTCTTTATTAGTATTAGTACAGTGATGATAACTGTATTTATCAGTAGTAGTACATTGATGATAACTGTGTCTTTATTAGTATTAGTACAGTGATGATAACTGTCTTTATTAGTATTAGTATTGTGATGATAACTGTGTCTTTATTAGTATTAGTACAGTGATGATAACTGTATTTATCAGTAGTCGTACATTGATGATAACTGTCTTTATTAGTATTAGTATTGTGATGATAACTGTGTCTTTATTAGTATTAGTACAGTGATGATAACTGTATTTATCAGTAGTAGTACATTGATGAAAACTGTCTTTATTAGTGTTAGTATTGTGATGATAACTGTGTCTTTATTAGTATTACTATTGTGATGATAACTGTGTCTTTATTAGTATTAGTACAGTGATGATAACTGTATTTATCAGTAGTAGTACATTGATGATAACTGTGTCTTTATTAGTATTAGTACAGTGATGATAACTGTCTTTATTAGTATTAGTATTGTGATGATAACTGTGTCTTTATTAGTATTAGTACAGTGATGATTACTGTCTTTATTAGAACTAGTACAGTGATGATAACTGTATTTATCAGTAGTAGTAGATTGATGATAACTGTCTTTATTAGTATTAGTACAGTGATGATAACTGTGTCTTTATTAGTATTCGTATTGTGATGATAACTGTATTTATCAGCAGTAGTACATTGATGATAACTGTGTCTTTATTAGTATTAGTACAGTGATGATAACTGTGTCTTTATTAGTATTCGTATTGTGATGATAACTGTATTTATCAGCAGTAGTACATTGATGATAACTGTGTCTTTATTAGTATTAGTACAGTGATGATAACTGTCTTTATCTGTATAAGTACATTGATGATAACTGTATTTATCAGTAGTAGTACATTGATGATAACTGTCTTTATTAGTATAAGTACAGTGATGATAACTGTCTTTATTAGTATTAGTACAGTGATGATATCTGTGTCTTTATTAGAACTAGTACAGTGATGATAACTGTGTCTTTATTAGTATTAGTACATTGATGATAACTGTCTTTATTAGTATTAGTACAGTGATGAAAACTGTGTCTTTATCAGTATAAGTACAGTGATGATAACTGTCTTTATTAGAACTAGTACAGTGATGATAACTGTCTTTATTAGTATTAGTACAGTGATGATAACTGTGTCTTTATGAGTATTAGCATTGTGATGATAACTGTATTTATTAGTATCGTGATGATAACTGTATTTATCAGTAGTCGTACAGTGATGATAACTGTCTTTATTTGTATTAGTACAGTGATGATAACTGACTTTATTAGTATTAGTATTGTGATGATAACTGTGTCTTTATTAGTATTAGTGCAGTGATGATAACTGTATTTATCAGTAGTAGTACATTGATGATAACTGTCTTTATTAGTATTAGTATTGTGATGATAACTGTGTCTTTATTAGTATTACTATTGTGATGATAACTGTATTTATCAGAAGTAGTACATTGATGATAACTGTCTTTATTAGTATTAGTACAGTGATGATAACTGTGTCTTTATCAGTATTAGTACAGTGATGATAACTGTGTCTTTATTAGTATTCGTATTGTGATGATAACTGTATTTATCAGCAGTAGTACATTGATGATAACTGTGTCTTTATTAGTATTAGTACAGTGATGATAACTGTCTTTGTCTGTAAAAGTACATTGATGATAACTGTATTTATCAGTAGTAGTCCATTGATGATAACTGTCTTTATTCGTATAAGTACAGTGATGATATCTGTGTCTTTATTAGTATTAGTACAGTGATGATAACTGTCTTTGTCAGTATAAGTACAGTGATGATAACTGTGTCTTTATTAGTATTAGTACAGTGATGATATCTGTGTCTTTTTTAGTATTAGTACAGTGATGATAACTGTCTTTATTAGTATTAGTACAGTGATGATAACTGTCTTTATTAGTATAAGTACAGTGATGATAACTGTATTTATCAGTCGTAGTACATTGATGATAACTGTCTTTATTAGTATTAGTATTGTGATGATAACTGTGTCTTTATTAGTGTTAGTACAGTGATGATAACTGTATTTATCAGTAGTCGTACATTGATGATAACTGTCTTTATTAGTATTAGTATTGTGATGATAACTGTGTCTTTATTAGTATTAGTACAGTGATGATAACTGTATTTATCAGTAGTAGTACATTGATGAAAACTGTCTTTATTAGTGTTAGTATTGTGATGATAACTGTGTCTTTATTAGTATTACTATTGTGATGATAACTGTGTCTTTATTAGTATTAGTACAGTGATGATAACTGTATTTATCAGTAGTAGTACATTGATGATAACTGTGTCTTTATTAGTATTAGTACAGTGATGATAACTGTCTTTATCAGCATAAGTACATTGATGATAACTGTATTTATCAGTAGTAGTACATTGATGATAACTGTCTTTATTCGTATAAGTACAGTGATGATATCTGTGTCTTTATTAGTATTAGTACAGTGATGATAACTGTCTTTGTCAGTCGTAGTACATTGATGATAACTGTCTTTATTAGTGTTAGTACAGTGATGATAACTATATTTATCAGTAGTCGTACATTGATGATAACTGTCTTTATTAGTATTAGTATTGTGATGATAACTGTGTCTTTATGAGAATTAGTACAGTGATGATAACTGTATTTATCAGTAGTAGTACATTGATGAAAACTGTCTTTATTAGTGTTAGTATTGTGATGATAACTGTGTCTTTATTAGTATTACTATTGTGATGATAACTGTGTCTTTATTAGAACTAGTACAGTGATGATAACTGTGTCTTTATTAGTATTAGTACATTGATGATAACTGTCTTTATTAGTATTAGTACAGTGATGAAAACTGTGTCTTTATCAGTATAAGTACAGTGATGATAACTGTCTTTATTAGAACTAGTACAGTGATGTTAACTGTCTTTATTAGTATTAGTACAGTGATGATAACTGTGTCTTTATTAGTATTAGCATTGTGATGATAACTGTATTTATTCGTATCGTGATGATAACTGTATTTATCAGTAGTCGTACAGTGATGATAACTGTCTTTATTTGTATTAGTACAGTGATGATAACTGACTTTATTAGTATTAGTATTGTGATGATAACTGTGTCTTTATTAGTATTAGTGCAGTGATGATAACTGTATTTATCAGTAGTAGTACATTGATGATAACTGTCTTTATTAGTATTAGTATTGTGATGATAACTGTGTCTTTATTAGTATTACTATTGTGATGATAACTGTATTTATCAGAAGTAGTACATTGATGATAACTGTCTTTATTAGTATTAGTACAGTGATGATAACTGTGTCTTTATCAGTATTAGTACAGTGATGATAACTGTGTCTTTATTAGTATTCGTATTGTGATGATAACTGTATTTATCAGTAGTAGTACATTGATGATAACTGTGTCTTTATTAGTATTAGTACAGTGATGATAACTGTCTTTATCTGAATAAGTACATTGATGATAACTGTATTTATCAGTAGTAGTACATTGATGATAACTGTCTTTATTCGTATAAGTACAGTGATGATATCTGTGTCTTTATTAGTATAAGTACAGTGATGATAACTGTCTTTGTCAGTATAAGTACAGTGATGATAACTGTGTCTTTATTAGTATTAGTACAGTGATGATATCTGTGTCTTTTTTAGTATTAGTACAGTGATGATAACTGTCTTTATTAGTATTAGTACAGTGATGATAACTGTCTTTATTAGTATAAGTACAGTGATGATAACTGTATTTATCAGTCGTAGTACATTGATGATAACTGTCTTTATTAGTATTAGTATTGTGATGATAACTGTGTCTTTATTAGTGTTAGTACAGTGATGATAACTGTATTTATCAGTAGTCGTACATTGATGATAACTGTCTTTATTAGTATTAGTATTGTGATGATAACTGTGTCTTTATTAGTATTAGTACAGTGATGATAACTGTATTTATCAGTCGTAGTACATTGATGAAAACTGTCTTTATTAGTGTTAGTATTGTGATGATAACTGTGTCTTTATTAGTATTACTATTGTGATGATAACTGTGTCTTTATTAGTATTAGTACAGTGATGATAACTGTATTTATCAGTAGTAGTACATTGATGATAACTGTGTCTTTATTAGTATTAGTACAGTGATGATAACTGTCTTTATTAGTATTAGTATTGTGATGATAACTGTGTCTTTATTAGTATTAGTACAGTGATGATAACTGTATTTATCAGTAGTCGTACATTGATGATAACTGTCTTTATTAGTATTAGTATTGTGATGATAACTGTGTCTTTATTAGTATTAGTACAGTGATGATAACTGTATTTATCAGTAGTAGTACATTGATGAAAACTGTCTTTATTAGTGTTAGTATTGTGATGATAACTGTGTCTTTATTAGTATTACTATTGTGATGATAACTGTGTCTTTATTAGTATTAGTACAGTGATGATAACTGTATTTATCAGTAGTAGTACATTGATGATAACTGTGTCTTTATTAGTATTAGTACAGTGATGATAACTGTCTTTATTAGTATTAGTATTGTGATGATAACTGTGTCTTTATTAGTATTAGTACAGTGATGATTACTGTCTTTATTAGAACTAGTACAGTGATGATAACTGTATTTATCAGTAGTAGTAGATTGATGATAACTGTCTTTATTAGTATTAGTACAGTGATGATAACTGTGTCTTTATTAGTATTCGTATTGTGATGATAACTGTATTTATCAGTAGTAGTACATTGATGATAACTGTGTCTTTATTAGTATTAGTACAGTGATGATAACTGTCTTTATCAGCATAAGTACATTGATGATAACTGTATTTATCAGTAGTAGTACATTGATGATAACTGTCTTTATTCGTATAAGTACAGTGATGATATCTGTGTCTTTATTAGTATTAGTACAGTGATGATAACTGTCTTTGTCAGTCGTAGTACATTGATGATAACTGTCTTTATTAGTGTTAGTACAGTGATGATAACTATATTTATCAGTAGTCGTACATTGATGATAACTGTCTTTATTAGTATTAGTATTGTGATGATAACTGTGTCTTTATGAGAATTAGTACAGTGATGATAACTGTATTTATCAGTAGTAGTACATTGATGAAAACTGTCTTTATTAGTGTTAGTATTGTGATGATAACTGTGTCTTTATTAGTATTACTATTGTGATGATAACTGTGTCTTTATTAGAACTAGTACAGTGATGATAACTGTGTCTTTATTAGTATTAGTACATTGATGATAACTGTCTTTATTAGTATTAGTACAGTGATGAAAACTGTGTCTTTATCAGTATAAGTACAGTGATGATAACTGTCTTTATTAGAACTAGTACAGTGATGTTAACTGTCTTTATTAGTATTAGTACAGTGATGATAACTGTGTCTTTATTAGTATTAGCATTGTGATGATAACTGTATTTATTCGTATCGTGATGATAACTGTATTTATCAGTAGTCGTACAGTGATGATAACTGTCTTTATTTGTATTAGTACAGTGATGATAACTGACTTTATTAGTATTAGTATTGTGATGATAACTGTGTCTTTATTAGTATTAGTGCAGTGATGATAACTGTATTTATCAGTAGTAGTACATTGATGATAACTGTCTTTATTAGTATTAGTATTGTGATGATAACTGTGTCTTTATTAGTATTACTATTGTGATGATAACTGTATTTATCAGAAGTAGTACATTGATGATAACTGTCTTTATTAGTATTAGTACAGTGATGATAACTGTGTCTTTATCAGTATTAGTACAGTGATGATAACTGTGTCTTTATTAGTATTCGTATTGTGATGATAACTGTATTTATCAGTAGTAGTACATTGATGATAACTGTGTCTTTATTAGTATTAGTACAGTGATGATAACTGTCTTTATCTGAATAAGTACATTGATGATAACTGTATTTATCAGTAGTAGTACATTGATGATAACTGTCTTTATTCGTATAAGTACAGTGATGATATCTGTGTCTTTATTAGTATAAGTACAGTGATGATAACTGTCTTTGTCAGTATAAGTACAGTGATGATAACTGTGTCTTTATTAGTATTAGTACAGTGATGATATCTGTGTCTTTTTTAGTATTAGTACAGTGATGATAACTGTCTTTATTAGTATTAGTACAGTGATGATAACTGTCTTTATTAGTATAAGTACAGTGATGATAACTGTATTTATCAGTCGTAGTACATTGATGATAACTGTCTTTATTAGTATTAGTATTGTGATGATAACTGTGTCTTTATTAGTGTTAGTACAGTGATGATAACTGTATTTATCAGTAGTCGTACATTGATGATAACTGTCTTTATTAGTATTAGTATTGTGATGATAACTGTGTCTTTATTAGTATTAGTACAGTGATGATAACTGTATTTATCAGTCGTAGTACATTGATGAAAACTGTCTTTATTAGTGTTAGTATTGTGATGATAACTGTGTCTTTATTAGTATTACTATTGTGATGATAACTGTGTCTTTATTAGTATTAGTACAGTGATGATAACTGTATTTATCAGTAGTAGTACATTGATGATAACTGTGTCTTTATTAGTATTAGTACAGTGATGATAACTGTCTTTATTAGTATTAGTATTGTGATGATAACTGTGTCTTTATTAGTATTAGTACAGTGATGATAACTGTATTTATCAGTAGTCGTACATTGATGATAACTGTCTTTATTAGTATTAGTATTGTGATGATAACTGTGTCTTTATTAGTATTAGTACAGTGATGATAACTGTATTTATCAGTAGTAGTACATTGATGAAAACTGTCTTTATTAGTGTTAGTATTGTGATGATAACTGTGTCTTTATTAGTATTACTATTGTGATGATAACTGTGTCTTTATTAGTATTAGTACAGTGATGATAACTGTATTTATCAGTAGTAGTACATTGATGATAACTGTGTCTTTATTAGTATTAGTACAGTGATGATAACTGTCTTTATTAGTATTAGTATTGTGATGATAACTGTGTCTTTATTAGTATTAGTACAGTGATGATTACTGTCTTTATTAGAACTAGTACAGTGATGATAACTGTATTTATCAGTAGTAGTAGATTGATGATAACTGTCTTTATTAGTATTAGTACAGTGATGATAACTGTGTCTTTATTAGTATTCGTATTGTGATGATAACTGTATTTATCAGTAGTAGTACATTGATGATAACTGTGTCTTTATTAGTATTAGTACAGTGATGATAACTGTCTTTATCAGCATAAGTACATTGATGATAACTGTATTTATCAGTAGTAGTACATTGATGATAACTGTCTTTATTCGTATAAGTACAGTGATGATATCTGTGTCTTTATTAGTATTAGTACAGTGATGATAACTGTCTTTGTCAGTATAAGTACAGTGATGATAACTGTGTCTTTATTAGTATTAGTACAGTGATGATATCTGTGTCTTTTTTAGTATTAGTACAGTGATGATAACTGTCTTTATTAGTATTAGTACAGTGATGATAACTGTCTTTATTAGTATAAGTACAGTGATGATAACTGTATTTATCAGTCGTAGTACATTGATGATAACTGTCTTTATGAGTATTAGTATTGTGATGATAACTGTGTCTTTATTAGTGTTAGTACAGTGATGATAACTGTATTTATCAGTAGTCGTACATTGATGATAACTGTCTTTATTAGTATTAGTATTGTGATGATAACTGTGTCTTTATTAGAATTAGTACAGTGATGATAACTGTATTTATCAGTAGTAGTACATTGATGAAAACTGTCTTTATTAGTGTTAGTATTGTGATGATAACTGTGTCTTTATTAGTATTACTATTGTGATGATAACTGTGTCTTTATTAGTATTAGTACAGTGATGATAACTGTATTTATCAGTAGTAGTACATTGATGATAACTGTGTCTTTATTGGTATTAGTACAGTGATGATAACTGTCTTTATCTGTATAAGTACATTGATGATAACTGTATTTATCAGCAGTAGTACATTGATGAAAACTGTCTTTATTAGTGTTAGTATTGTGATGATAACTGTGTCTTTATTAGTATTACTATTGTGATGATAACTGTGTCTTTATTAGTATTAGTACAGTGATGATAACTGTATTTATCAGTAGTAGTACATTGATGATAACTGTGTCTTTATTAGTATTAGTACAGTGATGATAACTGTCTTTATTAGTATTAGTATTGTGATGATAACTGTGTCTTTATTAGTATTAGTACAGTGATGATAACTGTATTTATCAGTAGTCGTACATTGATGATAACTGTCTTTATTAGTATTAGTATTGTGATGATAACTGTGTCTTTATTAGTATTAGTACAGTGATGATAACTGTATTTATCAGTAGTAGTACATTGATGAAAACTGTCTTTATTAGTGTTAGTATTGTGATGATAACTGTGTCTTTATTAGTATTACTATTGTGATGATAACTGTGTCTTTATTAGTATTAGTACAGTGATGATAACTGTATTTATCAGTAGTAGTACATTGATGATAACTGTGTCTTTATTAGTATTAGTACAGTGATGATAACTGTCTTTATTAGTATTAGTATTGTGATGATAACTGTGTCTTTATTAGTATTAGTACAGTGATGATTACTGTCTTTATTAGAACTAGTACAGTGATGATAACTGTATTTATCAGTAGTAGTAGATTGATGATAACTGTCTTTATTAGTATTAGTACAGTGATGATAACTGTGTCTTTATTAGTATTCGTATTGTGATGATAACTGTATTTATCAGTAGTAGTACATTGATGATAACTGTGTCTTTATTAGTATTAGTACAGTGATGATAACTGTCTTTATCAGCATAAGTACATTGATGATAACTGTATTTATCAGTAGTAGTACATTGATGATAACTGTCTTTATTCGTATAAGTACAGTGATGATATCTGTGTCTTTATTAGTATTAGTACAGTGATGATAACTGTCTTTGTCAGTATAAGTACAGTGATGATAACTGTGTCTTTATTAGTATTAGTACAGTGATGATATCTGTGTCTTTTTTAGTATTAGTACAGTGATGATAACTGTCTTTATTAGTATTAGTACAGTGATGATAACTGTCTTTATTAGTATAAGTACAGTGATGATAACTGTATTTATCAGTCGTAGTACATTGATGATAACTGTCTTTATGAGTATTAGTATTGTGATGATAACTGTGTCTTTATTAGTGTTAGTACAGTGATGATAACTGTATTTATCAGTAGTCGTACATTGATGATAACTGTCTTTATTAGTATTAGTATTGTGATGATAACTGTGTCTTTATTAGAATTAGTACAGTGATGATAACTGTATTTATCAGTAGTAGTACATTGATGAAAACTGTCTTTATTAGTGTTAGTATTGTGATGATAACTGTGTCTTTATTAGTATTACTATTGTGATGATAACTGTGTCTTTATTAGTATTAGTACAGTGATGATAACTGTATTTATCAGTAGTAGTACATTGATGATAACTGTGTCTTTATTGGTATTAGTACAGTGATGATAACTGTCTTTATCTGTATAAGTACATTGATGATAACTGTATTTATCAGCAGTAGTACATTGATGATAACTGTCTTTATTAGTATAAGTACAGTGATGATAACTGTCTTTATTAGTATTAGTACAGTGATGATATCTGTGTCTTTATTAGAACTAGTACAGTGATGATAACTGTGTCTTTATTAGTATTAGTACATTGATGATAACTGTCTTTATTAGTATTAGTACAGTGATGAAAACTGTGTCTTTATCAGTATAAGTACAGTGATGATAACTGTCTTTATTAGAACTAGTACAGTGATGATAACTGTCTTTATTAGTATTAGTACAGTGATGATAACTGTGTCTTTATGAGTATTAGCATTGTGATGATAACTGTATTTATCAGTAGTAGTACATTGATGATAACTGTCTTTATTCGTATAAGTACAGTGATGATATCTGTGTCTTTATTAGTATTAGTACAGTGATGATAACTGTCTTTGTCAGTCGTAGTACATTGATGATAACTGTCTTTATTAGTGTTAGTACAGTGATGATAACTATATTTATCAGTAGTCGTACATTGATGATAACTGTCTTTATTAGTATTAGTATTGTGATGATAACTGTGTCTTTATGAGAATTAGTACAGTGATGATAACTGTATTTATCAGTAGTAGTACATTGATGAAAACTGTCTTTATTAGTGTTAGTATTGTGATGATAACTGTGTCTTTATTAGTATTACTATTGTGATGATAACTGTGTCTTTATTAGAACTAGTACAGTGATGATAACTGTGTCTTTATTAGTATTAGTACATTGATGATAACTGTCTTTATTAGTATTAGTACAGTGATGAAAACTGTGTCTTTATCAGTATAAGTACAGTGATGATAACTGTCTTTATTAGAACTAGTACAGTGATGTTAACTGTCTTTATTAGTATTAGTACAGTGATGATAACTGTGTCTTTATTAGTATTAGCATTGTGATGATAACTGTATTTATTCGTATCGTGATGATAACTGTATTTATCAGTAGTCGTACAGTGATGATAACTGTCTTTATTTGTATTAGTACAGTGATGATAACTGACTTTATTAGTATTAGTATTGTGATGATAACTGTGTCTTTATTAGTATTAGTGCAGTGATGATAACTGTATTTATCAGTAGTAGTACATTGATGATAACTGTCTTTATTAGTATTAGTATTGTGATGATAACTGTGTCTTTATTAGTATTACTATTGTGATGATAACTGTATTTATCAGAAGTAGTACATTGATGATAACTGTCTTTATTAGTATTAGTACAGTGATGATAACTGTGTCTTTATCAGTATTAGTACAGTGATGATAACTGTGTCTTTATTAGTATTCGTATTGTGATGATAACTGTATTTATCAGTAGTAGTACATTGATGATAACTGTGTCTTTATTAGTATTAGTACAGTGATGATAACTGTCTTTATCTGAATAAGTACATTGATGATAACTGTATTTATCAGTAGTAGTACATTGATGATAACTGTCTTTATTCGTATAAGTACAGTGATGATATCTGTGTCTTTATTAGTATAAGTACAGTGATGATAACTGTCTTTGTCAGTATAAGTACAGTGATGATAACTGTGTCTTTATTAGTATTAGTACAGTGATGATATCTGTGTCTTTTTTAGTATTAGTACAGTGATGATAACTGTCTTTATTAGTATTAGTACAGTGATGATAACTGTCTTTATTAGTATAAGTACAGTGATGATAACTGTATTTATCAGTCGTAGTACATTGATGATAACTGTCTTTATTAGTATTAGTATTGTGATGATAACTGTGTCTTTATTAGTGTTAGTACAGTGATGATAACTGTATTTATCAGTAGTCGTACATTGATGATAACTGTCTTTATTAGTATTAGTATTGTGATGATAACTGTGTCTTTATTAGTATTAGTACAGTGATGATAACTGTATTTATCAGTCGTAGTACATTGATGAAAACTGTCTTTATTAGTGTTAGTATTGTGATGATAACTGTGTCTTTATTAGTATTACTATTGTGATGATAACTGTGTCTTTATTAGTATTAGTACAGTGATGATAACTGTATTTATCAGTAGTAGTACATTGATGATAACTGTGTCTTTATTAGTATTAGTACAGTGATGATAACTGTCTTTATTAGTATTAGTATTGTGATGATAACTGTGTCTTTATTAGTATTAGTACAGTGATGATAACTGTATTTATCAGTAGTCGTACATTGATGATAACTGTCTTTATTAGTATTAGTATTGTGATGATAACTGTGTCTTTATTAGTATTAGTACAGTGATGATAACTGTATTTATCAGTAGTAGTACATTGATGAAAACTGTCTTTATTAGTGTTAGTATTGTGATGATAACTGTGTCTTTATTAGTATTACTATTGTGATGATAACTGTGTCTTTATTAGTATTAGTACAGTGATGATAACTGTATTTATCAGTAGTAGTACATTGATGATAACTGTGTCTTTATTAGTATTAGTACAGTGATGATAACTGTCTTTATTAGTATTAGTATTGTGATGATAACTGTGTCTTTATTAGTATTAGTACAGTGATGATTACTGTCTTTATTAGAACTAGTACAGTGATGATAACTGTATTTATCAGTAGTAGTAGATTGATGATAACTGTCTTTATTAGTATTAGTACAGTGATGATAACTGTGTCTTTATTAGTATTCGTATTGTGATGATAACTGTATTTATCAGTAGTAGTACATTGATGATAACTGTGTCTTTATTAGTATTAGTACAGTGATGATAACTGTCTTTATCAGCATAAGTACATTGATGATAACTGTATTTATCAGTAGTAGTACATTGATGATAACTGTCTTTATTCGTATAAGTACAGTGATGATATCTGTGTCTTTATTAGTATTAGTACAGTGATGATAACTGTCTTTGTCAGTATAAGTACAGTGATGATAACTGTGTCTTTATTAGTATTAGTACAGTGATGATATCTGTGTCTTTTTTAGTATTAGTACAGTGATGATAACTGTCTTTATTAGTATTAGTACAGTGATGATAACTGTCTTTATTAGTATAAGTACAGTGATGATAACTGTATTTATCAGTCGTAGTACATTGATGATAACTGTCTTTATGAGTATTAGTATTGTGATGATAACTGTGTCTTTATTAGTGTTAGTACAGTGATGATAACTGTATTTATCAGTAGTCGTACATTGATGATAACTGTCTTTATTAGTATTAGTATTGTGATGATAACTGTGTCTTTATTAGAATTAGTACAGTGATGATAACTGTATTTATCAGTAGTAGTACATTGATGAAAACTGTCTTTATTAGTGTTAGTATTGTGATGATAACTGTGTCTTTATTAGTATTACTATTGTGATGATAACTGTGTCTTTATTAGTATTAGTACAGTGATGATAACTGTATTTATCAGTAGTAGTACATTGATGATAACTGTGTCTTTATTGGTATTAGTACAGTGATGATAACTGTCTTTATCTGTATAAGTACATTGATGATAACTGTATTTATCAGCAGTAGTACATTGATGATAACTGTCTTTATTAGTATAAGTACAGTGATGATAACTGTCTTTATTAGTATTAGTACAGTGATGATATCTGTGTCTTTATTAGAACTAGTACAGTGATGATAACTGTGTCTTTATTAGTATTAGTACATTGATGATAACTGTCTTTATTAGTATTAGTACAGTGATGAAAACTGTGTCTTTATCAGTATAAGTACAGTGATGATAACTGTCTTTATTAGAACTAGTACAGTGATGATAACTGTCTTTATTAGTATTAGTACAGTGATGATAACTGTGTCTTTATGAGTATTAGCATTGTGATGATAACTGTATTTATTAGTATCGTGATGATAACTGTATTTATCAGTAGTCGTACAGTGATGATAACTGTCTTTATTTGTATTAGTACAGTGATGATAACTGACTTTATTAGTATTAGTATTGTGATGATAACTGTGTCTTTATTAGTATTAGTGCAGTGATGATAACTGTATTTATCAGTAGTAGTACATTGATGATAACTGTCTTTATTAGTATTAGTATTGTGATGATAACTGTGTCTTTATTAGTATTACTATTGTGATGATAACTGTATTTATCAGAAGTAGTACATTGATGATAACTGTCTTTATTAGTATTAGTACAGTGATGATAACTGTGTCTTTATCAGTATTAGTACAGTGATGATAACTGTGTCTTTATTAGTATTCGTATTGTGATGATAACTGTATTTATCAGCAGTAGTACATTGATGATAACTGTGTCTTTATTAGTATTAGTACAGTGATGATAACTGTCTTTATCTGTAAAAGTACATTGATGATAACTGTATTTATCAGTAGTAGTCCATTGATGACAACTGTCTTTATTCGTATAAGTACAGTGATGATATCTGTGTCTTTATTAGTATTAGTACAGTGATGATAACTGTCTTTGTCAGTATAAGTACAGTGATGATAACTGTGTCTTTATTAGTATTAGTACAGTGATGATATCTGTGTCTTTTTTAGTATTAGTACAGTGATGATAACTGTCTTTATTAGTATTAGTACAGTGATGATAACTGTCTTTATTAGTATAAGTACAGTGATGATAACTGTATTTATCAGTCGTAGTACATTGATGATAACTGTCTTTATTAGTATTAGTATTGTGATGATAACTGTGTCTTTATTAGTGTTAGTACAGTGATGATAACTGTATTTATCAGTAGTCGTACATTGATGATAACTGTCTTTATTAGTATTAGTATTGTGATGATAACTGTGTCTTTATTAGTATTAGTACAGTGATGATAACTGTATTTATCAGTAGTAGTACATTGATGAAAACTGTCTTTATTAGTGTTAGTATTGTGATGATAACTGTGTCTTTATTAGTATTACTATTGTGATGATAACTGTGTCTTTATTAGTATTAGTACAGTGATGATAACTGTATTTATCAGTAGTAGTACATTGATGATAACTGTGTCTTTATTAGTATTAGTACAGTGATGATAACTGTCTTTATCAGTATAAGTACATTGATGATAACTGTATTTATCAGTAGTCGTACATTGATGATAACTGTCTTTATTCGTATAAGTACAGTGATGATATCTGTGTCTTTATTAGTATTAGTACAGTGATGATAACTGTCTTTGTCAGTCGTAGTACATTGATGATAACTGTCTTTATTAGTGTTAGTACAGTGATGATAACTATATTTATCAGTAGTCGTACATTGATGACAACTGTCTTTATTAGTATTAGTATTGTGATGATAACTGTGTCTTTATTAGAATTAGTACAGTGATGATAACTGTATTTATCAGTAGTAGTACATTGATGATAACTGTCTTTATGAGTATTAGTATTGTGATGATAACTGTGTCTTTATTAGTGTTAGTACAGTGATGATAACTGTATTTATCAGTAGTCGTACATTGATGATAACTGTCTTTATTAGTATTAGTATTGTGATGATAACTGTGTCTTTATTAGAATTAGTACAGTGATGATAACTGTATTTATCAGTAGTAGTACATTGATGAAAACTGTCTTTATTAGTGTTAGTATTGTGATGATAACTGTGTCTTTATTAGTATTTCTATTGTGATGATAACTGTGTCTTTATTAGTATTAGTACAGTGATGATAACTGTATTTATCAGTAGTAGTACATTGATGATAACTGTGTCTTTATTAGTATTAGTACAGTGATGATAACTGTCTTTATCTGTATAAGTACATTGATGATAACTGTATTTATCAGTAGTAGTACATTGATGATAACTGTCTTTATTCGTATAAGTACAGTGATGATATCTGTGTCTTTATTAGTATTAGTACAGTGATGATAACTGTCTTTGTCAGTATAAGTACAGTGATGATAACTGTGTCTTTATTAGTATTAGTACAGTGATGATATCTGTGTCTTTTTTAGTATTAGTACAGTGATGATAACTGTCTTTATTAGTATTAGTACAGTGATGATAACTGTCTTTATTAGTATAAGTACAGTGATGATAACTGTATTTATCAGTCGTAGTACATTGATGATAACTGTCTTTATGAGTATTAGTATTGTGATGATAACTGTGTCTTTATTAGTGTTAGTACAGTGATGATAACTGTATTTATCAGTAGTCGTACATTGATGATAACTGTCTTTATTAGTATTAGTATTGTGATGATAACTGTGTCTTTATTAGAATTAGTACAGTGATGATAACTGTATTTATCAGTAGTAGTACATTGATGAAAACTGTCTTTATTAGTGTTAGTATTGTGATGATAACTGTGTCTTTATTAGTATTACTATTGTGATGATAACTGTGTCTTTATTAGTATTAGTACAGTGATGATAACTGTATTTATCAGTAGTAGTACATTGATGATAACTGTGTCTTTATTAGTATTAGTACAGTGATGATAACTGTCTTTATCTGTATAAGTACATTGATGATAACTGTATTTATCAGTAGTAGTACATTGATGATAACTGTCTTTATTAGTATAAGTACAGTGATGATAACTGTCTTTATTAGTATTAGTACATTGATGATAACTGTCTTTATTAGTATTAGTACAGTGATGAAAACTGTGTCTTTATCAGTATAAGTACAGTGATGATAACTGTCTTTATTAGAACTAGTACAGTGATGATAACTGTCTTTATTAGTATTAGTACAGTGATGATAACTGTGTCTTTATGAGTATTAGCATTGTGATGATAACTGTATTTATTAGTATCGTGATGATAACTGTATTTATCAGTAGTCGTACAGTGATGATAACTGTCTTTATTTGTATTAGTACAGTGATGATAACTGACTTTATTAGTATTAGTATTGTGATGATAACTGTGTCTTTATTAGTATTAGTGCAGTGATGATAACTGTATTTATCAGTAGTAGTACATTGATGATAACTGTCTTTATTAGTATTAGTATTGTGATGATAACTGTGTCTTTATTAGTATTACTATTGTGATGATAACTGTATTTATCAGAAGTAGTACATTGATGATAACTGTCTTTATTAGTATTAGTACAGTGATGATAACTGTGTCTTTATCAGTATTAGTACAGTGATGATAACTGTGTCTTTATTAGTATTCGTATTGTGATGATAACTGTATTCATCAGCAGTAGTACATTGATGATAACTGTGTCTTTATTAGTATTAGTACAGTGATGATAACTGTCTTTATCTGTAAAAGTACATTGATGATAACTGTATTTATCAGTAGTAGTCCATTGATGACAACTGTCTTTATTCGTATAAGTACAGTGATGATATCTGTGTCTTTATTAGTATTAGTACAGTGATGATAACTGTCTTTGTCAGTATAAGTACAGTGATGATAACTGTGTCTTTATTAGTATTAGTACAGTGATGATATCTGTGTCTTTTTTAGTATTAGTACAGTGATGATAACTGTCTTTATTAGTATTAGTACAGTGATGATAACTGTCTTTATTAGTATAAGTACAGTGATGATAACTGTATTTATCAGTAGTAGTACATTGATGAAAACTGTCTTTATTAGTGTTAGTATTGTGATGATAACTGTGTCTTTATTAGTATTTCTATTGTGATGATAACTGTGTCTTTATTAGTATTAGTACAGTGATGATAACTGTATTTATCAGTAGTAGTACATTGATGATAACTGTGTCTTTATTAGTATTAGTACAGTGATGATAACTGTCTTTATCTGTATAAGTACATTGATGATAACTGTATTTATCAGTAGTAGTACATTGATGATAACTGTCTTTATTCGTATAAGTACAGTGATGATATCTGTGTCTTTATTAGTATTAGTACAGTGATGATAACTGTCTTTGTCAGTATAAGTACAGTGATGATAACTGTGTCTTTATTAGTATTAGTACAGTGATGATATCTGTGTCTTTTTTAGTATTAGTACAGTGATGATAACTGTCTTTATTAGTATTAGTACAGTGATGATAACTGTCTTTATTAGTATAAGTACAGTGATGATAACTGTATTTATCAGTCGTAGTACATTGATGATAACTGTCTTTATGAGTATTAGTATTGTGATGATAACTGTGTCTTTATTAGTGTTAGTACAGTGATGATAACTGTATTTATCAGTAGTCGTACATTGATGATAACTGTCTTTATTAGTATTAGTATTGTGATGATAACTGTGTCTTTATTAGAATTAGTACAGTGATGATAACTGTATTTATCAGTAGTAGTACATTGATGAAAACTGTCTTTATTAGTGTTAGTATTGTGATGATAACTGTGTCTTTATTAGTATTACTATTGTGATGATAACTGTGTCTTTATTAGTATTAGTACAGTGATGATAACTGTATTTATCAGTAGTAGTACATTGATGATAACTGTGTCTTTATTAGTATTAGTACAGTGATGATAACTGTCTTTATCTGTATAAGTACATTGATGATAACTGTATTTATCAGTAGTAGTACATTGATGATAACTGTCTTTATTAGTATAAGTACAGTGATGATAACTGTCTTTATTAGTATTAGTACAGTGATGATATCTGTGTCTTTATTAGAACTAGTACAGTGATGATAACTGTGTCTTTATTAGTATTAGTACATTGATGATAACTGTCTTTATTAGTATTAGTACAGTGATGAAAACTGTGTCTTTATCAGTATAAGTACAGTGATGATAACTGTCTTTATTAGAACTAGTACAGTGATGATAACTGTCTTTATTAGTATTAGTACAGTGATGATAACTGTGTCTTTATGAGTATTAGCATTGTGATGATAACTGTATTTATTAGTATCGTGATGATAACTGTATTTATCAGTAGTCGTACAGTGATGATAACTGTCTTTATTTGTATTAGTACAGTGATGATAACTGACTTTATTAGTATTAGTATTGTGATGATAACTGTGTCTTTATTAGTATTAGTGCAGTGATGATAACTGTATTTATCAGTAGTAGTACATTGATGATAACTGTCTTTATTAGTATTAGTATTGTGATGATAACTGTGTCTTTATTAGTATTACTATTGTGATGATAACTGTATTTATCAGAAGTAGTACATTGATGATAACTGTCTTTATTAGTATTAGTACAGTGATGATAACTGTGTCTTTATCAGTATTAGTACAGTGATGATAACTGTGTCTTTATTAGTATTCGTATTGTGATGATAACTGTATTCATCAGCAGTAGTACATTGATGATAACTGTGTCTTTATTAGTATTAGTACAGTGATGATAACTGTCTTTATCTGTAAAAGTACATTGATGATAACTGTATTTATCAGTAGTAGTCCATTGATGACAACTGTCTTTATTCGTATAAGTACAGTGATGATATCTGTGTCTTTATTAGTATTAGTACAGTGATGATAACTGTCTTTGTCAGTATAAGTACAGTGATGATAACTGTGTCTTTATTAGTATTAGTACAGTGATGATATCTGTGTCTTTTTTAGTATTAGTACAGTGATGATAACTGTCTTTATTAGTATTAGTACAGTGATGATAACTGTCTTTATTAGTATAAGTACAGTGATGATAACTGTATTTATCAGTCGTAGTACATTGATGATAACTGTCTTTATTAGTATTAGTATTGTGATGATAACTGTGTCTTTATTAGTGTTAGTACAGTGATGATAACTGTATTTATCAGTAGTCGTACATTGATGATAACTGTCTTTATTAGTATTAGTATTGTGATGATAACTGTGTCTTTATTAGTATTAGTACAGTGATGATAACTGTATTTATCAGTAGTAGTCCATTGATGAAAACTGTCTTTATTCGTGTTAGTATTGTGATGATAACTGTGTCTTTATTAGTATTACTATTGTGATGATAACTGTGTCTTTATTAGTATTAGTACAGTGATGATAACTGTATTTATCAGTAGTAGTACATTGATGATAACTGTGTCTTTATTAGTATTAGTACAGTGATGATAACTGTCTTTATCAGTATAAGTACATTGATGATAACTGTATTTATCAGTAGTCGTACATTGATGATAACTGTCTTTATTCGTATAAGTACAGTGATGATATCTGTGTCTTTATTAGTATTAGTACAGTGATGATAACTGTCTTTGTCAGTCGTAGTACATTGATGATAACTGTCTTTATTAGTGTTAGTACAGTGATGATAACTATATTTATCAGTAGTCGTACATTGATGATAACTGTCTTTATTAGTATTAGTATTGTGATGATAACTGTGTCTTTATTAGAATTAGTACAGTGATGATAACTGTATTTATCAGTAGTAGTACATTGATGATAACTGTCTTTATGAGTATTAGTATTGTGATGATAACTGTGTCTTTATTAGTGTTAGTACAGTGATGATAACTGTATTTATCAGTAGTCGTACATTGATGATAACTGTCTTTATTAGTATTAGTATTGTGATGATAACTGTGTCTTTATTAGAATTAGTACAGTGATGATAACTGTATTTATCAGTAGTAGTACATTGATGAAAACTGTCTTTATTAGTGTTAGTATTGTGATGATAACTGTGTCTTTATTAGTATTACTATTGTGATGATAACTGTGTCTTTATTAGTATTAGTACAGTGATGATAACTGTATTTATCAGTAGTAGTACATTGATGATAACTGTGTCTTTATTAGTATTAGTACAGTGATGATAACTGTCTTTATCTGTATAAGTACATTGATGATAACTGTATTTATCAGTAGTAGTACATTGATGATAACTGTCTTTATTAGTATAAGTACAGTGATGATAACTGTCTTTATTAGTATTAGTACAGTGATGATATCTGTGTCTTTATTAGAACTAGTACAGTGATGATAACTGTGTCTTTATTAGTATTAGTACATTGATGATAACTGTCTTTATTAGTATTAGTACAGTGATGAAAACTGTGTCTTTATCAGTATAAGTACAGTGATGATAACTGTCTTTATTAGAACTAGTACAGTGATGATAACTGTCTTTATTAGTATTAGTACAGTGATGATAACTGTGTCTTTATGAGTATTAGCATTGTGATGATAACTGTATTTATTAGTATCGTGATGATAACTGTATTTATCAGTAGTCGTACAGTGATGATAACTGTCTTTATTTGTATTAGTACAGTGATGATAACTGACTTTATTAGTATTAGTATTGTGATGATAACTGTGTCTTTATTAGTATTAGTGCAGTGATGATAACTGTATTTATCAGTAGTAGTACATTGATGATAACTGTCTTTATTAGTATTAGTATTGTGATGATAACTGTGTCTTTATTAGTATTACTATTGTGATGATAACTGTATTTATCAGAAGTAGTACATTGATGATAACTGTCTTTATTAGTATTAGTACAGTGATGATAACTGTGTCTTTATCAGTATTAGTACAGTGATGATAACTGTGTCTTTATTAGTATTCGTATTGTGATGATAACTGTATTTATCAGCAGTAGTACATTGATGATAACTGTGTCTTTATTAGTATTAGTACAGTGATGATAACTGTCTTTATCTGTAAAAGTACATTGATGATAACTGTATTTATCAGTAGTAGTCCATTGATGACAACTGTCTTTATTCGTATAAGTACAGTGATGATATCTGTGTCTTTTTTAGTATTAGTACAGTGATGATAACTGTCTTTATTAGTATTAGTACAGTGATGATAACTGTCTTTATTAGTATAAGTACAGTGATGATAACTGTATTTATCAGTCGTAGTACATTGATGATAACTGTCTTTATGAGTATTAGTATTGTGATGATAACTGTGTCTTTATTAGTGTTAGTACAGTGATGATAACTGTATTTATCAGTAGTCGTACATTGATGATAACTGTCTTTATTAGTATTAGTATTGTGATGATAACTGTGTCTTTATTAGAATTAGTACAGTGATGATAACTGTATTTATCAGTAGTAGTACATTGATGAAAACTGTCTTTATTAGTGTTAGTATTGTGATGATAACTGTGTCTTTATTAGTATTACTATTGTGATGATAACTGTGTCTTTATTAGTATTAGCACAGTGATGATAACTGTATTTATCAGTAGTAGTACATTGATGATAACTGTGTCTTTATTAGTATTAGTACAGTGATGATAACTGTCTTTATCTGTATAAGTACATTGATGATAACTGTATTTATCAGTAGTAGTACATTGATGATAACTGTCTTTATTAGTATAAGTACAGTGATGATAACTGTCTTTATTAGTATTAGTACAGTGATGATATCTGTGTCTTTATTAGAACTAGTACAGTGATGATAACTGTGTCTTTATTAGTATTAGTACATTGATGATAACTGTCTTTATTAGTATTAGTACAGTGATGAAAACTGTGTCTTTATCAGTATAAGTACAGTGATGATAACTGTCTTTATTAGAACTAGTACAGTGATGATAACTGTCTTTATTAGTATTAGTACAGTGATGATAACTGTGTCTTTATGAGTATTAGCATTGTGATGATAACTGTATTTATTAGTATCGTGATGATAACTGTATTTATCAGTAGTCGTACAGTGATGATAACTGTCTTTATTTGTATTAGTACAGTGATGATAACTGACTTTATTAGTATTAGTATTGTGATGATAACTGTGTCTTTATTAGTATTAGTGCAGTGATGATAACTGTATTTATCAGTAGTAGTACATTGATGATAACTGTCTTTATTAGTATTAGTATTGTGATGATAACTGTGTCTTTATTAGTATTACTATTGTGATGATAACTGTATTTATCAGAAGTAGTACATTGATGATAACTGTCTTTATTAGTATTAGTACAGTGATGATAACTGTGTCTTTATCAGTATTAGTACAGTGATGATAACTGTGTCTTTATTAGTATTCGTATTGTGATGATAACTGTATTCATCAGCAGTAGTACATTGATGATAACTGTGTCTTTATTAGTATTAGTACAGTGATGATAACTGTCTTTATCTGTAAAAGTACATTGATGATAACTGTATTTATCAGTAGTAGTCCATTGATGACAACTGTCTTTATTCGTATAAGTACAGTGATGATATCTGTGTCTTTATTAGTATTAGTACAGTGATGATAACTGTCTTTGTCAGTATAAGTACAGTGATGATAACTGTGTCTTTATTAGTATTAGTACAGTGATGATATCTGTGTCTTTTTTAGTATTAGTACAGTGATGATAACTGTCTTTATTAGTATTAGTACAGTGATGATAACTGTCTTTATTAGTATAAGTACAGTGATGATAACTGTATTTATCAGTAGTAGTACATTGATGAAAACTGTCTTTATTAGTGTTAGTATTGTGATGATAACTGTGTCTTTATTAGTATTTCTATTGTGATGATAACTGTGTCTTTATTAGTATTAGTACAGTGATGATAACTGTATTTATCAGTAGTAGTACATTGATGATAACTGTGTCTTTATTAGTATTAGTACAGTGATGATAACTGTCTTTATCTGTATAAGTACATTGATGATAACTGTATTTATCAGTAGTAGTACATTGATGATAACTGTCTTTATTCGTATAAGTACAGTGATGATATCTGTGTCTTTATTAGTATTAGTACAGTGATGATAACTGTCTTTGTCAGTATAAGTACAGTGATGATAACTGTGTCTTTATTAGTATTAGTACAGTGATGATATCTGTGTCTTTTTTAGTATTAGTACAGTGATGATAACTGTCTTTATTAGTATTAGTACAGTGATGATAACTGTCTTTATTAGTATAAGTACAGTGATGATAACTGTATTTATCAGTCGTAGTACATTGATGATAACTGTCTTTATGAGTATTAGTATTGTGATGATAACTGTGTCTTTATTAGTGTTAGTACAGTGATGATAACTGTATTTATCAGTAGTCGTACATTGATGATAACTGTCTTTATTAGTATTAGTATTGTGATGATAACTGTGTCTTTATTAGAATTAGTACAGTGATGATAACTGTATTTATCAGTAGTAGTACATTGATGAAAACTGTCTTTATTAGTGTTAGTATTGTGATGATAACTGTGTCTTTATTAGTATTACTATTGTGATGATAACTGTGTCTTTATTAGTATTAGTACAGTGATGATAACTGTATTTATCAGTAGTAGTACATTGATGATAACTGTGTCTTTATTAGTATTAGTACAGTGATGATAACTGTCTTTATCTGTATAAGTACATTGATGATAACTGTATTTATCAGTAGTAGTACATTGATGATAACTGTCTTTATTAGTATAAGTACAGTGATGATAACTGTCTTTATTAGTATTAGTACAGTGATGATATCTGTGTCTTTATTAGAACTAGTACAGTGATGATAACTGTGTCTTTATTAGTATTAGTACATTGATGATAACTGTCTTTATTAGTATTAGTACAGTGATGAAAACTGTGTCTTTATCAGTATAAGTACAGTGATGATAACTGTCTTTATTAGAACTAGTACAGTGATGATAACTGTCTTTATTAGTATTAGTACAGTGATGATAACTGTGTCTTTATGAGTATTAGCATTGTGATGATAACTGTATTTATTAGTATCGTGATGATAACTGTATTTATCAGTAGTCGTACAGTGATGATAACTGTCTTTATTTGTATTAGTACAGTGATGATAACTGACTTTATTAGTATTAGTATTGTGATGATAACTGTGTCTTTATTAGTATTAGTGCAGTGATGATAACTGTATTTATCAGTAGTAGTACATTGATGATAACTGTCTTTATTAGTATTAGTATTGTGATGATAACTGTGTCTTTATTAGTATTACTATTGTGATGATAACTGTATTTATCAGAAGTAGTACATTGATGATAACTGTCTTTATTAGTATTAGTACAGTGATGATAACTGTGTCTTTATCAGTATTAGTACAGTGATGATAACTGTGTCTTTATTAGTATTCGTATTGTGATGATAACTGTATTCATCAGCAGTAGTACATTGATGATAACTGTGTCTTTATTAGTATTAGTACAGTGATGATAACTGTCTTTATCTGTAAAAGTACATTGATGATAACTGTATTTATCAGTAGTAGTCCATTGATGACAACTGTCTTTATTCGTATAAGTACAGTGATGATATCTGTGTCTTTATTAGTATTAGTACAGTGATGATAACTGTCTTTGTCAGTATAAGTACAGTGATGATAACTGTGTCTTTATTAGTATTAGTACAGTGATGATATCTGTGTCTTTTTTAGTATTAGTACAGTGATGATAACTGTCTTTATTAGTATTAGTACAGTGATGATAACTGTCTTTATTAGTATAAGTACAGTGATGATAACTGTATTTATCAGTCGTAGTACATTGATGATAACTGTCTTTATTAGTATTAGTATTGTGATGATAACTGTGTCTTTATTAGTGTTAGTACAGTGATGATAACTGTATTTATCAGTAGTCGTACATTGATGATAACTGTCTTTATTAGTATTAGTATTGTGATGATAACTGTGTCTTTATTAGTATTAGTACAGTGATGATAACTGTATTTATCAGTAGTAGTACATTGATGAAAACTGTCTTTATTAGTGTTAGTATTGTGATGATAACTGTGTCTTTATTAGTATTACTATTGTGATGATAACTGTGTCTTTATTAGTATTAGTACAGTGATGATAACTGTATTTATCAGTAGTAGTACATTGATGATAACTGTGTCTTTATTAGTATTAGTACAGTGATGATAACTGTCTTTATCAGTATAAGTACATTGATGATAACTGTATTTATCAGTAGTCGTACATTGATGATAACTGTCTTTATTCGTATAAGTACAGTGATGATATCTGTGTCTTTATTAGTATTAGTACAGTGATGATAACTGTCTTTGTCAGTCGTAGTACATTGATGATAACTGTCTTTATTAGTGTTAGTACAGTGATGATAACTATATTTATCAGTAGTCGTACATTGATGATAACTGTCTTTATTAGTATTAGTATTGTGATGATAACTGTGTCTTTATTAGAATTAGTACAGTGATGATAACTGTATTTATCAGTAGTAGTACATTGATGATAACTGTCTTTATGAGTATTAGTATTGTGATGATAACTGTGTCTTTATTAGTGTTAGTACAGTGATGATAACTGTATTTATCAGTAGTCGTACATTGATGATAACTGTCTTTATTAGTATTAGTATTGTGATGATAACTGTGTCTTTATTAGAATTAGTACAGTGATGATAACTGTATTTATCAGTAGTAGTACATTGATGAAAACTGTCTTTATTAGTGTTAGTATTGTGATGATAACTGTGTCTTTATTAGTATTACTATTGTGATGATAACTGTGTCTTTATTAGTATTAGTACAGTGATGATAACTGTATTTATCAGTAGTAGTACATTGATGATAACTGTGTCTTTATTAGTATTAGTACAGTGATGATAACTGTCTTTATCTGTATAAGTACATTGATGATAACTGTATTTATCAGTAGTAGTACATTGATGATAACTGTCTTTATTAGTATAAGTACAGTGATGATAACTGTCTTTATTAGTATTAGTACAGTGATGATATCTGTGTCTTTATTAGAACTAGTACAGTGATGATAACTGTGTCTTTATTAGTATTAGTACATTGATGATAACTGTCTTTATTAGTATTAGTACAGTGATGAAAACTGTGTCTTTATCAGTATAAGTACAGTGATGATAACTGTCTTTATTAGAACTAGTACAGTGATGATAACTGTCTTTATTAGTATTAGTACAGTGATGATAACTGTGTCTTTATGAGTATTAGCATTGTGATGATAACTGTATTTATTAGTATCGTGATGATAACTGTATTTATCAGTAGTCGTACAGTGATGATAACTGTCTTTATTTGTATTAGTACAGTGATGATAACTGACTTTATTAGTATTCGTATTGTGATGATAACTGTGTCTTTATTAGTATTAGTGAAGTGATGATAACTGTATTTATCAGTAGTAGTACATTGATGATAACTGTCTTTATTAGTATTAGTATTGTGATGATAACTGTGTCTTTATTAGTATTCGTATTGTGATGATAACTGTATTTATCAGCAGTAGTACATTGATGATAACTGTGTCTTTATTAGTATTAGTACAGTGATGATAACTGTCTTTATCTGTAAAAGTACATTGATGATAACTGTATTTATCAGTAGTAGTCCATTGATGACAACTGTCTTTATTCGTATAAGTACAGTGATGATATCTGTGTCTTTATTAGTATTAGTACAGTGATGATAACTGTCTTTGTCAGTATAAGTACAGTGATGATAACTGTGTCTTTATTAGTATTAGTACAGTGATGATATCTGTGTCTTTTTTAGTATTAGTACAGTGATGATAACTGTCTTTATTAGTATTAGTACAGTGATGATAACTGTCTTTATTAGTATAAGTACAGTGATGATAACTGTATTTATCAGTCGTAGTACATTGATGATAACTGTCTTTATTAGTATTAGTATTGTGATGATAACTGTGTCTTTATTAGTGTTAGTACAGTGATGATAACTGTATTTATCAGTAGTCGTACATTGATGATAACTGTCTTTATTAGTATTAGTATTGTGATGATAACTGTGTCTTTATTAGTATTAGTACAGTGATGATAACTGTATTTATCAGTAGTAGTACATTGATGAAAACTGTCTTTATTAGTGTTAGTATTGTGATGATAACTGTGTCTTTATTAGTATTACTATTGTGATGATAACTGTGTCTTTATTAGTATTAGTACAGTGATGATAACTGTATTTATCAGTAGTAGTACATTGATGATAACTGTGTCTTTATTAGTATTAGTACAGTGATGATAACTGTCTTTATCAGTATAAGTACATTGATGATAACTGTATTTATCAGTAGTCGTACATTGATGATAACTGTCTTTATTCGTATAAGTACAGTGATGATATCTGTGTCTTTATTAGTATTAGTACAGTGATGATAACTGTCTTTGTCAGTCGTAGTACATTGATGATAACTGTCTTTATTAGTGTTAGTACAGTGATGATAACTATATTTATCAGTAGTCGTACATTGATGATAACTGTCTTTATTAGTATTAGTATTGTGATGATAACTGTGTCTTTATTAGAATTAGGACAGTGATGATAACTGTATTTATCAGTAGTAGTACATTGATGAAAACTGTCTTTATTAGTGTTAGTATTGTGATGATAACTGTGTCTTTATTAGTATTACTATTGTGATGATAACTGTGTCTTTATTAGAACTAGTACAGTGATGATAACTGTGTCTTTATTAGTATTAGTACATTGATGATAACTGTCTTTATTAGTATTAGTACAGTGATGAAAACTGTGTCTTTATCAGTATAAGTACAGTGATGATAACTGTCTTTATTAGAACTAGTACAGTGATGTTAACTGTCTTTATTAGTATTAGTACAGTGATGATAACTGTGTCTTTATTAGTATTAGCATTGTGATGATAACTGTATTTATTAGTATCGTGATGATAACTGTATTTATCAGTAGTCGTACAGTGATGATAACTGTCTTTATTTGTATTAGTACAGTGATGATAACTGACTTTATTAGTATTAGTATTGTGATGATAACTGTGTCTTTATTAGTATTAGTGCAGTGATGATAACTGTATTTATCAGTAGTAGTACATTGATGATAACTGTCTTTATTAGTATTAGTATTGTGATGATAACTGTGTCTTTATTAGTATTACTATTGTGATGATAACTGTATTTATCAGAAGTAGTACATTGATGATAACTGTCTTTATTAGTATTAGTACAGTGATGATAACTGTGTCTTTATCAGTATTAGTACAGTGATGATAACTGTGTCTTTATTAGTATTCGTATTGTGATGATAACTGTATTTATCAGTAGTAGTACATTGATGATAACTGTGTCTTTATTAGTATTAGTACAGTGATGATAACTGTCTTTATCTGAATAAGTACATTGATGATAACTGTATTTATCAGTAGTAGTACATTGATGATAACTGTCTTTATTCGTATAAGTACAGTGATGATATCTGTGTCTTTATTAGTATAAGTACAGTGATGATAACTGTCTTTGTCAGTATAAGTACAGTGATGATAACTGTGTCTTTATTAGTATTAGTACAGTGATGATATCTGTGTCTTTTTTAGTATTAGTACAGTGATGATAACTGTCTTTATTAGTATTAGTACAGTGATGATAACTGTCTTTATTAGTATAAGTACAGTGATGATAACTGTATTTATCAGTCGTAGTACATTGATGATAACTGTCTTTATTAGTATTAGTATTGTGATGATAACTGTGTCTTTATTAGTGTTAGTACAGTGATGATAACTGTATTTATCAGTAGTCGTACATTGATGATAACTGTCTTTATTAGTATTAGTATTGTGATGATAACTGTGTCTTTATCAGTATAAGTACAGTGATGATAACTGTCTTTATTAGAACTAGTACAGTGATGATAACTGTCTTTATTAGTATTAGTACAGTGATGATAACTGTGTCTTTATTAGTATTAGCATTGTGATGATAACTGTATTTATTAGTATTAGTATAGTGATGATAACTGTATTCATCAGTAGTCGTACATTGATGATAACTGTCTTTATTAGTATTAGTATTGTGATGATAACTGTGTCTTTATTAGTATTAGTACAGTGATGATAACTGTCTTTATTTGTATTAGTACATTGATGATAACTGTCTTTATTAGTATTAGTATTGTGATGATAACTGTGTCTTTATTAGTATTACTACAGTGATGATAACTGTCTTTGTTAGTATTAGTATTGTGATGATAACTGTGTCTTTATTAGTATTACCATTGTGATGATAACTGTATTAATCAGGAGTAGTACATTGATGATAACTGTCTTTATTAGTATTAGTACATTGATGATAACTGTCTTTATTAGTATTAATACAGTGATGATAACTGTATTTATCAGTAGTAGTACAGTGATGATATCTGTGTCTTTATTAGTACTAGTACAGTGATGATAACTGTCTTTATTAGTATTAGTACAGTGATGATAACTGTCTTTATTAGTATTAGTATTGTGATAACTGTGTCTTTATTAGTATAAGTACATTGATGATAACTGTGTCTTTATTAGTACTAGTACAGTGATGATAACTGTCTTTATTAGTATTAGTACAGTGATGATAACTGTCTTTATTAGTATTAGTATTGTGATAACTGTGTCTTTATTAGTATTAGTACAGTGATGATAACTGTGTCTTTATTAGTATTAGTATTGTGATGATAACTGTGTCTTTATTAGTATAAGTACAGTGATGATAACTGTCTTTATTAGTATTAGTATTGTGATGATAACTGTGTTTTTATTAGTATTAGTACAGTGATGAAAACTGTGTCTTTATCAGTATAAGTACAGTGATGATAACTGTCTTTATTAGAACTAGTACAGTGATGATAACTGTCTTTATTAGTATTAGTACAGTGATGATAACTGTGTCTTTATTAGTATTAGCATTGTGATGATAACTGTATTTATTAGTATTAGTATCGTGATGATAACTGTATTCATCAGTAGTCGTACATTGATGATAACTGTCTTTATTAGTATTAGTATTGTGATGATAACTGTGTCTTTATTAGTATTAGTACAGTGATGATAACTGTCTTTATTTGTATGAGTACAGTGATGATAACTGACTTTATTAGTATTAGTATTGTGATGATAACTGTGTCTTTATTAGTATTAGTACAGTGATGATAACTGTATTTATCAGTAGTAGTACATTGATGATAACTGTCTTTATTAGTATTAGTATTGTGATGATAACTGTGTCTTTATTAGTATTACTACAGTGATGATAACTGTCTTTGTTAGTATTAGTATTGTGATGATAACTGTGTCTTTATTAGTATTACCATTGTGATGATAACTGTATTAATCAGGAGTAGTACATTGATGATAACTGTCTTTATTAGTATTAGTACATTGATGATAACTGTCTTTATTAGTATTAATACAGTGATGATAACTGTATTTATCAGTAGTAGTACAGTGATGATATCTGTGTCTTTATTAGTACTAGTACAGTGATGATAACTGTCTTTATTAGTATTAGTACAGTGATGATAACTGTCTTTATTAGTATTAGTATTGTGATAACTGTGTCTTTATTAGTATAAGTACATTGATGATAACTGTGTCTTTATTAGTACTAGTACAGTGATGATAACTGTCTTTATTAGTATTAGTACAGTGATGATAACTGTCTTTATTAGTATTAGTATTGTGATAACTGTGTCTTTATTAGTATTAGTACAGTGATGATAACTGTGTCTTTATTAGTATTAGTATTGTGATGATAACTGTGTCTTTATTAGTATAAGTACAGTGATGATAACTGTCTTTATTAGTATTAGTATTGTGATGATAACTGTGTTTTTATTAGTATTAGTACAGTGATGAAAACTGTGTCTTTATCAGTATAAGTACAGTGATGATAACTGTCTTTATTAGAACTAGTACAGTGATGATAACTGTCTTTATTAGTATTAGTACAGTGATGATAACTGTGTCTTTATTAGTATTAGCATTGTGATGATAACTGTATTTATTAGTATTAGTATCGTGATGATAACTGTATTCATCAGTAGTCGTACATTGATGATAACTGTCTTTATTAGTATTAGTATTGTGATGATAACTGTGTCTTTATTAGTATTAGTACAGTGATGATAACTGTCTTTGTTTGTATTAGTACAGTGATGATAACTGACTTTATTAGTATTAGTATTGTGATGATAACTGTGTCTTTATTAGTATTAGTACAGTGATGATAACTGTATTTATCAGTAGTAGTACATTGATGATAACTGTCTTTATTAGTATTAGTATTGTGATGATAACTGTGTCTTTATTAGTATGAGTACAGTGATGATAACTGTCTTTATTAGTATTAGTATTGTGATGATAACTGTGTCTTTATTAGTATTACTATTGTGATGATAACTGTATTAATCAGTCGTAGTACATTGATGATAACTGTCTTTATTAGTATTAGTACATTGATGATAACTGTCTTTATTAGTATTAATACAGTGATGATAACTGTATTTATCAGTAGTAGTACAGTGATGATAACTGTGTCTTTATTAGTATTAGCACAGTGATGATAACTGTCTTTGTCAGTATAAGTACAGTGATGATATCTGTGTCTTTATTAGTACTAGTACAGTGATGATAACTGTCTTTATTAGTATTAGTATTGTGATAACTGTGTCTTTATTAGTATAAGTACATTGATGATAACTGTGTCTTTATTAGTACTAGTACAGTGATGATAACTGTCTTTATTAGTATTAGTACAGTGATGATAACTGTCTTTATTCGTATTAGTATTGTGATAACTGTGTCTTTATTAGTATTAGTACAGTGATGATAACTGTGTCTTTATCAGTATAAGTACAGTGATGATATCTGTGTCTTTATTAGTATTAGTACAGTGATGATAACTGTCTTTATTAGTATTAGTACAGTGATGATAACTGTCTTTATTAGTATAAGTACAGTGATGATAACTGTCTTTATTGGTATTAGTACAGTGATGATAACTGTCTTTATTAGTACTAGTACAGTGATGATAACTGTGTCTTTATTAGTATTAGTACAGTGATGATAACTGACTTCATTAGTGTTAGTACAGTGATGATAACTGTCTTTATTAGTATTAGTACATTGATGATTACTGTCTTTATTAGTACTAGTACAGTGATGATAACTGTCTTTATTAGTATAAGTACAGTGATGATCACTGTGTCTTTATTGGTATTAGTACAGTGATGATAACTGTGTCTTTATTAGTATAAGTACAGTGATGATAACTGTCTTTATTGGTATTAGTATTGTGATAACTGTGTCTTTATTAGTATTAGTACAGTGATGATAACTGTGTCTTTATCAGAATAAGTACAGTGATGATATCTGTGTCTTTATGAGTATTCGTACAGTGATGATTACTGTCTTTATTAGTACTAGTACAGTGATGATAACTGTCTTTATTAGTATTAGTACAGTGATGATAACTGTCTTTATTAGTATAAGTACAGTGATGATAACTGTCTTTATTGGTATTAGTACAGTGATGATATCTGTGTCTTTATTAGTATTAGTATTGTGATAACTGTGTCTTTATTAGTATTGGTACAGTGATGATAACTGTGTCTTTATTCGTATTAGTATCGTGATGATAACTGTATTTATCAGTAGTAGTACATTGATGATAACTGTCTTTATTAGTATTAGTATTGTGATGATAACTGTGTCTTTATTAGTTTTAGTATTGTGATGATAACTCTGTCTTTATTAGTATTAGTACAGTGATGATAACTGACTTCATTAGTGTTAGTACAGTGATGATAACTGTCTTTATTAGTATTAGTACATTGATGATTACTGTCTTTATTAGTACTAGTACAGTGATGATAACTGTCTTTATTAGTATAAGTACAGTGATGATCACTGTGTCTTTATTGGTATTAGTACAGTAATGATAACTGTGTCTTTATTAGTATAAGTACAGTGATGATATCTGTGTCTTTATTAGTATTAGTATTGTGATAACTGTCTTTATTCGTATTAGTACAGTGATGATAACTGTGTCTTTATCAGAATAAGTACAGTGATGATAACTGTCTTTATTGGTATTAGTACAGTGATGATATCTGTGTCTTTATTAGTATTAGTATTGTGATAACTGTGTCTTTATTAGTATTAGTACAGTGATGATAACTGTGTCTTTATTAGTATTAGTACAGTGATGATAACTGTGTCTTTATTAGTATTAGTACAGTGATGATTACTGTCTTTATTAGTACTAGTACAGTGATGATAACTGTCTTTATTGGTATTAGTACAGTGATGATATCTGTGTCTTTATTAGTATTAGTATTGTGATAACTGTGTCTTTATTAGTATTAGTACAGTGATGATAACTGTGTCTTTATTAGTATTAGTACAGTGATGATAACTGTGTCTTTATTAGTATTAGTATCGTGATGATAACTGTATTTATCAGTAGTAGTACATTGATGATAACTGTCTTTATTAGTGTTAGTATTGTGATGATAACTGTGTCTTTATTAGTATAAGTATCGTGATGATAACTGTATTTATCAGTAGTAGTACAGTGATGATAACTGTCTTTATTAGTATTCGTACAGTGATGATAACTGACTTCATGAGTGTTAGTACAGTGATGATAACTGTCTTTATTACTATTAGTATTGTGATGATAACTGTGTCTTTATTAGTATTAGTATTGTGATGATAACTGTGTCTTTATTAGTATTAGTACAGTGATGATAACTGTGTCTTTATTAGTATTAGTACAGTGATGATAACTGTCTTTATCAGTATTAGTATTGTGATGATAACTGTGTCTTTATTAGTATTAGTACAGTGATGATAACTGTGTCTTTATTAGTATTAGTACAGTGATGATAACTGTCTTTATTAGTATTAGTATTGTGATGATAACTGTGTCTTTATTCGTCTTAGTACAGTGATGATAACTGTGTCTTTATTAGTATAAGTACAGTGATGATAACTGTCTTTATTAGTATTAGTATTGTGATGATAACTGTGTCTTTATTAGTCTTAGTACAGTGATGATAACTGTCTTTATTAGTATTAGTATTGTGATGATAACTGTGTCTTTATTAGTATTAGTACAGTGATGATAACTGTGTCTTTATTAGTATAAGTACAGTGATGATAACTGTCTTTATTACTATTAGTATTGTGATGATAACTGTCTTTGTTAGTATTAGTATTGTGATGATAACTGTGTCTTTATTAGTATTAGTACAGTGATGATAACTGTCTTTATTAGCATTAGTATTGTGATGATAACTGTGTCTTTATTAGTATAAGTACAGTGATGATAACTGTCTTTATTTGTATTAGTATTGTGATGATAACTGTGTCTTTATTAGTATTAGTACAGTGATGATAACTGTCTTTATTAGTATTAGTACAGTGATGATAACCGTGTCTTTATTAATATTAGTATTGTGATCATGACTGTGTCTTTATTAGTCTTAGTACAGTGATGATAACTGTCTTTATTAGTATTAGTATTGTGATGATAACTGTGTCTTTATTAGTATTAGTACAGTGATGATAACTGTGTCTTTATTAGTATAAGTACAGTGATGATAACTGTCTTTATTACCATTAGTATTGTGATGATAACTGTCTTTGTTAGTATTAGTATTGTGATGATAACTGTGTCTTTATTAGTATTAGTACAGTGATGATAACTGTCTTTATTAGCATTAGTATTGTGATGATAACTGTGTCTTTATTAGTATAAGTACAGTGATGATAACTGTCTTTATTTGTATTAGTATTGTGATGATAACTGTGTCTTTATTAGTATTAGTACAGTGATGATAACTGTCTTTATTAGTATTAGTACAGTGATGATAACCGTGTCTTTATTAATATTAGTATTGTGATCATGACTGTGTCTTTATTAGTATTCGTACAGTGATGATAACTGTGTCTTTATTAGTATTGGTATTGTGATGATGACTGTGTCTTTATCAGTATAAGTACAGTGATGATAACTGTGTCTTTATTAGTATAAGTACAGTGATGATAACTGTCTTTATTAGTATAAGTACAGTGATGATAACTGTCTTTATTAATATTAGTATTGTGATGATAACTGTGTCTTTATTAGTATTAGTACAGTGATGATAACTGTGTCTTTATTCGTATAAGTACAGTGATGATAACTGTCTTTATTAGTACTAGTACAATGATGATAACTGTGTCTTTATGAGTATAAGTACAGTGATGATAACTGACTTTATTAGTACAAGTACAGTGATGATAACTGTGTCTTTATTAGTATAAGTATCGTGATGATAACTGTGTCTTTATTAGTATTAGTATTGTGATGATAACTGTGTCTTTATGAGTATAAGTATCGTGATGATAACTGTATTTATCAGTAGTCGTACATTGATGATAACTGTCTTTATTATTCTTAGTATTGTGATGATAACTGTGTCTTTATTAGTATTAGTATTGTGATGATAACTGTGTCTTTATTAGTATTAGTACAGTGATGATAACTGTGTCTTTATGAGTATAAGTACAGTGATGATAACTGTCTTTGTTAGTATTAGTACATTGATGATTACTGTCTTTATTAGTACTAGTACAGTGATGATAACTGTCTTTATTAGTATTAGTCCAGTGATGATAACTGTCTTTATTAGTATAAGTACAGTGATGATAACTGTCTTTATTGGTATTAGTACAGTGATGATAACTGTGTCTTTATTAGTATAAGTACAGTGATGATAACTGTCTTTATCAGTACTAGTACAGTGATGATAACTGTGTCTTTATTAGTATAAGTATCGTGATGATAACTGTATTTATCAGTAGTCGTACATTGATGATAACTGTCTTTATTAGTATTAGTATTGTGATGATAACTGTGTCTTTATTAGTATTAGTACAGTGATGATAACTGTCTTTATTAGTATTAGTATCGTGATGATAACTGTATTTATCAGTAGTCGTACATTGATGATAACTGTCTTTAATAGTATTAGTATTGTGATGATAACTGTGTCTTTATTAGTATTAGTACAGTGATGATAACTGACTTCATTAGTGTTAGTACAGTGATGATAACTGTGTCTTTATTAGTATAAGTACAGTGATGATAACTGTATTTATTACGATTAGTATTGTGATGATAACTGTGTCTTTATTAGTATTAGTACAGTGATGATAACTGTCTTTGTTAGTATTAGTATTGTGATGATAATTGTGTCTTTATTAGTATTAGTACAGTGATGATAACTGTCTTTATTAGTATTAGTACAGTGATGATAACTGTGTCTTTATTAGTATTAGTACAGTGATGATAACTGTCTTTATTAGTATTAGTATTGTGATGATAACTGTGTCTTTATTAGTCTTAGTACAGTGATGATAACTGTCTTTGTTAGTATTAGTATTGTGATGATAACTGTGTCTTTATTAGTATTAGTACAGTGATGATAACTGTGTCTTTATCAGTATTTGTACAGTGATGATAACCGTGTCTTTATTAGTATTAGTATTGTGATGATGACTGTGTCTTTATTAGTATTAGTACAGTGATGATAACTGTGTCTTTATTAGTATTAGTACAGTGATGATAACTGTGTCTTTATCAGTATTAGTACAGTGATGATAACTGTGTCTTTATCAGTATAAGTACAGTGATGATAACTGTCTTTATTAGTATAAGTACAGCGATGATAACTGTGTCTTTATTAGTATAAGTACAGTGATGATAACTGTCTTTATTAGTGTTAGTATTGTGATGATAACTGTGTCTTTATTAGTATAAGTACAGTGATGATAACTGTCTTTATTAGTATTAGTACATTGATGATTACTGTCTTTATTAGTACGAGTACAGTGATGATAACTGTGTCTTTAT
Source organism: Lycodopsis pacificus (assembly GCA_028022725.1). Lineage (NCBI taxonomy): Eukaryota > Metazoa > Chordata > Actinopteri > Perciformes > Zoarcidae > Lycodopsis > Lycodopsis pacificus. Next base: position 1,417,122 of record CM051690.1, read on the forward strand.
TAGTATAAGTACAGTGATGATAACTGTCTTTATTAGTACTCGTACAGTGATGATAACTGTGTCTTTATTAGTATAAGTATCGTGATGATAACTGTATTTATCAGTAGTAGTACATTGATGATAACTGTGTCTTTATTAGTGTTAGTATTGTGATGATAACTGTGTCTTTATTAGTATAAGTATCGTGATGATAACTGTATTTATCAGTAGTCGTACATTGATGATAACTGTCTTTATTAGTATTAGTATTGTGATGATAACTGTGTCTTTATTAGTATTAGTACAGTGATGATAACTGTCTTTATTAGTATTAGTATCGTGATGATAACTGTATTTATCAGTAGTCGTACATTGATGATAACTGTCTTTAATAGTATTAGTATTGTGATGATAACTGTGTCTTTATTAGTATTAGTACAGTGATGATAACTGACTTCATTAGTGTTAGTACAGTGATGATAACTGTGTCTTTATTAGTATAAGTACAGTGATGATAACTGTATTTATTACGATTAGTATTGTGATGATAACTGTGTCTTTATTAGTATTAGTACAGTGATGATAACTGTCTTTATTAGTATTAGTATTGTGATGATAATTGTGTCTTTATTAGTATTAGTACAGTGATGATAACTGTCTTTATTAGTATTAGTACAGTGATGATAACTGTGTCTTTATTAGTATTAGTACAGTGATGATAACTGTCTTTATTAGTATTAGTATTGTGATGATAACTGTGTCTTTATTAGTCTTAGTACAGTGATGATAACTGTCTTTGTTAGTATTAGTATTGTGATGATAACTGTGTCTTTATTAGTATTAGTACAGTGATGATAACTGTGTCTTTATCAGTATTTGTACAGTGATGATAACTGTATTTATTACGATTAGTATTGTGATGATAACTGTGTCTTTATTAGTATTAGTACAGTGATGATAACTGTCTTTATTAGTATTAGTATTGTGATGATAATTGTGTCTTTATTAGTATTAGTACAGTGATGATAACTGTCTTTATTAGTATTAGTACAGTGATGATAACTGTGTCTTTATTAGTATTAGTACAGTGATGATAACTGTCTTTATTAGTATTAGTATTGTGATGATAACTGTGTCTTTATTAGTCTTAGTACAGTGATGATAACTGTCTTTGTTAGTATTAGTATTGTGATGATAACTGTGTCTTTATTAGTATTAGTACAGTGATGATAACTGTGTCTTTATCAGTATTTGTACAGTGATGATAACCGTGTCTTTATTAGTATTAGTATTGTGATGATGACTGTGTCTTTATTAGTATTAGTACAGTGATGATAACTGTGTCTTTATTAGTATTAGTACAGTGATGATAACTGTGTCTTTATCAGTATTAGTACAGTGATGATAACTGTGTCTTTATCAGTATAAGTACAGTGATGATAACTGTCTTTATTAGTATAAGTACAGCGATGATAACTGTGTCTTTATCAGTATAAGTACAGTGATGATAACTGTCTTTATTAGTGTTAGTATTGTGATGATAACTGTGTCTTTATTAGTATAAGTACAGTGATGATAACTGTCTTTATTAGTATTAGTACATTGATGATTACTGTCTTTATTAGTACTAGTACAGTGATGATAACAGTGTCTTTATTAGTATAAGTACAGTGATGATAACTGTCTTTATTAGTACTAGTACAGTGATGATAACTGTGTCTTTATTAGTATAAGTATCGTGATGATAACTGTATTTATCAGTAGTAGTACATTGATGATAACTGTGTCTTTATTAGTGTTAGTATTGTGATGATAACTGTGTCTTTATTAGTATAAGTATCGTGATGATAACTGTGTTTTTATTAGTATTAGTATTGTGATGATGACTGTGTCTTTAGTAGTATTAGTACAGTGATGATAACTGTATTTATTAGTATTAGTATCGTGATGATAACTGTATTTATCAGTAGTCGTACATTGATGATAACTGTCTTTATTAGTATTAGTATTGTGATGATAACTGTGTCTTTATTAGTGTTAGTATCGTGATGATAACTGTATTTGTCAGTAGTCGTACATTGATGATAACTGTCTTTATTAGTATTAGTATTGTGATGATAACTGTCTTTATTCGTATTAGTATTGTGATGATAACTGTCTTTATTAGTATTAGTACAGTGATGATAACTGTCTTTATTAGTGTTAGTACAGTGATGATAACTGTGTCTTTATTAGTATAAGTACAGTGATGATAACTGTGTCTTTATTAGTATTAGTATCGTGATGATAACTGTATTTATCAGTAGTCGTACATTGATGATAACTGTCTTTATTAGTATTAGTATTGTGATGATAACTGTCTTTATTAGTATTTGTACAGTGATGATAACTGTGTCTTTGTTAGTATAAGTACAGTGATGATAACTGACTTCATTAGTGTTAGTACAGTGATGATAACTGTGTCTTTATTAGTATTAGTACAGTAATGATAACTGTGTCTTTATTAGTATTAGTACATTGATGATAACTGTGTCTTTATCAGTATAAGTACAGTGATGATAACTGTCTTTATTAGTATAAGTACAGTGATGACAACTGTCTTTTTTAGTATAACTACAGTGATGATAACTGTCTTTATTAGTGTTAGTACATTGATGATTACTGTCATTATTAGTACTCGTACAGTGATGATAACTGTCTTTATCAGTATAAGTACAGTGATGATAACTGTCTTTATTGGTATTAGTACAGTGATGATAACTGTGTCTTTATTAGTGTAAGTACAGTGATGATAACTGTCTTTATTAGTATAAGTACAGTGATGATAACTGTCTTTATTGGTATTAGTACAGTGATGATAACTGTGTCTTTATTAGTATAAGTACAGTGATGATAACTGTCTTTCTTAGTACTAGTACAGTGATGATAACTGTGTCTTTATTAGTATAAGTATCGTGATGATAACTGTATTTATCAGTAGTAATACAGTGATGATAACTGTCTTTATTAGTATTAGTATTGTGATGATAACTGTGTCTTTATTAGTATTAGTACAGTGATGATAACTGTCTTTATTAGTATTAGTATCGTGATGATAACTGTATTTATCAGTAGTCGTACATTGATGATAACTGTCTTTATTAGTATTAGTGTTGTGATGATAACTGTGTCTTTATTAGTATAAGTATCGTGATGATAACTGTATTTATCAGTCGTAGTACATTGATGATAACTGTGTCTTTATTAGTATTAGTATTGTGATGATAACTGTGTCTTTATTAGTATAAGTATCGTGATGATAACTGTATTTATCAGTCGTCGTACATTGATGATAACTATCTTTATTATTATTAGTATTGTGATGATAACTGGGTCTTTATTAGTATTAGTATTGTGATGATAACTGTGTCTTTATTAGTATAAGTACAGTGATGATAACTGTCTTTATTAGTATTAGTATCGTGATGATAACTGTATTTATCAGTAGTCGTACATTGATGATAACTGTCTTTATTAGTATTAGTATTGTGATTGATAACTGTGTCTTTATTAGTATTAGTATTGTGATGATAACTGTGTCTTTATTAGTATTAGTACAGTGATGATAACTGTGACTTTATGAGTATAAGTACAGTGATGATAACTGTCTTTATTAGTATTAGTACATTGATGATTACTGTCTTTATTAGTACTAGTACAGTGATGATAACTGTCTTTATTAGTATTAGTACAGTGATGATAACTGTCTTTATTAGTATAAGTACAGTGATGATAACTGTCTTTATTGGTATTAGTACAGTGATGATAACTGTGTCTTTATTAGTATAAGTACAGTGATGATAACTGTCTTTATTAGTACTAGTACAGTGATGATAACTGTGTCTTTATTAGTATAAGTATCGTGATGATAACTGTATTTATCAGTAGTAGTACATTGATGATAACTGTCTTTATTAGTATTAGTGTTGTGATGATAACTGTGTCTTTATTAGTATTAGTACAGTGATGATAACTGTCTTTATTAGTATTAGTATCGTGATGATAACTGTATTTATCAGTAGTCGTACATTGATGATAACTGTCTTTCATAGTATTAGTATTGTGATGATAACTGTGTCTTTATTAGTATTAGTACAGTGATGATAACTGACTTCATGAGTGTTAGTACAGTGATGATAACTGTGTCTTTATAAGTATAAGTACAGTGATGATAACTGTCTTTATTACTATTAGTATTGTGATGATAACTGTGTCTTTATTAGTATTAGTACAGTGATGATAACTGTCTTTATTAGTATTAGTATTGTGATGATAACTGTGTCTTTATTAGTATTAGTACAGTGATGATAACTGTCTTTATTAGTATTAGTATTGTGATGATAACTGTGTCTTTATTAGTCTTAGTACAGTGATGATAACTGTCTTTATTAGTATTAGTATTGTGATGATAACTGTGTCTTTATTAGTATTAGTACAGTGATGATAACTGTGTCTTTATTAGTATTAGTACAGTGATGATAACCGTGTCTTTATTAGTATTAGTATTGTGATGATGACTGTGTCTTTATTAGTATTAGTACAGTGATGATAACTGTGTCTTTATTAGTATTAGTACAGTGATGATAACTGTGTCTTTATCAGTATAAGTACATTGATGATAACTGTGTCTTTATTAGTATAAGTACAGTGATGATAACTGTCTTTATTAGTGTTGGTATTGTGATGATAACTGTGTCTTTATTAGTATAAGTATCGTGATGATAACTGTATTTATCAGTAGTCGTACATTGATGATAACTGTCTTTATAAGTATTAGTATTGTGATGATAACTGTGTCTTTATTAGTATAAGTATCGTGATGATAACTGTGTTTTTATTAGTATTAGTATTGTGATGATAACTGTGTCTTTATTAGTATTAGTACAGTGATGATAACTGTATTTATTAGTATTAGTATCGTGATGATAACTGTATTTATCAGTAGTCGTACATTGATGATAACTGTCTTTATTAGTATTAGTATTGTGATGATAACTGTCTTTATTAGTATTAGTATTGTGATGATAACTGTCTTTATTAGTATGAGTACAGTGATGATAACTGTCTTTATTAGTATTAGTACAGTGATGATAACTGTGTCTTTATTAGTATTAGTACAGTGATGATAGCTGTGTCTTTATTAGTATTAGTACAGTCATGATAACTGTGTCTTTATTAGTATTAGTACAGTGATGATAACTGTGTCTTTATCAGTATAAGTACAGTGATGATAACTGTGTCTTTATTAGTATAAGTACAGTGATGATAACTGTCTTTATTAGTATAAGTACAGTGATGATAACTGTCTTTATTAGTATTGGTATTGTGATGATAACTGTGTCTTTATTAGTATAAGTACAGTGATGATAACTGTTTTCATTCGTGTTAGTACAGTGATAACTGTCTTTATTAGTATTAGTACAGTGATAACTGTCTTTATTAGTATTAGTATTAGTACAGTCATAACAGTCTTTATTTCTATTAAAACATAATTCCTCATTTCCGCTCTCCTCGAAGGGAATCGTGGAAGCAATTAAGAGACTTGGGATGTACCCAGGGTTGCAAAAAACGATCCAAGGGCATCTTGGCTACGGCCCTGCTGCCATTGAGTAATGGTGATTACAGTTCTAAATGTGAACTCTAGTGCATTAAATGTGTGCGCTTGCTTCTTGTAACCTTCAGCGTGTCAGAGAAATATAGCACTGTCATTCTATCTGCCAAAGAAAT